>CM062269.1:33468717-33508717 GCA_031216635.1 Dissostichus eleginoides
CTTGCTAGGATGGTGAAAGTAATGTGTACATTCTTTATTATTTTTATGATGTAGTTGGTGTAAATTTGCAACAGTTTTGTTTTCAGAGAGGTGCAGAAATCACCTGGGAAAAAACTCAGCATTTTTCCACTTACGATTTTTTTTGTGTCTTTTTTGGTAAGATGCTTTGCCTGAAATAAGGTCTGTGGTTAACAAAAGCTTAAGATATCACAATTTGTTCTATGACTTAAAATGCTTCAGTATACACCCCACTGGTGAATGTGAGAAACGCCCTGCGATGAACATTAGCCGCCTTTAGCTTAGCGGTGGTGATGCGCTGCCATGCGACCGTGATGTAGTTTGTTTGCCTTATTTTAGCTTGTTCTTTCTGGCATTTGTATTTGCATTTCAAAAATCCTTAAAGAGGTGATATTGTGTGAAGATTATCCTGCTGGACAAAATGTATAGTAATATAAACATGTGTTTGCTACAGATTTTTTTCTGCATTATTTTAAATATATATACAATGAAAAATATCCCATTGCAGCACTCTTTTGTTTTATTACGAGCAATTTCACTTATTTTCTGATCCCTACATTTAGATGTTCTCGTCTATTCTTGTTTTTTTATTTTAAAAGTTATTATTGTCTTTATGTGGAACCTAAGAAAACTAATTGTAACTAATAATAGTAGGCTAATTCAACTCCAGAAACTGTACTGTAACAATTTAAAACAGTGCTTTATCAATTTAGTTGTTGTATTCTATTCATACTGCAATTATGATGTGTGAGGTTTTTTGTGTGTTTTAGTGCACTTTTGTGTGTGTGTGTGTGTGTGTGTGTGTGTGTGTGTGTGTGTGTGTGTGTGTGTGTGTGTGTTCGTTCAACAAAGAGCTGTTGGCTTCAGTGACCCTGAATATCAATAAAGGCCGAACATGGGGTTACTGCTGCCGATCAATACACACACACACACACACACACACACACACACACACCTTCTTTCTTCTGTTCTTTCTGGTGTTTATAAAGAGTTCACTGCAAATGTTTCATTCGTCATCAATAAATAACTATTTATATATATTTTCTTAATCACTGCTATGGTGGCTGAAAGGGGGACACATGCGCAGCATTTAGAAAACATTCACCAACTTGAGAAAACATGCGCAGCGTTTACTAAAATGGCTGCATAAACACTGCAAATACAAAACGCTGCAAGAAGCTCAAAACACAACAGAAACAGGGACACTAAAAAGTGATGCACACTGGGACCAGAGCGCTTGTTGAAGTTTAGGGATTATAACGTTTATTATTATAAACCTTGTTTTTAGTGCACTTGTGTGTGTGTGTGTGTGTGTGTGTGTGTGTGTGTGTGTGTGTGTGTGTGTGTGTGTGTGTGTGTGTACCATATCACCAAGTCCTGCTTTCCAAAACTAAGAAAGAACAGATAGAAAGGAAAAGGATGAAAAAATAGAAGGAGGTAAAGTGAAAAGAGAGGAAGATGAAATTAACAACAGTAGAAGAAGGACCAGAACGAGAAAAGAGAAGAGAATAAATAAAATGAACCGGAGCAGATTAAGTGGAGGGAACAAGCCACACACACACACACACACACACACACACCCTGGCCAAAACCGGGTGAAACGGTGATGGATTTCAGTTATTAGCCAATCAGAAAGATTGATGGCGCTGCGCTCCCTCCAATCAACATCATCATCTAGATTCAGTTAGCAGATAGCGCCTCGCCGCTAATCAACTTATTAAAGTTCCTGATAATATCGCAGCAGAATAATCTCACACACACACACACACACACACACACACACACACACACACACACACACACACACACACTCAGTGAGTAAGGAGTCGGGTAGTCGATAAAATCACTTGAGGCAAGGCCGAGCTCAGAGGTAAGTAGTGACGCTGGAGGTCATTAATATTATTTAACACCTGCAGGCACAAACACTAATGAAGAAGAAAAACTGGACCGCCCACTTCCTGCTGCCTCGTCTTGCAGCTGGAGAGAGTGTGTGTGTGTGTGTTGAAGATTATTTTTTTACACACATTCCAAGTCCTCTTTGTGTGCCGGTGTGTTTTGGGTTTGCTCACAAATAGACATGGATATTTTACAGAGGCAGTTACCAAGTTTCAGTTTCTTGCTGTAAATGAAAGAATATCCCAAACTGACGTCTCTAGGAGAGCAAGCAATCTGAAAGTCTTGGGCATTATGTGATAAACCACAAATGTGGATATAAATAATCTGGATACAGAACTAAAATGCCCAAATAGTGGGAAATATTGACACATGCACTCAATCAGAATATTTTAAGGTTAAAAAATAACCAGATTAAGGGCCAAACTAACAGCCAAGCTACTGAGGTACAGTAGTGGTTTGAGCTAAGGCTAATGTTGGCATGATAACAAGCTAACAGGGACAATGCTAATTTACCAATGTGTTAGCATTTCTATATTCCAAGGATTCTAAGTTTCTAAACTGGTCTTGGGCATTATGTGATTTAAATGATCTAGATAGGGAACAAATAACAGGACTAGAGGCAATGCTAGCAGTCAAGCTACTTTGGCACAGCGGTGGTTTGAGATAAATGCTAATGTTTTCATTATAACAATCTCACAAGGGCAATGCTAATTTACTGACATGTAAGTGAATCCATATTCCCATCGTCCCATTATCAGCAATGTTGTTTTCCTAGGTCAAATGTTAATTGTATGTTTTCCTAGGTATATATAGGCTACTATAGTAAGTTCACCTACAGCTTATGATACTGATTTTGAACTCCTTAAAACCTACATCATCAAATTTCCAGAAACGTTTTGTGACAATAGACATTGTTAACTCCACAGTGGCTGAACAGATTATTCACATTCCATCTGCATTGAAACATCCATCTTCCTTTTGTTCTTTTGCATTAAGATTCTGGTGTTTAGCATGCATAATTATTTCGTCTGTTTAAATTAAAAGCTTCTGGTGTTCCATGCTGGGAGGATTTTAGCTGAAGAATGTTGGTTTTGAAATCATTTTTTGCCAATAGATAATTTCACACACTTTTTGAGTGAACAAACTAAGAAATAATACTTCTGTTGTCATTCGATTTTTTACGACAGAGAGTTTTAGTTTCTGGTAGTCAGAAAAATGTGTGTGAGTAACATAAAGAATGTAATCACTTTAACTCTTTTTGGATTTTAATTAAATAATGGAATGGGTTTTAATGTTGACTCATAATTTATAATGATGAGTTAGTTAGAGTTTTAGTATAAGTTCTATCATTAGCTAAGACAAAAATAGAGTGTATCTTTGACAGTTATTTGAGGGGTCAGAGGTCAGAGGTCGTCCCGGAGCCTTGTTTTATTCAACAGGGATGGATGGAAGTAACACTGCAGGGATCGAACCGGCAACCTTCAAGCCACGGAACCACCTGAAGCACACGTACAAGCTATTTATTTTTACCACAAATGTATTGTTTTAAACTTTAAGTTAAGTTTACTTTTTCACTGTCAATGTGTTTAATCTGAACAGATCAGCTGCAACTTCAGTTAAACAGCAAAAAAGGGAAAAACAGCTTTTCTCCTCATTAAAGCGACACCTAATTGAGTATCAATTCCAGTTCAATGCTGTTCCTGTCTGCTGATTCTTCTGCTGGAGGTTCCAGCTGCAGGACGGGACGTTTGATCTGCTTACGTGGTTTTTTAAAGTGGATCGAAAGAAGGGAGGAGGAGTCCTGCTTCCTAATCTGACAGATTCATCTGAGAGTGTGTGAAAAATTACATCCATGATATATGATGGTGTGTGAAAAAGTGTGAATAATTCACCCAAATAACGCAGTGTAAGCGTGTTGGAATATAACATGCTATAAGCATAAAATAGAGTCTATTTATTAGTGCGCAGACACAATAGCCTGCCACGCTTTCATTAATAGAATACCACACGGTATGTGGTCCAGCCTGTGATAGAGGTTGTAAGGGTTTGATCTGGGTAGGTGTTGAGGATAAAAAGGTTAGGAGTGACGGCTGTGATGCTGCTCAGCGGGCTGACACTGACAGCCACCATGCTGGGAAAATGACTGTCAGATTACTGTCACATACCTAAACCTGCCCTGTGTGTGTGTGTGTGTGTGTGTGTGTGTGTGTGTGTGTGTGTGTGTGTGTGTGTGTGTCAGGCCGTGATGTGGGGGGTCAGGGTCCTGGTGTGACCCCAGCATTCGATCGATGTCCAGGCCATCAGAGCTGACAGATGGCAAACCTGAGCCTGACTCCAACAGAGAATTTCTTCCACATCCTGCCACTAACAGAAAGTGAACGCATCGCGACGGAGGTGAAAAGTGTCAGGTTTATTCAAGAAACCAGATCGTGTTAACGCATTATACTGCAGCAACTTCTGTAACTTTTTTCTGTAGATAATGACATTATCATTAACTGGAAAAGAATGCTGATCAATTTAATCATCATAAAGTATTACTGTGTAGATTTAGATTATATAAATGAAGATAATGTGTATTTATCAAGCAGCAACATCCGGATATAAGAAGTAAAGCCAATGCAGCAGTGCCTTCAAATTGCCGTGTTTCTAACAGCCAGCAGGGGAAGTTTTTTTACGACACGTTTATGGAATCACTAGTTTCAATACAGCAAGATCTCTAATTTGTAAACTATGGTCACATTTTGAGTAAAATCGACTATCAGGAAGGACATGCTTTAGGGAGTTGCTACATTGTGATTGACAGGTTGCTAACGCATAACTTATGGTTTGTGTGTGCTTGTTTTTGTCTTGAAAATTGACCGTTTCACAGTGTGTTTTCATTTCATGAAAGTTAACATTTTGTTCACCTTAATTTGACTTCTTGAAGGTGGGGTATGTCATTTTGGAGAAACCAGCTCGAGTGCGCTAGAATTTGAAAATACACAACCAGAAAAAATCTGCCTCTTCCTTCAGACTTCCATACAGAGCCTCTCCTCCAACACACACAAACGCGCACATGACCAATGAGGGCACGAGATAAGTTTGTGCACAGATGGAAGGCTGACAGGCAGGTAGGCCATCCATTTATTTTAGCCGGGCCGGCTCAGATGATTGGTCGTGCTTTTTACAGCGCCACGGCTTCCACAGATGACATTTTTTTATGTATTTATTGTCAAAGCATTTCATATATTCATTGCTATCAGGATGTTAAGAGCATTCCATGGAATATAACAAAAAGTGTTTCTGAAATAAATTACATACCCCACCTTATGGAATTAGCTCTACCCTCTTTTTCCTTTCTGAATAAAATGGCAATGGCCAACACAAATCTCAATCATTCAAAAGGGTCCACAAACAAACCAATGCTTAAACCCCGCCTCTGATCCACAGAGTCATGACCGCTTTTGACAACTTTAAGACCCTAATGATTTAAGGGCTATACAAGTGGTCATACTGGGTCGTTGTTTTAGGTTTTAGAAAGTGATCCGCTGATTTACAGACATCTCTTTCCCAATGTATGTCAATGGGAAAAAGTATTTTTGGGCCCAATGACGTCATGGACTAACACACATGTTGTAGTACCACCGTTTGGCCACTACATAATAGCTTTAACGTCCAATGCACTTCCATTGGGCTTGCCTCACTCTGCCCGCCCGTGTTATCACAACTCTTTCAGTGCTAGGAAGCTATACTTGCTGGTCCGATGCTAAGCTAGCTGCTGTCAGTCATTCATACTAGCTAAATGTTTATCAGTTTTTCGGTCTGAGCCTGAGCTGCTTTTAAAGACAACTAAAGACAATCACAAGCAAAAGCAACACTTCACAATGAGATTTACAGCCCCTGACCAACACACACACATTCACACACACATTCACATTCACACACACACACACACACACATACACATACACATACACACACACATACACACACACACACACACACATACACACACACACACACACAGAGGAAGGAGTGTGTTGTGGTTGATATGTGAGGCTCATTAACACCATTGTCTCTACAAGGGATGGTGGACACCTAAACAACAACAGCAAAAACGACAGCTACATCCATCCTGTCTGAGGATTTACACGCTCTCTGTTGGGACCTCAGCCTTATTTTTAACATTTGGCCAGCTGCACAGTCTGCCAGCATTTTAGCCTCCTTAACAAATCCTACTTCTTGTGTTATTGTTATCTATTGTGAACAGGTTCCAGTCCTCCATGTCCATTTGTGGACATCATTCCCAAATGGAAACATAGTATAAAGATGCTACGTGAGTTTGGCTTCATTATCAACTCAATCTGATCTTTTATTTGCAAGAATTTCTTGTGAAAATGATGTCGAAGTGTTTCTGTTTTGATTTGAAATTGGAAAATATGATAGATGTTGATGTACACTACCTTTCAAAAGTTTGAAATGGGCCATTATTGATGTTTTCTTCTTACTTTCGAAAAAAGCTATTTGAACTGAGATCAAACCGAAAGAGTATTAACATTTGAAATAATTGTTGTCTCTTAAGAAGCTATTTACAGGATTTGAGGTCCATTTAGTTGATTTTGAATGATTTCTGTTGGGTACAGGAAGTAAATGTGGACTTAGCTGCACAATGCACAGATTGATTTGCCAAGGAGGTGAAAGGATAAAGCATACAAATATGTCATCAAACCAACAGCACATAGAGATTTTTACAATTGCGTCAAACATCTTGGGCGATTTTGTTTTCCTTGGAAAACGCCAAGAGACAGGTCTTAATTGTTTCGATTTCTTCATCTTCTTTTATTTTTTGAGCAGATGAGGCAAAGGCTGTGCAATGCTGGTTAAACAAATTGAAAGAATCAACGTGTTTATGTGCATATTTAGCAGGGAAGTTATATTAAAGGGGACCTATCATGCAAAATGCACTTTTGTACGTCTTTTATACATGAATATGTGTCCCCGGTGTGTCAGGGAACTCACAAGTGTCAGAAAACACAACCCTCTCTCTTTTCCTCCATACCCAAATCTCTAAAAACGGGGCTGCAATGGATCTGATACAGACTGATACAGATTTGAAATTGTTCTGACGTCAGAAACGGGGAGCGCTGTAGTCTGCCACAAAAGCAGCGAAGAAGACTTCTCACAGAATCAGCCCTTGCAAAAACAGGGCTAAAAAAGTGCAAATAGAGCGAAATGAGGCATAGCTGAAATGCATGATCTGTTTGGTATTTTGAAAAAAAACTTCACAGACATGTTTATATAGGTATGCCCTACAATATATTATTCAAATATAGCATGATAGGTCCACTTTAAATTACAAGTGGTCAATCAAGTCTGATATAGGGACGCATTCTAATGCAGTGTTTGAACCGACATGTTTAGAGCTGTCCGCTTTTGATTGGATCACCCAAGTTGATGTTAATGCCAGGTGGTAATGGAACCATTCATTAGTTTTGTATTTGTTTGTACCAATAGAGTGGTGCAGTAATGAGTACTAAAACCCGGGAAAAGACTTGGCATTTCACTACTTCCAGTTACCTCTACTTGAAGTCAACAGTTGTTTGAAGGTGTTTGTGGTCAGAAGCCGGAAATAAGGTCTGTGGTCTACTCAAGCTGAAGAGATTTTTACGTTTTGTTCTACGACATAAAATACACCAGCAATTACTCCACTCTTCACTGCTTCTATGTGTCATAAAAACGGCGGTTACTAACAAGTAGCTAAATTAGACTACTAAACGCCATCACGCTGACACAAGTTCGCCTTTAGCTTAGCGGTAGTGCTGTGCAGCCATGTGACCGTGATGTAGTTGGTTTAAAGCATTATGTAATCTCTGCCAATTGCATTAACACTTAAAAAATCACAAAGTGGTGTTAATATGTGGAGATTATACTTCTGAACAACATGTGTAAGTATCATAAACGTGTGTTGCTCACAAACAGGGCTGCCCCTGGCCAACTTGAGGCCCCAAGCAACATTGTGTGATGAGGCCCCCCTGGTCTGTACACAACAGCACCCCCCCAACTACACACACATCTCTATCAGTATTTCTCTGTGTTGTGGTTGACATGATGATGACTGTTCGGAATTAAGGGGAGAGCATCACCATGAAATGTGCAAATTGACATTATCAACTGAAAAATGCATACATTGCATACATATTTCCAGGTCCAAAATCTGGACATTGGATGAAGCAGGGTTCAATATTCTTGTAGACTGTACAACACATTAGTACTGTAGACACATTAGCTTTTTACAGAGGGGAGGTTGGATGTCTCTTTGTATCACTCCATCAATCAATGAAATAAAAGGGGAACAAAAAATGCTTCATGTTCTTTAGGCTGTAAACTTTAACTGTTATGTAAGCCAACTAGACAGTTTATCACGCTTCCTCCTGTACATTAGATGTGAATCCAGAGGGCAGATAAAAGGCATAAAATATTTGTAATGAATGGTAAATTAAGAATGCTGGAAATAACTGCCTCGGGCGGCGGTCCTCACGGCGCGGATTGCGCCGCATTTGCGCATAAGACGAGCGCATAAGACGAGCGCATAAGACGAGCACATAAGACGAGGCCCCCTGTGCAAGGTGAGGCCCCACGCAGTCTGCATGTTCTGCGTGTAGGGAGGGGCGGGCCTGGTCACAAAGCTAATTTCATGCAATATACGAAAATCCAATGAGGAAATCCATTGCTTTTTGTCGAGGTAGCCCTTGTGATGTTAACTTACAGGTCTGGCCTAGATATATAAAATATGTCAACAATGTACCACTCTATACTGTTGGTTTTATTTATCTATGTCCAATTTAAAAAAAAGTACTTAACCTTTTATCCCAAAACCTGACCAAATTTCAAAAACAGAGGTGGAATATCCATCATATTAATCTTTTCTTGTGCTGATTTGTAACAAATGACTGGTATGTCAGATACACTGAATATTATACAGTGCCTAATTGGATCCTACTCTGCTGCTCAGTTGCACTTTTGGTGTTGCCAAGTCGTTAAGTTAGAATATAAATGACAATCTTCAAGTCAAATAATCTTGAATAGTAAACAATAACTCACTTCAAAACAAACTTTCAAAGTCCACAAACCAGGTCGTGAATTACAGAAGAGACAGTAATGGTAATTCAATACATCGACCCTCAGTAGAACCCAGAAGTATCCACACATCAAATATGTCTGTATATACAGTCAAAGCAGTGTGTGCTTGATGTCTCCCACAGGCTCCAGACCAGTCTAATGATGACCCTCGACGCGCTTCGCTGAGAGGTCATAGGTCAAAGGTCAACATCAGAAACAGGGAGGGAAGAGTGTGTGTGTCTGAAAACAGGGATGAAGTGGGAATTCAATAAATAACTCTTACTGAGAGGTGCAGTTGTCTCAAACTCTAGAATCTAATCTGCATCTTTTAAAATGAAAACCATCAATGAACGAACAACTGTTTATAGTGCCAACAGGGGCTGCTCATAGGTGCTACAGCAAAGCATTATGTTGTGGATTTTCCCAGAATGCAAACCAGAAAGAGGCCCTATTAAGGGGTTTCCCTTTCCTGTGGTGTGTTATATGGGTTTTTGTGCATGTAAATGTTCTGCAAAGGTTCCCCAAATCTCCCATACACTCCCCCCCTGCCTCGATTGGACACCTTTGTTTACTTCCTAACATATTGACATCAATATGTAACACCATTTGCTAGTACTCCAACACATTGTACGTGATAGGCTAAGGGGCGGTGCATCTCTTACCTGTTGACCCACCAAAACAGAGCCAGCTAGCTAACCAATCAGAACAGACTGGGCTCTGGTTTCAGACAGAGGGTGAAAAGAGGTGATGCAGCACAGGCAGTATGAGAAAAATAAAGAGCTTTTTGAACAATAAAGCATGGAGACATGTCATAGTAGAGACATAAGTGAAAACCTTTTTAAGCATATCCAATAAATATATATATATATATTAAACAAATAAGGTTCAGAATTTGCCATGAATATGATGTTCACCTTTATCCATGCATTTACAGTACAGATATTTTGTTAAATTCTAAAATCACCCTGCTAAAATGCTTACAATGAAAATGCAATCATGTAGATATTTCAAGTATGTGCCTTAATTTTTGTTTTGCATTATGTATATATCATGTCCTTGACTTGTGAAATTAGCATACCGAATATTTTTGGAGTTAAAAGCGAGCAAAAACAGCCCGGGTTAAAGTGTTAATCATGATAAAATGTTTGGCTAGCATGCATTTTATTAACAGCAGCTCACCAACCTAAATAAAACCTAAACCCTCATTTAAAATCTTGACTTTTCAAAACTCTAGCATATCTTCCCTTCTTTCTTTCCTTGAATTATCTCAGCTTCTTCTTTCTCTGTTCAACTCCCTTGTCTCCCAACCTCATAAAAACACCCTCCCAGTCTGCTCCATCTTTCCTCCGTCCCAGACTTTTCTGGCTCTAAAAATAATCTTTGGTTACTGGCCTCCCCCTCTGCTCCTCCTCCATTCTTAACCTCGTCCTGGTCTGCAGCTGATCTTCCTCGGCCGGACCCTCAGGTACCGGGCTAACCGGACAGCGAGGCCGAGGCATGCATCACTGTCAAGAGAAATGTAGAATCAGCATTTCTGAGCCCGCCAAACCCCCGGCCGGGCCTAACCCTTACCTGGTCAGTCCTGAGGAGACGCTGTGGCCCCTCAAGGCTCCGCAACGCCCCGGTATTGATTTCTTTCTTTTTACGGCAGAAACAAAGAGACTTTCTCTGTTACATGATATATCATAATCACGTCATTTGTAGCTTTGAGTGCGCAGATGTACGGGAAGCAGGCCAGCGTTTTAGAGGGGAGAGCGATCTGTAGAGAGAGGCCTATATAAAGAAGTCTGGCTTTTTTTGGGGTAAAAAAATGAATAGCGGAGTCTGATTTATGCTCCATTTCTGTAAAAGTAAATATACATTGTGGAGTTCAAAATGAAGTTATTTTCTTAGCTTCTGTTGAATGTGAAACTACAAACAAATACTACTTTATTTACTTTAAATCGGTTGACATTCAAAAAAGCAGGCAGAATTTGAGGCAGTATTTTCCAGTTCATGTCCAGATAATTCAAAATGTTTTGTATTGCTTAATTTATCATTAAATACAAGAACAACTTTAATATCAGCTCAGTATTGTCCTGACACATAAACAGAGGCATCACACTGCCGGGAATAAGGAACTAATTACCAAAATCCCCCACATTTTTGTCTTTGAATTTGTTTAAATGTGTTTTTTAAGAATGTTACATGATACCATCGCAGTTAAATTGCTAATGTTGGCTGAATAAAAACTTGGTAGACTTACTTGACCCTAAAAGTCCTGAAAGATGGTTTGGTGTTTACAAGATCCAGAAAAAGCTAACGTTAGCCTGTAAACAAACTACATCACGGTCGCAAGGCCACACATTACTGCCACTAAGCTAAAGGCTACTAATGTTTGGCATGGTGACATTAAGTAGTCTCTATTAGAAACTTGTTAGCAACGGCTGTTTTATATGACACATAGAAGCTCGAACATTGAGTGGGGTATTTACTGACGTATTTTAGGCCGTAAGACACTAACAAAATGTTAAACTCTTTTCAGCTTGTGTTAACCAACACATGAGAACCGGAATTGGTCAAATGCTAACTCATTTTTCCTGCACCACTCTATTTAAAGCAATCTAGAAAAATAACAAATTGTGAACCTTTTGCAGGGACACAATTGTTTCAAATAAAGCTTAACTTCACCCTGATGAATTCAGCCATGCGAAAATATCTTGATAACAATTTTATTTACTAAGTTGTGTAATTGAACAGCGCAAATATATAACTGCATACCAGAACACACACACATACACAGCTGTGGTTAGGATGTCTCTTGGACGGTGTGTCATGCTCAGAAATATGATGGATGGTTTCCAAACAAAAACCAAGTTTGAGGAGCGAGCAGCAGAGAGACTACGAGCTGATGATGGATGGATCGGTCAGCTGCATCGCCTCGCTACAGCACACAGCGCTATCAACACAACACATCATACCACCCAAAAATGGGAAGAAATACCTCCCCCCACCCCTCTGTACACACAGTTAGACCACAAAATTACCTCACATGGACTTATTTAAATACACAACTGTAGGTCCTGTACACGTTGTGTTTACTGTACAGCAGCAAGCGTAAAAATGTAATTTCCGTTTGGGGGACAGAAGCAAACTCCCCCTAAGAAAGCATTAAAGTTGAGCTTTAACATCAGTGTTTAGACTCAGATATATGAACTCCGGAGGGGGTCAGACCGCCTGCTGCTCGGAAACACTGATGTTTAATGCAGGCTGAAAGGTTTTTACCTCACCTAAAGAGACACGCAGAGAGTCTCACTTCTTAGAAAATTATTTATTTTAAATGTGGGTTCAGTCATTTTACACCTACTTTCAATAAAGAGTTTAGAAATGTTTCTGACAATCTGGGCATGAATGTTCATTTTAGACTTAATATGAAAAAAAAGTATCTTAACTCAAGGTACATGTAATAACCTTTGTCATGATAGTAACATAACATTTACAAAATAATAAATGTCAACACATCATAATAATGTCATGTTTTGGTAAAAATGTGTTACTGAATAGATACATATCATGATGCAAATCAATGAAACCTTGGCTAGCTGTTGCAGGATTGTCGTTTTCAACGTGAAAGTATCAATAGCATCTTTTCAGATTTAAACTTTATAAAGACCAAGAGTGTGGTGGCTGGCAGGTGCAAACCGTTAAGGCACAAAAAGTAAACATTTGCCAAAACAAATGCAAATTATGTAACATCTGCACCAACTTCATGAAACATGCGCAGCATTTATTAAAAGCGCTTCATAAAAGAAACGCTGCAAAAAGCACAACGAAAACGGGGACATTAAAAGGTGATGCACACAGCTGGGGCCGGAGTTCTTGTTGATATTCGAGGATTATAAAGTTGGCCAACAATCACTGTCACTCGAAATGTACATTAACAGCTGTACGGTTTATTGGCTTAATTAAAAATGTGATTACATGATTCATTCCGACATTATTGCAGATCTGCTGTAAGCTAGCTAGCTAACGTAGCTAACGTAATCATTTCAAACATACTGACACAACACTGACAATTAGGAAACAGTGACAGTTGGCCAAATGTATAATCCCTGAACGTCAACAAGCGCTCCGGTCCCAGCTGTGTGTCTCCATT
Organism: Dissostichus eleginoides; assembly: GCA_031216635.1. Lineage (NCBI taxonomy): Eukaryota > Metazoa > Chordata > Actinopteri > Perciformes > Nototheniidae > Dissostichus > Dissostichus eleginoides. The sequence goes on from CM062269.1 coordinate 33,481,865, forward strand.
TGCGTTGTGTTTTGAGCTTCTTGCAGCATTTTCTTATCTGCAGCGTTTGGCACCTGTCGGTCACCGTACAGGACAACAGGACACCTATTCGTCTTTTGCCGACTGAGGGGATTGAAGTTTGTGTGGAACAAAAAGTCAACTTTTGACTGATTTACTTTTACTATTTAACTTATGTGCCTAATTTGATTTAGGTACCATGTGCCCTATCATTTGTCGTGAAATGTCCGTAAAAATGTTGTTTTATTTATGTGCTTTCCAATGAGATCAAGGATTAATTCTTCTTGTGTTTTATTGTTAAGATGTATCACATAAAACACTTATTTATTTGTGAATCGGATAAATCAGAAGTACAACTTGAATCTCCAACCCATTGTACATGATAGTTTAGGGGCGGGACATCTCCAAGCGGTTGACCAATCCCAACAGAGCTGGCCAGCTAACCAATCAGAGCAGACTGGGCTCTGGTTTCAGACAGAGGGTGAAAAGAGGTGCTGCAGCACAGGCAGTATGAGAAAAATAAAGAGCTTTTTGAACATTAAAGCATGGAGACATGTCACAGTAGACACAAAATATAAATATGTACCTCAAATTTGCATAAAATGGTCCCTTTAATTATTATTTATGGTAACAAGTCCATTCATTATGTCTGTCTTGTTGTTTTTTTCACCAATATAACGTCATGTTTATAAAAACAAGACTCTTTTTTTAGGTAAATGGGATTCAGAAAATCATGAAGAGTCCTTGAATTCTATGCCAAAGTGAGTGTGCACACGCTGAAATCAGAAATGTCATTAGCAACAGAGCCCGCAGCCAGCTGAACTCTGGGTAATTCCTGTCACAGAGCATCGGGGGAAAACACATTTGGGTTGTTGACCAGTGTGACTCCGACTCACTTCATATAATCAATACGAGCAGAATCCCAGAGCCCTGCTTCCCTCAGAGGCTCCGGCATTTACATTTTGATTCAGGTCCTCCATGAGGAGAGGAGGAGGAGGAGGGATTCATCAGAAAAAAAAGGTTAACTCTGCTCCCTTTTAACTCCCCTCCTCCTCCTCCTCCTCCCTCCACAGGCCTGCAGATGAAGCAGGGTTTGATCTTCCTCGCGGCCCAGCGGTGGCAGCAGGAAGCGTATCGAGATGCCACGGAGCATCAGAGCCAGTTTGCCGCCGCCTCCTCCGACAAGTCCGAAGCACTTCTCCTGATCTACGGCCCGCTGATGGCTTGTCAATATATGGATCCCCCCCCCTCCTTGCTCTAATTCAGTGAAAAAATCTAGTTTTCCATTAGTCTCTGCCCTGCCAACGTCACCCAGAGATTCTCCACCTGTAATTATTAAAGGCAGATTCCCTGAAAGCAATCAGCCCGCCGCCATTTGTATCTTTGAAATCTTAATAAGCTGAAGGCAGAGAGGAGAGGGAAGGAGAAGTACTGAGAGGAGGTTAACTGGGAGAGAGTAGTAAGAAGAGAGAAGATGAGAGGAGGTAATGTGAAAAACAAAAGAATGATTTAGGGAGGAAGGAGGGAGGAGAGGAGGTGAAGAAAGAGAAGGAAGACGGAGGCGAGAAAGAGTGGATGAGGTAAAAGAAGAGAAAATGAAAAAAAAGGAAATGGAGGAGAGGGAAGAATTCGAAAGAGGATCAACAGAAGAAGCTGAGATTGAAGAAGAGAAGGAAAGACAAGATGAGAGAAGGAGGCTAAGATGAGGAAAAGGAGAATATAGTAAGAGGTCTAAAGGTCGAAAGAGGAGAAGAACAAGGAAAAGAGAAGTGTAAGAAGGTTAAGAGAGGGGGAGCACTGGTTCAATCCCCACTGTAGTCAGCATGTTGTAGTATCCTTGGGCAAAACACTTCACCCCAAAATTGCTCAAGTAGCGATTGTCCACAGTATTGAGTGTATGTAAGTCGCTTTGGGTAAAATGCTAACAAGTGACATGTAATGTAATGTAAAGGTTTAAGGTAGAAAAACGATGAGGGGAGAAGAGAACAAGAAATTGATGATTTAGGGAGAAAGGAGTCAAGGTGATAAGAAATGATAGAGGAGAAAACAAGGTAGATGGGAATAGAAAAAAGAAGAAGGTGGAAAGGGAAGTAGAGAAGATGAGGAAAATGAGTAGAGATGAGTAAAGTGATAGTGTTCCCATGGGCGTCACTTTGTTTTGAAAAGCGTGAGGACACTTTTTTTCAGATAAAAATAAAACTGTATTGGGCGCCACCTTTTTTTGTACACCCTATTGTTAGGAACACCTGTAGACACAGGATTTACAGTCAGGCTACACTATGTGGCACGAACCATTATATTGTGGTGGGGGGAAATAATTGAGGAAGCCAATAATCTCCGTCTATTTTAAGGAGACTTGCCCACGCCTGTCCTCCGGGCTGACACACATACCTGCAAACTCACATGTTGTGAAAAATGCGACATGGTTGTAAACTGAACTCCTGTGGAGATCCTCCCCCAGAAGATTTGTTTAAAATGCTAACATGTAAACCACACATTCTGTTACTCTCTGAGAAAGAAAATAAAGTAAAAAGTACTTTCCCGCTGCAGTGACAGCGGAGGACAATATCCAACACTGCTGGCCAAACAGTTAATGGTCGCATGTCATGCTTTTCCGGTTATTACCCGTCCCCTTGTGTGTTATGAAGGTTTTTATGCATGTAAACGGTCTGCAGAGTCACAAACCCTCAAAGTACACCCTGTAGCGAGTAAAACTCTAACACAGAAAAGACCTGTCTATGCTGCCCCAGAACGCCTCGTTGGAGATTTTTATTTTTCCATTTTTTTCTTCCGGGAACCAAGCGACGTAACGACGACCCAATGGAGCTCCATTGGGGGGGGGTGCTGCAGTTCCCTCAGCACCCCCTTCCCGCGTCCATGGTGCTCAGGCTGAGTTCAGGCTGAGTTTGTCGCTGTCTCGCAGACCCCACGCTGCAACCAGGAAACGACACCAGTAATAGAGCTGACACTGTCCCCTCCTCACAGCAGCGAGCCGCGCAACGTCCCACCAACACGGCACCCAGACCCCACGCAGCATTCTCATCTGTTTGTCATTACTGGTGTCATTTTCTGGTTGCTAACGCCATTGTAACACATAATCACTGATGTTCCGCTGTAACGGTGGTGGACGCATCAGAACAGAGTGGGCGAGCTGACCAATCAGAGCACAGTGGGCTCATAGGGAGGGGGGGGGGGGCAGGAGCTCCAACAAGCCGTTTAGGACAGAGAGTGAATACACATGCTATACAGAGATGCTGTATGAGAAACCAATGTCATTTTAGAACATTGAACAATGTAAATCTATTATAGTAGACCTCAACAATGGAATTATGATCAGTAGAAATATGAACAACGTGATTTGCAGTGGCGAACCGTGTCTATCACAACTGGACCTTCTGTAGACACACACACCCCCAGCCGCCCCCCCCCTCGGCATTATAATGTCCGTCTTTTCACTGAATTGTCGTCTTGAAAAGGGTACTCACAACAATTCCGCAACAACTTCATCTTCACCTGTTGCACTTGCCATTTCAACGTTAAAAACAATAAAACGGCATGAATTGCTTCGTCGCATTCTCTGTCTCGAGCCAGTTAACTAGCGGGCCTTCGAGAGTACCCTGGAACCGAGGGAAACTCTGAAAGAATACGCCCATTGGCTACAAATCAATATATGATTGGTTGATCAAACTGTCAGTCCAAACCTACGCTCTCATTCAGTGCAACGGCCAGGGCATTCTATCAAGGATATAGAATACCTTGGTTGAAGGATATTCTACCCAGAGACCCAGAACAAGATCTGATTGGTTGCTTTCTTTTCTAACACAAAACCACTGAAATGCGTAGTGCATGGTCCGAGAAGGACAAACAAATCAACGTAACACTTAATATTACAGATCAACAACACAGATACGATTCTCATTTATTCATTTTATTTACATTTTATTTATATAATTAAATCGATTTTTTGTTTGTTTTATCTGAGTGTTCCAGGGTATTCTCTGAATACCTTGAAGGCCCTGACGGTTCGCCACTGGTGATTTGATAGGTGAGTGTTTGTGTGTTTGCCTCGGACAGACGTGTTCACTTTGTTCTGACGCTCTGCTGACACACGGAGAATGAATCAGCAGAAACACTTCAGACTTTTCTCCGAGCAAAGTGATCAGAAGTGGAAAATGCACTCTGAGTGTTGGATTTCATTTACCCATCCTGAAAACACTCGCTAGCGGGGCAGAAATCATGCAGCATGCAGATGTCCGTATGTGAACTTAAGACAAAACATAATAAGGTCAATATGTGCCAGAGAGTGACAGGAGCTAAATAGGTGGCATCTTTCTGAGACTGTTGACCTAGTCTGAGGTTTGAGAAATCTCCACTGCAATGAACAACTTTAAAGTGGGTCAAGTTGAGGAAAGTACACCAAGGGTTTCGATAGAGTTTGATACCAGTGGGGATATGAGGAATGTCATTAAGAGAGCAGGTAAAGAGGTGCAATCGAGGTGGCAATTGTATCCTCAAGATGTTTTTATTCAGTCTTAGGAAAGAGTACATTTTACTCACCATCTGCAGCATGCGTGTTTCCTTTTTCATTGTCCTTAGAGATTTTGCTTTTCTTTTAAGAGTTGTGCTCTGCATAGCAACTGGATGAAAAAGCACAACAATAACGTTTGTAAATGTCTTTTTAGAAATCTGGCAAATATAAAATGTGGCAAAAAAAAAGTCAAAGATTACAGTGTGATTAGAAAAAAAGCAACTTCTACCATTGTTCTATTGGTCTGGAGAAAATACTGGGGCTATGGAAGATTTAAAAATAAACTCTCTTTTTGTGAGAGAATAATTAAAAAAGTAAAATGGTACAATGTCAAATATAAAGCTTGATCTTGAAGCATTGCCTGGAAATGTCATGGAATCAAATATCCAGCAAGTATCTGGGGTGAGTTATGTTTCTTCCTGGACTACGAGGTCTTTTTTCCCCTCATTTTGCTCTTTTTATTCTTGCACTTTTTTCCTAATTTGTTGTTTCTCAGTTTTATCCTCCAGCAGATAGAGGTGAACTTTCACATTTTCATTCTGTCAAGACGGACTGACCAAACTTTCTCGAAAAGGTCTTTCTCTTTCATTATCTGTTTTCTCTCTGACTCTTTCTCTTTTGTAACCTGCAGAAATATCTGAAAATATTGATTGCAGGCGCTTAAAGAAAAAGCAGAGCCGCTGAAAAAGGTTCAGGATTAAAACCTGAAAAAAATCTGTCACCACCCTATCGCCAGACAAGATCGCCCATATGGGACTATTCGATAGAAACCTTGATATCATTAATTCATGCTTTTTTACTTCAAATTCTTTAGAATTAGGCAAGTAGGCCAGGCAAGTAACTCCAGTCTCCTGCGTTAAAATATCAGATTATCTACATTCCATTCAACCCAATTCAAAAAAGAATCAGTGGTGTTAAACTGAAAGACTTGAATTGTTTGGTATGCAAAAGGAAAAACAATAGTACAGCAAATGTACGACAGGAGCATATCAGAAAACTGGAGAGTAAAGATTAACACCTCCAAAATGGATAAAGGATGGGCAAATACAATTGTACAGTACCTAGTTGCCCTACCTTTTTTTTATTGAAGTTCATTATTGACAATATTACTGAGGAGATTCTTTCAAAATAAATCCTTCCATATCTGAAGAAGGATCCATGTCCCAAGCAATTTGGATTTTAGGTGAAGCTCTGCAGATTTTGAGTTTAACTTAGAAATGTGGTTTGCCTGTATGTGAAAATAATTTGTATAGCCTACAACAAAATGTTAGTTTAGTTACCTCAATTTATGTATTTTACGTAATCGAAAATTGAATAGAGCCTACAAGAAACATAGATACAACAAAATAGGATGAAACTTTAACTGTATTAATTGTAGCAGCTACAGCAACAAGAGTGACGCACAAAATAAAAACAGTATATATTAAAAATAACACCAATGGTAATACAAGACTGTTCATATAGCTCTGGAAAAGAGTTAAGAGACCACTGCCACATTATCAGTTTCTCTGGTTTTGGTGTGTTTGAGTAAAATGTACATTTATTTTATTCTATGAACTACTGACAACATTTCTGTGTGTTGGAATTCAACAGACACTGGAATGGAATGGCTGCCATACGTGTAGAGATTGAGAAAGACACATTTGGAGTGGTATCTTAATTTTTTGCTGTATATATAAATATCAATTATTATTAATTAATAAAGATTAGAAAGAAAAAGTCCGATCTCAAAGAACAAAAAGGTGGAGGTGAATAAGAAAAAGAAGAGAATAAGGACCTGTCCGATGCAGTCACATCTAAAGTACGACCTACAGACCAGTGAGCCTGACTTGATCAGTTAGACTGGGTTTTTAAAAAAAAAACTGAAGTCCTTCAATCTTTGCTAGTTATAAGACAACTGTATGTGTCAGAATGAGATTAAGTACCTGATAAGAGAGTGATTTATGACCCTCATAAGTGATTTATGACCCTCATAAACCTTAGTCCCGCCTCCAAATCCTTTTGATGTGGCACCTGTCACTCTGACATCCCTGACCTTTGACCCTTTTATCTTTTATGACTTGTATGTTTATTGTTTTATTGCCCCCTCACAAAGGATGTTGCTCAATAGTGGGGTGATAAGACTTTACTGCCCCTTTGATGTGAAAACTGTTATAGTGTCCTTAGTAGGTCATTATTGTCAATGATAAAACCAGATATAGTTAATGATGATAGTATGACTTGTTTCGGTCACCTGTTGTGGTTGTAATGCCCTCTATAAGGTAATGTTCTTTAACAGTGGGTTAATATTGACTCTTTTATGATAATATAAGGTTATATGACATTTTATTGTTTAATTACTTTATTAACTATAAGGAAGCCCCTTTGAAGTTGTGTTTCTCTGGATGTTGGAAATAGTCTAAGTGCCATGTTAGGGGGACAATACGGAGCTCATGAGTCCGCCCTTTAAGGCTCTTGGAGCGGACAAAGAGAGGTGTATTTACTGGTGTGTTACCCTGGATGATGTAAATAGTAAGTGCCATGTTAGGGGGACATCACGGTGCTCAGGAATCCGCCCTTTGAGGCTCTTGGAGCGGACAAAGAGAGGTGTATTTACTGGTGTTGATCCCTGGATGATGAAAATAGTCTAAGTGCCATGTTAGGGGGACATTACGGAGTTCAGGAGTCAGCCATTTGAGGCTTTGTTAACATTAATGCTTTTTGCTTTATTTGTGTTACTAAGATACTTTTAGATACACTTTGAAGTGTGCAACACTTTTACAACTGGTATAATATTAACCTGTTAACCCCCAAGCCTGTTTTTCAGGTCTCAGGCTCGAAAATGACATTCCCAGAACAAATGACAATAACTTCCCTTCTAAAAGGGGTAAATTAATAATCTTTTTTCTCAAAGCAATGATAAACCTGTGAGTTGGATGTAGAAGAGTCAGAATCAATATAGATTTTTTTATTTTAAAGTAAATTCAGATTGAACATAGTAAAAAAATGTAAATTATAGTGTCCATCCAAAAATAAACCATTACTTATAGTGAATGATGGGATAGTAGACTAAAAGCTTTAGGAATCCAAACTATAACATATAATAAGTACCCTGTATCATGATTGATGCAAAACAAGTGACATTTGACCTTTTTAGAGAGGTTTAGCAAAAAAAACTCCACCTCTGGGGTCATTTGGGTGGAAATGGGTGTATTTGCCGTTTCTCCGGAACCCATTGGTCGATTTTGATGATTGACATCTCTTTTGAACCGTTAGAGCCAATAGAATCGAAGGGGGATTTCCACACACACACGTTACCATTAGGCGCGTACCTTGTAAGGAATTGGGTTTCTTTATAGGAAGTTTGTGATTTTTAGGGCTGGTTCAGTGAGACAATGCAGTTTTGATAATTTCAAGTTTCAAGGCTTTTATTGTCATCTGCACATTAGCTACAGTGTAGACATGGCAATGAAAAACATAGGTCACAGGCTCCTCCAACAGTGCAACATATATATATATATACATATAGAGGACATAGAACAAATAAAACAGATTTTGCTTTTTTCTCTCACCAAGGTACTGTAAAATACACTTTTATGTATGCAAAAAGTTAAAACTAAAAAAAATGAAATACTTTGTCTAAATAGATTTTCTTTAAGACTGTGACTCTTAAAGGCACTTTGTGATTTTAGTAAGACAATCCAGTTTTGTTAACATTAATGCTTTTTTGCTTTTGTTTGTGTTACTAAGATACTTTTAGATATACTTTGAAGTGCAACACTTTACAACTGGTAGAATATGAAGTACTTTGTAAGGAATTCGGTTTATTGGTAGAATATGAAGTACTTTGTAAGGAATTGGGTTTCTTTAAAGGCAGTTTGTGATTTTTAGGCAATGCAGTTTTGATAATTTCAAGTTTCAAGTTTCAAGGCTTTATTGTAATCTGCCCATTAGCTACAGTGTAGATATGTCAATGAAAAACGTAGGTCACAGGCTCCTCCAACAGTGCAACATATATATATATATAGAGGACATAAAACAGATAAAATACTGCAATAGAATGTTTTGAGCTGACAGATTTGTGCGTAATTCTCTCACAAAGGAAATGTAAGATACACGTTTATGTATGCAAAAAGTTCAAACTAGAAAAATGAAATACTTTTTCTAAATAGATGTTATTTAAGAATATGACTCTTATTGGCAGTTTTTGATTTAAGTACGACAATCCAGTTAAACAATGTAGTTTTTGATGACTTTACTGATTTTTACTTTTTTCTGCTACCAAGATACTTTTAGATACAGTTTGTAAAACTTTACAACTGGTAGAATGTCAATCAATTTGTAACACATTTATTTTCTTAAAGACTGTTTCTCTAAAAGGCAAGTTTGTGATTTTAACACTTTTTTTTTACTGACACTCGGCAGATTTGTGTGTAATTCTCTCACAGAGGAACTGTAAGATACACTTTTATGTATGCAAAACCTTAAAAACTAGAAAATAAAATACTTTGTCTGAATAGATTTTCTTTAAAGGCACTTTGATTTTAACGCTATTTCAGTGGAACAATCCAGTGTTAACATCAATGCTTTTTTCTCTTTTCTTGTGTTACTAAGATACTTTTAGATACACTTTATCGAGGCACCTCCATTGTCTTTTCAGCCTCCCAAAAGCCATCTTCACAACAGACTGTGTAATGTCCCACATCAGTCAAATATGGTCACTCTGTTTTGGACTACCAACACCCCCTCACCAATGATATTCCACAAATGTGACTGATTGAGAACTCTGGCATCATGTACACTTCCTGAAATGCCATCGTAGCTTTGTTGGTAAATTCCCTTCAGATATTCCTCTGGTGCTATATTTGGGATGTGGCTTCTGTCGTCTGCTCCAAAACATTGTGGTACCCTTCAATGGTTGTTGAAGAAAGTGGCCATTTCCACAAACTTCAGACCCCATCAGAAGGTCTGATATGCACAGGAAGCAATACCGCAAAGCCTGCGTTGCAAAATTCCTGGATACAGTCAAAGATGGCTGATGGTCCTGTGAAAAGATGGCTGACGGTACTGTATTCACCGCCAGTGGGCGATTGCAATTGCAACCCGTTTTCAAATGGGTACACACTAAATGTAATGGCAGATGTAGTCGTATGACTCCCTGGACACGAGTTTATTCTGCATTCATTGCTGGTGGTTAGAATCTGAAGCAATGGTGTCCCATAAGCTGTATAGATAAAATCAGTATAGAAGTAAATAATTTGTATCACCGTAATCAATGCTGAAAAAGCTAGGTATTTTGAGCTAGTGTTCTAGCAGAAGCTAACAGGAGCTTATGTTCAATCCAACAAGATGGATAATAACCTTCTTTCTCATACGTTATCGCTGTGGAAATTGTGCCGAGAAAAGACAAATAGTTGAAAGTCATTGGAGATGAGTGGAAAGTTGAAGTCGTCCTTTCATAAAAGCAACATCAGCACAGCTCCCATACAGTCCGCGGTTGTTGATAAAGTGGGGGAATTTCACGCTGCTGTTGCTAGGAAAGTAGGGATTAAATGTTATGTGACATTATGACGTGGCTCCAGTCAGGCTCTAGTTGGTGGTAAAGCAAACTGGTTCGCAAGTTGAAACAACTGGGAACCCAACTAGCAAGGAACTACAATGGGGATCATTTGAATGGAAAAGGGGTACTGGAGGTTGCAGAGGAAACACCATCCCTTACCCAGATGACTGCAGTCACCAGAGGTGTAATACGAAGTAATATCAAAAGAGAGAGGGTTTCTCAACCCCAGAGATAACGGATAGTTCAGAAATCGTTCACTGATTGAATTTAACGTGATTGATTTATCTCTTAACTCTTATATCATTCTGGTCGTAGTTTGTTTGCATCACAATTATTGTCTGCCTCAGCTCACCTCAACAGTCAGAGAACTTCCTTTCCTTTTTTTCTGACTTCGCTGCCTCTCCATCTCGAGAGAGATGAACTTTACCAAGTGTCCTTTAACATCCTCATCTTGTCAGAGCGGAGAGAGAAAACTTTGATGGAAAAGGTCTCTCTTTCTCTCTTGTCGGCCTTCTGAGAAACGAGGCCTTCACCCCATTTATTGCTGAGCTGCGGCGCTTTTTCTAGCACCCGGCCCCCCGACAGGAAAAGTGTCAGGCTAGTTTCTGACATTACATTTGCATCCCTCAATGATGGGTGACAGTGCTGAAAGGCCAGGAGAAAACCGGAGCATCGATCTGCTCGTGGAAACTATTCAAAGAAACAGATGAGCTGAAGGAGCAGAGAGGTTCTCATACCTCCCTCCATCGCTGCAAACCGCCACTTGCTTTAAAGAACAGAACTTCATTAAATTGTGCCACTCTGTGTTTGTATCACGGGGGTGGGGGTGTGGAGGGGGTTTAGGGGGCGTGAGGGGGCTGTTGACAGATCAGAGCTTTGCCACAGAAGAGCTATTAACTCTGCTCCGCCATCAGTGGTGTTCTCCTGCATACGCAAGCAGCAGGTTGTCACGGTGCGTTCCCACGACGACACAACACCGGGAACACTGCCAGGTAATGAGGGAGCACACACACATGTATACATTCAATCAAGAGTGCATGCACATCAACACACACACACATACAGAGTATACACACAAGTACAAAGAAAATACTGTAAAAAGAAAAAGTATGTGAACCGTACAAACCAATATTGGAACAATTATTGAGATTTCTTAACTTCAAGATACCTTCAATAAAATAAGTAGTTCTACACTATAGGAAATGCACAACAGTCATCCATTTGTCTTGAAGGGTGTCCTTTTTCTGTGTATTTTTTTTCAAATGCTCTTTAAATACAAACAGGTATCCTAACTCAAATGCTGTCCCAGGACTGCCATAAGCATAGATGATTTATAGTTTTCACTTCAGTAAAAGTGGCAATACAGTGTAAAAATACTCACTCAAAAGAAAAAGTCCAAAAGTATTAGCATCAATGTATGCTTGGAGTACCAACTGTAGGAGCACTAGTTTTGCAGTATGGGGCATTGCAAACACAGACGGCTTACTTGCGCGTTATCGACCCAAAACACTTACGCTTGCTGACATTCGGGGACTCTAAACTTGGCCAACTCTCACTGTCATTGGAAACGTACCTAAAATGTAAGTGTTATTGGCTTATTGTAACAATTTGATCACATTATTCCTCCAATGTTATTGCTGATCAACTGTAAGCTAGCTAGCTAACGTAGCTAACCTAGTCATTTTAAATATACTGACAAAACACTTACTATTATGAAAGAGGCTAACTAAACTAAATGTACACATACATAGAATTATACACACACTCACAAACACACACACAGTGTACATTCACTAAAACATTTGATTTAAAAGAAACAACAGATAGAGAAATAAGTTCTTAATGGACTTGAGGTTTAACGTATCTGACTGAATAAGTTGCAGAATGGCAGCTAATGAAACCCTGCAGAAACTGAAACACATCACCCAGGTAACACACACACACACACACACACACACACACACACACACACACCCACACACACACACACACACACACACACACACACACACAGAGAGAGAGAGGCTGGTTGGTCTGACAGAGCCAGCTGTGCTCTCTCACTTTTCAATTAATTCTCTCTGCTGCTTTGACCTTTTCCTCCGACAGAAACAAAGAAACCAGAGGTTGCACTGCTTTGCGCACACTGCACACACAGATACACACACCCACACAAAAAGATGAAGCAACACACTCACTTAAGAGGAGAAAAAGGCGGAAAAGCACACACAAAGTGCAATCCACTCTCCAAACATAATCCTCGATTTTAAATATATGTGTGTGAACTGCATATAGTGCACGTATCACGTTTAGTAATGATCAGTCTGATTTAGTGGCTATCAACCATGGGGTCAGGACCATGTAAGGGGTATTTCTTCACCAGCTGTAACAGCCATACTAGTAATGTTTCACTTTATTCTGCCACTTTGGGTTTAGCCCAATAAACAAAGTATCAAAGCGTACACAGACTGACGGCCCCAAGTTAGTGCTGTAGGATTAGTAAAGTGAAGATAATAAGATACTGTAGCAATGTTTAGTTTGCCAAATCCATGCGGACGGTTTTTGAAAATTATTTGTATATTCTTTTCCTGCTGTCAGTTTGTAGTATGTTTTTGGTTTATAACTGATCAAAGTTAACTTATAGCAGATTTACCTAGTGCTAAAGGTGTAATTTTGTGGTCATTTATCACACATTGACACTTTAATAAAGTCAAAAGAAGACCTCTGGTTTTGATTACTTGTTGTTGCCCTATCTCTTCAGTCAAGTACAAAATATCTCAAGATTAACGGAAACTTTGTCATCAAGTTTTTTTACCACATTCTTCCAATGCAGTGGACGAACACTTCACATTTGTGATTATTAGTATCAACTGGTATCAAAATCAGAGAGGACATAATTATGCACATTTTCAGGTTCATATCAGTATGTAGTTTCTCTACTGTGACATGTCTCCATGCTCCAATGTTCAAAAAGCTCTTTATTCTTCTCATACTGCCTGTGCTGCAGCACCTCTTTTCACCCTCTGTCTGAAACCAGAGCCCAGTCTGCTCTGATTGGTTAGCTGGCCGGCTCTGTTGTGATTGGTCAACCACTCAGAGATGTCCCGCCACTTCACGTAAAATGTGTTGGAGCGGTATCAAATTGAAGCTACATATTGATGTCATTATATTATGGTAGTAAACAAAGGATTCCTGTAAAGTGTTATATAAAACCTATATAACACTTTACAGGTAATGGTGGTCCCTAGAGTTAGGACAGTAAAGACCACAGTAAAACACAAAGCTTTAAGACTTGTCATTTTCACTTGAGGATTTTATTTTTTAATTAAATAAATCATTAATGATTTATTTAATGGGTTAACCCATAAGGACCCAACGTGACACGGGTGTCACATGAACTTTAAATGTTCTGGAAAGTTCCTTATACAGCTTTAGCCTTTATTTTATCTCTTGAAGTCCCTGAGTGACACACACTGAACAGTCTGATGGGTCATGGTCCAGGACATGTGATTGTGTGTTCCCATAACAACATGTCCAAGATGTCCATGTGCCAGGCTAACACATGTGTTTTTTGTCAACCTACCCACTCAGAATAAAAACAAATAATTTCTCCTGTCCAACTAAGTCCAGAAAAACAGTAATTCAAACAAGCCAGTCAAATATGTCTGAGATTGCCATCAACACTGCCACAATGCTGCTGCATGGCTTATAAAATGTATGACAAAATTCAACTTAATGCTTGTGATAAATCTTGAAACCTCAATCTGTACATTAATGAAAATTAATCACATTTCCAAGTTGGATCAAAAGTTGCTCCCGTCGCACCAGCGCTCATGTTTACCATGAATCCAACCCCCCATGACATTTGGCGGACGTTGAAGCAAATGTTCGTACTGGCCCATCAGTGTACTACAACCTCTGTGTCAGTCTGTGACGTCATTGGGCCCAGAAATACTTTTTCCATTTGACTTACATTGTAAGAGAGGTCTGTCAACCTACCCAGTTGTAAAAGGTGCTAAAAGCCAAATCCAGTTATTTCCTCTTTCCATTCATTTGACTGAGCCTACATAGGCCATGACGCTATGGATTGGATGCAGGGCTTTAAGCAAAATGCAAGTGCGCACTCTCTATGGACCCAGATACGGGTACTTTTGCTCTTGATTCAGGCCATTTTGGCTTCATGCGTCACTGAGCAACTTTCACAGGAATGAACGACGTCCCACCTCCAACGCTGTATCCAGTTCTCTTTATACATCCATGCATGAATCGCATGTCAGTGAAAAGGCAAACAAAGCAGCTGAATCAGCACAAGAGTATTCCACTGACTGGAGAACACTGGCCATCAGTAAGAAGCATCACTACCTCGCTGTAACGGAACACCTGCACTCGTTCGCTTTAGGTGTGGGGGAAATGCACGAAGGGCATTTTGCTGAAGCATGTGCCAGTTTCTTGAAGTTGTACAGGAGTGGGAGATGGCGGACAGACTCACCAATGTAGGAATAGATAGAGCTAGCCGTGTAGCCCACATGTATGCAGAGGGCAATCACAGCAGCTGTCTGTGACAGAGGCTTTACAATGCTAAGTGTCGGAAAATTGTCTGACAAAATGCAGATAATTCAGGAATCATGGTCTAATACAGTAAAAATAATACATGAAAACACTAGTATTTTAAACTTGTGATAAATCATGAAAAATCCCGGATTATTATTGTGGTTAACACAATTATATTTTTCAATTGATTGACAGTACTAAACAAAACATACGGTCATTGACATTATCTCTTATTAATAAATATAAAGATATCCAGGCTAATGTATCCTCACAAAGCCACATGTTGCTGTTAAACCTGGCCCGTGACTTTTTACAGTGCAGTCTCTCAGCCAGTCAGTCAGCAGCTGTGCAGCGCTGTCACACTTCATCAAAGCTCCATCACCAATGATAATGTGACCTGGCCGACTCAGCACCGCCACTCCCTGCTGCCCAGAATATTGGCAAGTGTCAGATAGCCAATAGATTTATGTATGCAAATCAGCCCGATCAATACCGTCTGCCACGGCCCGAGATCTACAACCACGCCACATCGCCTGGAATATTTCCTGTCAAATGAAATCCAGTGGCAGAGCAGAGGGAGAGAAAAAAAAACTTAATATGAAAGGAAAAATGATTTGGAGGAGAAGAGGAGAAGGAGAGGAAAAGTGGAGATATGATGAAGAAGGTTTGCTGTCAATGAGAAAGCAGACGGCCAATCATCCGGGAGAATAAATCAGTGCAGGGCTGTCATTGGAGGAGGGGAGAGCATGAAAAGGGTTTACAGTCGCACAGTACAAAGACCTTTACTTCACGTGTCAAAATACTTTTATTATCTGTTTTTATGATTGCAGGTGTGGGATCACGTGTCACATACACATGGTTGTAGTCACTTCAAAAGTTCTAGAGAACCATAAATCATTCATTAATATGGGTTTTAATTGGAAGTAGAACATGTTCCTTTTTTTGTGCAAATTCTTCCAATTTTGACTTGATACAAGACATACATTGTCCCTACTAAAGGTGCAAAATTATTATATTTGAGTAATTCAGAGAGGAAAGATCATTTAACATTTATCAACAGTATTTTATGGGAGATATGTTTATGAATTGAAAATCTAGTCATTTAGGTTAATCAGGTTAAATCTTTTCAAAACCATTCAATAATAGAAATGTCATATATATATATATACATTTAAATATATAATTGAATAATGTCAATAATTGAAAATAAATCAGTTGTTGCAAATCATATGCATGTTTTTAATAATTATTGTATTTGAATGAAATGCTGATATTGTTGCTATTTCAGTTTAAAATGTGAGAATGTGAGATATTGAACAGTAAGCAATACTTTTCTGAATTAATGTTTGAAAAAAACAGTTATATAATAATCTAATGTTTTGTTAACTTTGTTTGGATTAAAACTGAAACCTTTTTTATATTCTCTTCTCTTCTTAAATTAAATATTCTATTATAACTTATTATAGATAATATTAATACAGTAGTAACATTATGATGTGAAGCTAAAAGTAATTAATACTTAAGAAATAACATAATAACTGGTGATTTGCTGAATGAACCTCTGATGCAGCAGAGCAGTCAGGTAATGTGTTATCGTAGAATCTTTAATTTTAAGATAACAGCTAAATTGTTGATTTAAACAGACCTGCTCCTCCATCACCTCCTCCACCCTCCAGGAAAAGGCCAGACTAAGCACAAGGAGAAGTGGGGGGGGCGACGGAGGAGAGGGGGCTTGTCGGGCGCCTGTCTGCGTGGCAGCATCCGCCGTGTCACCGCCCGCCCCGTGGGAACCGCCCGTCAAACGGAAAGGTTGTGCCACATCTGCATAATCATTACCACGGCGACAGAAAGTCATTCTGGGAAACAATCAATGTTGTTTTAAGAGATCTTAAAAAAACAAAAAGACAGGAAAAAAAGGGTTGAAGTGTCTTAAAGAAGATCAAGTGTCTCTTCCGGACGAACGGCAGCGCTGGCAGTTTTACCGGAAGCTGCGGAGCGCCTCAGAGGTTTTTAGAGACAAACACTTCCAACCTGTTTTTCAGTGAATCAGGGCTGAGCTGTGCCAGCACACTGAGGAAACACTGCATCTGCCATCACTGTGGCTGAGCATGTGAGCATTTATTCAACATTAATTATCATGCTGCAAGTCAACGGGGGAAATACATTTAAATTAAATACACTATTCTATTACGTCTAATCTACTGTGTGAAATGTACTCTGTCCTTCCTACTCATACCCTGCTGTTAACTAATACACATGTAAAACAAATCCTTAAACATCTGGGTAACATCTTAATAAGTCCCGGTTTAACTCAAGCTAACATTTGTATTTTAAGCTAACTGTTAACCAAAATACTGTACTGTAAGAGTGTTTGAACAGAAAGCGAAGTCATTTTTCTCCCCCAATTAAGCTGCATTCACTTGATACATCGTAAACCAGCCCTGTGCTGACAACTTGTGTACCGCTGACCTTTCAAAGCGCAAACAATCAGATAACAGCTGTATGGAGCGGCGCAAGCAGAGGAGGTAGCTAGTGGAGCCTCGCAGCGGCGAAACCACACTAATTGCGCCGCATAAGCGCATAGGTGCGCCGCATTTGCGGCTCAGTTGAGGCTCCCTCCGCAAGATGAGGCTCCCTCCGCAAGATGAGGCCCCACGCAGTCTGGGTGATCGGCCTGTAGGGAGGGACGGCCCTGGCCACATGCGTTTCTTTCCTATTAACATTGTAACCCTTCATTGTTATGTCATTGCCTTACACTGTTTTAAAAAAGAAGAGCAAGGGAGGAGATGAAAAACAAAAAGGTTATAGGAAACAACACGATTAGGATAAAGAAGGGAAGGTGAAAAGAGAAGGAGACAAAAGAAAAGTAGAGGAATGTAATAAGAGGTGGAGGAGAATAAAGAAAGAAAAAAACTAGAGGTAAGACAAGTTGGACTAAGGAAAATAAAAGAAAGAATAGTAGGAGAAAAACAAAAGATCTGTGACAAAAGAGAGAAGATGAAGACGGGAGACAAAAAGGAGGAAGATGAAAGAAGAGTGAAGGAGAAAAGAAGTGAGAAGGAGACAAGAGGTAAAGGATGGCGTTGAATAAGCTAAGGAAGGGAGTTGAAAAAGGAGGAGGGAAGGAAAAGAAAAAAGAACAGAGAGGTTCCTCCTCTATCAGCAGATAAGAGGCAGAAATGGATGAATCCTATTGGCCGGCGAGCCTCTTCCAGCCTCTTATCTCCTCGCCTCCTGAACTCAGGACACATTTCATAGAAATTTGCGAAATCAGGAAAGCTGGGTATCGTGTCATCTATCACCGGGCGACAATGGCCCATACATCCTCCTGGATTCACAATAAAAGCTACAATTGACACTTTTTTAGGGGGGGTTCTTAACAATTATATGCTGCAGCAGCTACAAAGCAGCTTTGGGTTTCTTGTTTGTTGTCTTCAAGGTCAAACTAACTTTGGTTGAATTCTAACGACTTCCAATCGGCTTTAAGAATTACTAAAGTCAGCCTGCAGCCAACTCTAATAACACGTGTTTATAGAGAAGTTAGACTGTACGATTTTAAGGCATAAAATCAAATATGACAGTACATTTGAGCTGTGGAGACGAAACAGGACAGAAGCACAGTGTAGGAACAATACAGAGAACGATTGGCAAGGTAGCAATTAGGCTGAAGGAACAATGCTTTAGCTGATTTACAGATTTACTACATGGAAAAAACACTATTGTTTATGGCAGGATTGATAGCTTAGATTAATAGAAAAAAAATAATGAGGAAAACTTAACTATATAGCCAAACATATGATAAAGTAAAAAAGACTGAATAATGTGTAATTGGAAGATAGTAGGGGTTATAATCATACTCAAAACGAACTGTTACCTGCTCAGCCGCCGTTATGTTGAGAGCCGTGTGGAGACAGCCCTTAATCACAGATCTGAATTTCGTTCAAAGAAATGTTTAAGAACCTCAATCTCACCATGGTCAGAAAATAAATAACAATATTTGTTCCCTGTCAATGCCGAGTACAGCAGCTGGAGTTCCAGTAGCCTCATAAATGAGGGTATTTATTACATTCAGATGGAAAATCTGGAGTGTAGTTGTATTTGCTTTACTGAAACATGGCTGAACAAGGATATTTCGGACAACAGCGTTTCCATCGATGGCTTCCAGACTGTTTTGGCCGACAACTAGGATTATATCAAGAGCTTCATCATGTCTCGTCCATGAGTCTGAGTCTTCATCATGTCTTCACCATGAGTCTTCAGATGGTCTCTGCGCTGTGGAGGACGTCCTGCCTCCTTCCTGTACCTTCAGTTTATATAAATATTTGTTTATTTAATTGGAATATGGTGAAACTGTCACAACACCTAATTTCCCCCTTGGATTAATAAGGTATTTTGATTGACTGATTGATTGATTGTTCTCTAAAACATATGCAGCATATGTTCTGAGGTGGAAAATTGAACTTTTCGGATTCTTGCGAGAAGTCTGGACCCCCGTCTGAAAGGTCTTTCTGCGATGCTAAAATAATAGATCCAGCTTCAGAGGGCGTTGACATTGCTTTTTACCGGTTGTGACTGCAATACTTGTCTCTGGCTTCACCAATCTCCACTCTGATACTTCCTCTTGTTTCTCTGCCAGATGTGTTCTCGTACATTCTTCATAAACGGTGACTTTTCATTTCCCCATTGGGAGTGATGCAGTGGGCCGTCACCGTTAAGTAGCTCTCCGTAGCCCTGGAGGTCCATCCATCAGGGGAGAGCTCAACTGCCAACGGGTTGATAATTCCGGAACAACTGCAGCCTGTGACCGTTTACACAGGGAACCCAGAAAAGACTTAGCATTAGTAATGTTGGCACCGTCCAAATCTGCAGTGAGAGGTTGCTTGAACACTGTGGGGAGGAAGGCTTTTTTCTTACTGTTCTGATAATCGAGACATCAATACAGTTTCTGTCTGATCCACAAATGTGTTCATTTTCTGCATTTTAAACATGGGAACCGTAGTGCTCCCAAATTGGTCTTGGGTCTATTTGCATGAGTGAGGAAGGAAGGAAAATAACCCAGTTTTTAATACATTTAACCACATTTAGGAACTTAGAATAAAAAAAGGGCTACTCAAGTGTTTGTACTGGGTAGTTGATTTAGTCTCTTCTTCAATTTGAGTCAATTGGAAAAAGTATTTTCGGGCCCCATTCCACCGCAAGACTGACATCGACAGAGACTGAAATTAAGTTGTCATTACACGGTTTGGCCACAATGTTAAATTGCCTTCAAAACCTAGCACTATTTCAGGGGCTAAAGCGTTTAGCATGCTCCAGCTGATTGACAACTGGTGCCATGCCACAACTGTAAAACTCGCACAATGCTTGTTCTGCATGTGAGGTAGGTACAGATAAATAGACTATGTTTTACCGTATCTGTTTGGCTCACAGGACTGAACCTGGAAGTCACATTCCAAAACTGAATGTCCTTTACCAAACAGTAGTGGACAAATACTGTTAAACCCCAACAACAAGTAACACACTCCTTAAAACGTGAAAAGTCCTTTTATAAACCTGGACATGGAAAGCCCCGGAACTGAATATTTGTCTTTTTTTTTGCGCCACCCACAGTTTATAAGCTAGATCAGGTGTTGTCATCAAATCAGAAGCTAATGGGGGATAAGGTAATCAAGTATCAGTTCAAACATATAAATGGAGGAATTCCAAGTCCCATTTAAGACAAATAACAAATGAAGAGATGGAAAATATGTGCTGGGGCTCTCTAGGACCTGCACCACTGTTTAATGAGATCAATCTAGTGGTGATGAAAGCCTGATGTATATTCTAACTCTGTGCCTTAGAGCTCCATTACTGGACTATTAAAAACACATCAATGAGCCATAGAGTTGCACAGTGTTCCTTACCTACCATGCACAGACTTTAGTCGACTCAATTCCACATGCACCATCCTCCTGCCACAAATACTCACAAGCAGGAGCACAAATGTTGATTAATCCACGAGTGAAATAGTCCCCAACAAATGCAGTATTTCCTACCAATTGGTTGCCAAAAACTATTCAGCAGTACATAGGAATCGCTGATTTTCTTTTTTAACTTTTGTCTTAAATAGAATAACTCTTATAGTCGTCAATATTTGTTGCAATTGATTTGCATTTGTCTATGTTTGCTTGCCTTTTCTATTTTCTGTCTGTAAACTATGTCCTTTCTTTTCAATTGTGTTTAAATTTGATTGTAGTAGTAATTTCTGGTATGTTTGTATTTCCTTCAGTTTATATCTTACATGTTGCAAAATGTTCTTTCAAATATCTACTAGTGAGTATTTTCTGTTTCTGTTGAACTAGTAAAGTTTGAATTAAGTCTTATGTGGCATCTTAGATGTAGTGTGGCAGCCCTGTGCATGACAAACTGGTCCAATTTCAGGCGTGTCGCGGTGGCTGGCTGATATTTGTCTCACTGACGTTGTTGTTGTTGCGGCCCTTCCCACTCTTCCTCTTTTTAGTTTCCCCTCAGATTTGAATCGGCTGGGGGGGCCGCGCTCTGTTCCCCCTCTGACAGTGCAGAAATAATTACAGTACAACCTTCCCCCCTCGCTCGCTGTTATATTAGCCCTCTTATCAGGCTGCTAGGGGGGTAGTTGATCAACTAAGGTCACTGTATCCTGACCACAGCACAACAGCTACACCGCCATTTGGAGATATGATAAATAAAAGGCGAGGGTTACACTGCAACAACACTCTTATCTGCTACCCAGTGCTTTTTATTTCATTCTCTTCCCTCATGCACCTCTACTTTGTTTGTGTCCCTGAGGAAAAGAGGAGAAAGTGGAAAGAATATGGAAAGGATTCGGTGTAAATTATGACCTGAAATAATAAATACTTCCACTGTTCCACACCATTTTGAAGTTTAAAGCTGCACTTTATGCCGTTTTATTTATTTCCAGACACCGCAGTGATAGTTTATTGAGGGGGGGGGGGGGGTTTGTGGTTGTAAATGCAGCCACATTATTCTAAAAACGGGTCGGGAGACAGCAGCAGGGTGAGATAATAGATGCACCTACATTATCCTGAAGTGGCGGGGAAATTGAGGGGTTAGGAGGGTGAGCGGAACAGATGTGCCTACATTATTCTAAAGCCAGATTGATAGCGACGCGGGGTCAAGATGGAGAGTTTAAAAATAAATACATCTCCATTATTCTGGAGTCATGCGAGAGCGAGGGTTTAGAGTGAGCGCGGAAAACAGATGCAGATGCATTATTCTGGAGTCAGAGAGATAATTCTAGAGGTGGAGGTGAGGCTGGAAAAGTGGATGCACCATTACTCTTGGGTTTAAGTGATAGTGGGGGGTTAAGGATGCAGCTTTACCTACATTATTCTCAGCCTGGAAGGGACAGGAGGACCACAGTATCAACGGCCTGTATGTTCTGTAAGGGAAATCATTTTAAAGGGGGAGGATTTAGAGGGGATTTGTGAAATGCAACCTCACGATGTATTGCTTGCCCTGGTAAATAAAACTAATGGCAGGCTGTTTATCTAAGAAATGGACAAAACTATTTTGCGTGAAAAACGAATAGTCATGACCTCAAATCAAGAAACATGTGAGAAATCATTTTGGGATCGACACCACTGATGGAAGAATCATTAAAAAAGGTAAGGCTAGTTTTTTTTTTTTTTTTTAATAACACAATTACATTACAGTAACACACATTTCCATTTGCTCACTTGCGAGACAGTGTTCAACATTTTAACATTTTTAGTTTTGCAAAAAGTCATAAAATGCATTCCACTTAACTTCAGCTAGTTCCAGCACAACGCTACCTAAAATTGTGTTATCATTATAAGATATTCCCCACAAGGGGGTCAAAGCTCATTGTTACAGGGGCACTGGCCACCGTTGCCCCCCAACAATCTGGGTCAAGGGAATTTTTTTAAATAATATCATGATTGATGGTAGTGTGCTTTAAAAAAGAAATGCTGGTTTGTTTGGGATGTTTTGTGTGTGAGAGTTTTTTAGTTTCGACCATCTCGCCAACACTTGGACGAATCTACATCCGATTGTTAAGTGGTATTACAAGAGAGAACAGGCTAGCCAGTTAGCATGCTATTTTCGGTAGATATGTCTGCAACACATTGTACTGGACATCATTCTTCATATTGTGATGATTGAGGTTAATTCAAACTTGTTAGTTAGAAATGTACCATGTGTGTCCTAAACTAATAACTTGCAAGGTTACATCACAGAGGGGACTGGACAGTCTGGATATAAAGGCTTTTCCAGGTGATGATTATACAGGATCTCTGCCGGCTAAATGTAATGCAATCGCTAAACTATCTGTGTTCATGTTTTGTAGTTGTATTCCTGTGTCCAAATTCCTTCTAATTCTAGTCAATAAAAACTCTTATTTTAGTATTTTATAGTCATCAGATTACATTCAACATTAATTCAATCTAGTCCAAAAAATCACTTTGTTTACTCTCTCCCAGCCAAAATAAAAACTGCCTATGCTGTTTACAGAACTGCAAATATGAAGGTAACTTCATAAAAACAAAGAATGTGTCAATCAACATTTGATTTTCACTAGTTTCAATTATATTATAACTCTGCAAGACATGACGCCACCCTTAGTTTAAGACAAGTTACTTAAATACAACACTTACCTCAAATGGCAATGGCTAAACTGGTTATGCTGCAAAGTGAAAGACTAAAACTCAACAGAGATGAAAACACATGTTAAAGATGCAACAACAAAAAAAATGAAGAACTGACATTTTCTTGGATTTAACTAAGGATAATGAACACTACAGTTATAATTAAAATACATTTATATATATGGATGTGAAGCTGTCGTCAGGAGCCGATTTAACTGCTCACGAGTCTTGACACACAGACTAAATATTTCTCCGGAGTCTCTTTATAAAATCAGATGTGAATATGTTCGTCTTCCACAGAAACCTGCAGCGTGAATATGACAGCTAGTCGATGGTGTGACAGCCACAATGCAAAGTAATGCACTGCCCACTCTCTGACAGCACTCTGCCTATATGCTCAGTGTGTGTGTGTGTGTGTGTGTGTGTGTGTGTGTGTGTGTGTGTGTGTGTGTGTGTGTGCAGAGCTGATGTGAAGCCTCCTGACAGTTTGTATGAATCTTTTCCAGTCTCTGATTATCACTTTGAGTCCCTGACAGTGTATCTTTGGATAAAAAAATAACAAAAGTTCAAATTTCTCACACAGGTGATTACAGTCAAAACCTTAAAGAGGAAATATTCTGTGAATTTTCAGTTTCATATTTTTTGCCTCTACTTAGACATGTCTCCATGCGTTCAAATTGAAAATACAAATCTTAATGAAGTTTTTTATTTCTATGATGATCATTTTAATCTAAAATGTTTAATGCGTAAATTAAAATGTAATTCAAATCTCAAATATATCAATAAAGAGAATGGGGAATATTAATGACAGTAACATTCACAAAATAATAGGTTTTAAAATGTCGGTTGGTAAATAAAAATGTTAACATTAGTAAAAGTACGGCTCCAATACCGTTTTCAAAAGAAGCGACATTTGTATATATTTTAGGTGTACTTTTTTTAATTATGTTTTTATAAATCTTTACTCAGTGTCTTGAGTTTCTTGAAAGCCGCTCTACAAATAAAATGCATTATTACAATCTGCATGATAAATAATAAAAAGACGAATAATTACAATTGAAACCCAGTGGATGAGATACATTCCTTTATTGTAATTAAAGTTCTTAAACGTCTCTTCTGCCACGCAGCAGGAATGTCAAAGAAAAAAGACTTTTTTGAAATCTGCTCAAATAAAGAATTGAATCATCTGTGAAAAAAAAACGAAATAATAAAATCAACTGAAAATTCTCAAACATTGCACATCATTCGGGCGGCAAACAAGGGAATTGAAATACAAAAAGGTAGCAATCAATACAGGGTTATACGATTTAAGAGGGATAGTGAGGGCTAAAAGAAAAAAACAATATTTCCAGTTTTTATTTCAACATTTATGTAACGATATGTCTGATTGTAGCTTCTGATAATGCAGAATGTCTGATTTATTTTAATAATGAAATGGGTGAAAATTCAATCAAAACTAAATCAAGAACAGTTACCCAACTAAAGCCCTCACACTGAACACAGGAAGATATGAAGCTGCTCTCTGGACGGACACACACACACACACGGACACACTCACACGGACACAGACACGACAATCCCTCACTTCCTCCACACACAACAGGAAGTCCTTCATCTGCAATTGAACACTATCTCATATGACTTGACAGAGATTCACTTAATTGTGTTGCCAGAAAAAGCTTTTCCTTGGCACTGGGGGAGAAAATAAATCCAGTTTTGCTGATAAATATTGAATCTTCTGTTTCTACATTCAGACTGTTTCTGCAATATTTACATAGTGCCCTTCCTTAAAAACTGTTATGAGTGGATCTCACTTCACCAGATTAGGTTGATAACTTAACGAGTAATGTGGCGTAAAAACTAAGTTTCAAAAACTACCATTTTACTTCCATTTTTACTGGTTCTCCACCAGCAAGTCGTTGACCTGCTAAACCTAAATGTTACAATAGCTATATGCAATGAAAATGTCTAAACAAATTGAAACTAAATGTCAAGACATGATTTGAAATGACCAAATCAAGGTTGATTTAAGGTAGTAAATACAAAATAACAACTTTTCTAGGTTTGGAAATGTTCATGAGACAGAAACAAAAGTGTTGCCTTCACTTACGATCATACAGCAACGAAAGAAAAGGGCTCTTGTTTTGTAATTTAAGTGAGGAGGAAGTGTTGGGATTCACCATGCGACGGTGAAGGGAAGTACAAGACAACAAAATAACCAACAGGATGGAGTCAGTCGTCCTTCATCACTGACTCCGGATCAGTTTCACAGCTTATTCCAAAATAAAACCGCAGATCATTTAGACTCCACGGTTTGATTTGGGGAGATTTTGTTGGAAAAATCCTATCATGTTGAAAATGTTTACAGGTGAAATTCAATAGCTCATACTGCAGGATAACTGCAGTAACACCTTCACATTCCTGGTTTCAAACACAGCCGGAGGACATTGGTTTCTTTAGAAAAGAAAATCAGAAGGTTCGACATTTAGGGGAGAAGTCAACTACAATTCCCAGATAACACTGCAGCCAGACACATCCAATCATAGAGCTTCAGGATTGTGTTGCCGGGAGGGAAATTGCAGACTCAAAAAACAAGAACATGTAGATGTTTTTCTGTATGTGCTACAACTCTTGACTTCCCAGTTTTTATTTTACCACATTTCAGTATGACACCCGGACCATTTCAATAATTGTTTACATTTGATATATTTATGGCGGGAAGTCGGGGGCCGACAGGTGCAAACGGCCAAAAACATTTAGAATAGGAGAAACAAGCTCATATTCAGAAGTGATGCAAATATAAAAAACACCAGTTGGTGATCATTTTCTAAATGCTGCACATTTCGTCAACTTGGTGAAGATGTTTCTTCATTTTCATGTCTTTTGGAAAAAATGTTGGGTTTTTATATTTGCATTGTTTTTGAAGGTGCACATGTTTCTTCTAATGGAAAAGTTTTGGGCCATCGTAGCTCCTTTGCACCTGTTGGCCACCGTAGTAACGTGCTTCCATACGTCTAACGACCAAACTAATGGAGAAAACAAATAATATCTTTACCTTGGGGTGTGGATATCGCTCTTTGTTGAGGAACTTCAAGAACAATCCTTAAAAATCAACTCAAACTATTTAACAGAGAGATTGCTCCACATTCACCCATCCCCTTTGCGTCTGGTGGGAACAAAAGAACAAAGTGCTCTACTTTGTAAAAACTG
The DNA here is from genome assembly GCA_031216635.1 of Dissostichus eleginoides. Lineage (NCBI taxonomy): Eukaryota > Metazoa > Chordata > Actinopteri > Perciformes > Nototheniidae > Dissostichus > Dissostichus eleginoides. The sequence goes on from CM062269.1 coordinate 33,508,329, forward strand.
ACACCATGTTAGAATCTGTGAGGAGAAGAAAGCCATCACCAGGGTCATAACTCATGCTGCGTTCACGTCGTACAGGATTTGAAGCTTCAGGCTAGAAAATAAAACTCAATGCAGCATTACATGAAATTGGAAACTCAAATTGTTGATTAGGAAATTGGCCTTAGAAGGAGATAGTACGTGAAGGGCAACACTTTCAAATGATCTAATAGTATTATTGTGAAAGAATCAAGTAGGAGAAAAACAATATCTCAGGTCATGGACGTGAACACAACACTGAGTTCGGAAAAATAAAAGAAGAATCAAAAATGATAAATTCAAGAGAGTTCTGTTGTTGATTTTTTGTTAAACCGCAGAAAAGATCCTTGGAGCTGATTCACTGTCTTCTCTTC
>CM062269.1:33513717-33913717 GCA_031216635.1 Dissostichus eleginoides
TGTACATGTAGTATTCTAGAAAGGAAAAAAAACATGGTGAAACTTAGGCCGTTAAAAAAAGATTCTGAAGATCCAACAAGAACTCATGTTATCTTCTAAAAGACATCAGTATGATTCAGGCTTGGATGCATGATTCGAACATTGTTGTTAAAATAATATGAAATTATTGTTATGAGTGAAGACATTCATGAAGAAAAGAGCAACTCGTGCATTATAGAATTAACAAATACTCTACTTCAAAGTGTGTGAAACATCATTCATATTCAAGTTGTTTATTACAAAATGCAGCAGATTACTACATAACAAATGAGTCAATTACATTTTGTCGAGTTATGACAAAATGTCGAATAACAATAAGTTATGTTTACCGCTTATGCTTTTTGTGCGGCAGAAGCTCAGTCTATAGGGAACCGGAAGGTGGTCGGTTCAAGTCCCGGACCAGACAAAGTATGGAGAGTGTATAAAAGCTGCTCCTTAAATTAAGATGAGTCAAATGCATAGACCACATTTCTCTGTGTGTGGTGATGTGAACATCTTTGTAGCTATAACAATTATTTAATTCCAATCCTCCATTTCCATTTTGTACTCCCTCTGTTTATTATCCTTTCCACGAAACCTAACATTTATTCAGAACCCTTTCCTGTAGTGTGTTTGATAATTGTTAGTGCATGTCAATGGTCTGCAAAGGCTAACATCTCTGTGTTCCCTCCAGAGGGAGTTTCTCTCCCACCCCCCCCCAGGCCGGAAATGCCTATTGGAATGATTTGTTTACTTCCTGAACATAGTGACATCACTATGTAACATTCGATCTTCTATTGGCTAGCGCTCAAACACATTATACATGATAGGCTAAGGGGCGGGACATCTCTAAGCAGTTGACCAATCACCACAGAGCCGACCAGCTAACCAATCAGAGCAGACTGTTCTCTGGTTTCAGACAGAGGGTGAAAAGAGGTGTTGCAGCACAGGCAGTATGAGAAAAATAAAGAGCTTTTTGAACATTAAAGCATGGAGACATGTCCCAGTAGAGGAACAAATAGAAATATGAACCTGAAAATTAGCAGTCCTTTTTAAAAGGATCCTGCACACGAAATCACACTTTTATTGAAATGATTTACTCCTTATGTTTACAGTCCTTCTCTGTAGTGTAACTGTGTTTGTGTAGCAGCTGTTCACCAGGTTTCCAACATTAACAGCAGCAGCGTGAAGTAAAAGTCGTTTTTTTATTCTTCAGAAAAAGCCAGTGTGTGTTTTCTGTTGGCTGTTGTCAAGCCGTGAACCAAAAGCCGACTCCTGACGGGCGGCAAAACTCTTGTCGGCTCCAAATAAATGTTGGGTTGTAACTCTACTGCGATCTGTCCTCGTCTGCAGCTTCTGACAGCCTCCCCCTAAACCCCCCCTGTCCTCCTCCCAAAACCCCACATCTGACAGCTCCTCCACTCTAATACCAGACCCCCAACCACGCCAGCCGTGTGTGTGTGTGTGTGTGTGTGTGAGAGTGTGTGTGTGTGTGTATGTGTGAGTGTGAGTGTGTGTGAGTGTGTGTGAGTGTGTGTGTGTGTGTGTGAGAGTGTGTGAGAGTGTGTGTGAGTGTTTGTGTGTGTGTGTTTGTGTGTGTGAGTGTGAGAGTGTGTGTGAGTGTGTGTGTGTGTGTGTGTGTGAGTGTGTGTGTGAGTGTGTGTGTGTGTGTGAGTGTGAGTGTGTGTGTGTGTGTGTATGTTGTGTGTGAGTGTGTGTGTGTGTGTGTGTGTGTGTGTGTGTGTGTGTGTGTGTGTGTGTGTGTGTGAGAGCTGTTTCCTGACAGGGAGGATGAATTTGTGTGGTGACAGCTTCAACAGATGCTCTAATAAAGTACTTTTCTACTGCTCTTGTTTGTCGTTCTGAGTTGAGTCTACAGACTGGAGGAAAACAAGATTTCTATATAAAAAAAAATAAGATCAAAACTTTTCACATGACTGAACTGTGGAGGTGCGCTTCTTTTATCTCACTGGTGAGCCACAGAGGGAAGAGAGCTATGTTTTATACCAGATTGAGAAGCACTATCTTTGCCATGTTTATCATTTAATATTACACTTAGAGATATAGCAAATCATTAACCAGTGTAGTAATTATTTTACACATAGGCTTAAGGACAAAGATATTACTCAGGTAAAATAAATGCCGACATGATTACAGACGTAATAAGGACTAAAAAACGACAACGTCATCATTCTTTAAAATTAGCCGGGTGTTATTTGCTTTTTTATTAAGATGTGACTGCTGTTTATTTATCTTTTTTCTTAGTTGGTATACGACAGTACAACATGATGTCTTTTTGATTGCCTTTATTATTCCTCTGGAAGCTTATGTCCCATTTAATTATCTCTCATGTTCTTTTCAAATTAAATGTTTTATTTTAAACTGAAACTCACACACTTGTATAACGTATGAATATAATAGCATTTGTTTAAATATTACGTTGTTGTACTAAGTTGGTCTATTACAGTGTATTCTACCGTATATGATGTTTCCTATTACATCCTATCTTTACCTCGTGCAATGCCCTGTAAGCATGCTGCACAACAATTCCCTCATTTGGGTAGAATAACCCAGCGACATTTCTCATATGCAGGGTCGCTGTTCAAATCAAGCCATAAAGGGGCCTTATTCTGCTCATTTTCAGGTTTCATATTTATATTCTGTGCCTCTCCTGGGACATGTCTCCATGCCTTAATGTTCAAAAAGCTCTTTATTTTTCTCATACTGCCTGTGCTGCAGCACCTCTTTTCACCCTCTGTCTGAAACCAGAGCCCAGTCTGCTCTGATTGGTTAGCTGGCCGGCTCTGTTGTGATGGGTCAACCTCTTAGAGATATCCCGCCCCTACCCTATGACGTGCAAGGTGTTGGAGCGCTATAGCCAAAAGAAGCATGTTGCATAGTGATGTCATTATATTGCGGAAGTAAACAAATGAGTCAAACAAATGGAGGTGTTTCAGGCAGGGGGGGGAGTGTGTGGGAGAGAAACTCAGTCTGGAGGGAACACAGGGATGTTAGTCTTTGCAGACCGTTTACATGCACAAAAGGCTCTTCTTCACTCCACTGGACCACTTGTTCCACGTTTCCTGTGCCTCTCACCTCTTTGATCTCGTCTTTGGCCTGCTGCAGTTTGTCTGGTTTGTTGTTGAACTGCAGCTTGGCTTCGGCTTCTCGTTTCTTCTGCAGGAGCATCTGACTGTCCTGCCACTTCTGCCACGTCTTGATACGATGGTCAAACACGCCCTGCACACACAACACAGAGTTTAATACAGACAGAATGTCCCAGAAATACAAGATCAATCAAATCCTTGTGGTCTCAATTGACCATGAAAAAATGTAATTGCTGTAATCACAATAATAATATGTGATCAATCATGATTAGTCACTAGTTTAAATACTACTATTTACTTGTTTTTTGGGGGGAGATCCAACAAATACATGTGTGGTGTTGTAATAAAGAAATGCATCAAAAACTAGTAAGAGAAATCAGAAGGTTTTTTACTTTATTAGAATATGGTTTCTGAATTATTGGCATTAAGATCGCCCTCTGTATAATGTGCGCTACACAGGGCATATGATCTCTGCCGAAACTCCCTCTGGAGGGAACACAGGGATTTTAGACTTTGCAGACCATTTACAGTACATGCACAAAAACCTATATAATACACTAAATGCCTTTTTTTTATAATTTGCATAGATTGCATCTCAAGATTTGATGAAAAGGCTTGGCCAAGGACAAAACTGAAAATGAATGATACAAGTGAAGTATGCAGTCACATTGAAAGCCACCATCTATTTTCCAGCAAAGCCATTCTCTGTCCCTAAACAGGGCAAGCCATTCACTTGTTATCCAAAGACGAGTCATGTCAATGGCTCCACAAGTCCCAGTCAAACTATCGGTATCGTCCCGTCTGACTTTATAGCTACTTGAACTCACATACCAGAGTACCACATAGCACTGTGCTAGACCACAGAGAGGTGCATGTATCAATTATGTGACTTTATTTTGGAGAGATACAGTATGTATAAAGTATAAGGATAAAGTATATTTAAAAATGTGCATGTATAGGATAGGAAATAGCGCAAAAATGTGTTCACAATTATAAACAACAGGTCACACCTTTATAAACATTTATGAATCTAGGTTCAAATAGGGGCCAATCACAACACACAGGTAAGTATACATACCGCTCTACTGCAGTTCTTCTCTACTTCACTCTAGTTCTACACTACTCTATTGTAGCTCTACTCTATGCTATTTCACTCCACTGTTTCCCATGCTGTCTGGGTCCTACCTGCACTCAGGTGTTTGGTATCCAGCAGCTCAGACAGCAGGTCACTAGATTAGCAGGACAGACTTTTGGTTATGACTGATTAACTTCAATGTCCTATATAAACGGTATTTGTTCCATAGAGAACTTAAAAAGGCTTTTTATGTGTCTCAATTCACTTACATCTGTTCTTACATGTGCTATTCTGAGTGCATAAGTGCATCCCAATACACAGTATGGCAAAATGCACAATGATTACCCTGATGATGCAAGCAAGAAATATACATGTGGATTTGTTCACTATTTAACAATTGTACCACAATACTGGTGTTGAAAAGAAGCCAACATTCATTTTACTGGGTTATTCAAGCAGTCTGTTTTGATCTGCTAGCACAAATGATAATTTAGCTTGCTAGCTAACAGCGGGGAACGTCACTTACAGCCAGGGCACAGCAGCATGTGATATTTGAGAAGAAGAAATGGAAGTGCAAAAAAATTGTTTGGCACAATTGAAGAATAATCTAGACCTTTGTTGTATTTCATTTTGAGTCTATTATTTGATGTTTGTCTCTTGTCAGTTTTTCATATGTATATTCCTGTGCTTTGTATGCACCTGTTCCTAGATTGTTTTAGTTTTAGTTTGAACTTGCAATTATTAAAATAAAGTCTGAGTTAAAAATATACATATGTATATCAACCCATAGAGCATATGCAAGTTGGCATCCCACAGGTTCTATGTGCTGGGGACCCGTACTATACATCATACAGTATACTATTGTGTGCAGAGTGAATCTACCCTCAGACTCGTACCTTGACGGCGATGATGAGGCGGACATAGTCCCCCAGTAACTCAGAGAAGAGGTAGAAGTCTGCGTTGGCCTGGTCCTGGTGCAGCTGGTCGATCTTCTCCTCCACCTCGGCCAGCTGGGACAGAGCCCGGGACAGAGCTGTGTGGTCCTCGCTGTTCCCCAACATGGCCGCCGACTTGGCAAACTGCGCCGTGTTCACCGACAGCTCTGGAGAGGAGAGGAGGAACTCAGTCTGGAGCCAGAACATGATGCGGTATTCTTGAGACGAAAATATCTGATTTCATTTATACAAATATTCTTTACAAAAAAAATCAACTAACTAACAACATATTGTTTTTTTGTTTAAGTGCACATTAACTCACATTGAGTGTACGGCCCTATCTGAGTAGGGTTAAGACTTTTCTACAAAAAATGAAAGTAGTAAAAATAAATAAAGACATGTACAGTAATTCCATATATTCCTCCTGTGGATTTAATGCTTGGCTTCGTAAATTGCAAATTGAAAAAAAGAAAATTATAGAAAATTCTAATAAAATAATAATATTAATAACTCTACAATATGTTAACTATTTATTTAAAGAGCCTGCAAGAACAAACGCTGTTGTGACATGCCCTGCAAAAGAACCAAACCACTATTAGAAACTTTTATTTAGAAAATCCAGAGAGGCTGTTGAGGCATGTTCGATTACTATCGAATAAGCCATTTATTAAATAAACAAACTATATTGTTAAACCAGCAGAATGTGGTATAGCAAGCACTTTTCTTATGGTAATCAAGAGAAGTGTGCTGGGCGGTGCCATCACGTCAAAAGGGAACATATTTAGTCCGAATTCTTGTTAAGGAAATTCCCACTGCGATCATTGGGAAGTAATCTGAAACACAAACACACACCCTACGACGTCCAGTCGGCATCATACCTTTCCTGTGACAGACCAGAGACTCCACACTGGCATGAAGTTTCCTCAGCTGAACGTCCAGATTCTCAAAATGCTGCTGCTTCTCCTCAAACCACTGAAAGACAAAGACACACACACACACACATGTATACATCACTTCAGGGGACATTACATTGACTTACATGCATTTCCTGGAGACTTATCCTAACCTTAACCAACACATGCCTAACCCTAACCCTAACCAAGTCTTCATCCTGAAATTAATGATTCCCCTCATGGGGACCTCCATTTTGTCCCCATAAGGGAGGCGAGTGACTGTGTAAACAGATTTAGGTCCCCACAAGTATAGTAATGCTAGGACACACACACACACACACACACACACACACACACACACACACACACACACACACACAACACACACACACACACACACACACACACACCACAACCACACCAAACACACACACAACACACACACACACACACACACACACACACACACACACACACACACACACACACACACACACACACACACACACACACACACACACACACACACAAACACACACACAAACACACACAATTTCTCCCAACCTCCTCATTCAGGTTCATATTCCCTTTCTTCCTTTTTATTTAACTTTCTCCACTTCCTTACTTTGATGTCTTCACCATTTCTTCATACCCTCATATTAACTTTATTTACATGTTTACTTCCTTTCTTTCCTCTTCCTTTCGACTCTACCTGTACCTGCTTCATTAGTTCATATTCCTTTGGTTATTTCCTTCCCTTCTCCTCTACATCCTTATTCCCCTTTTTTAATTCTTCCTCCCTTCTATCCTCTCTCCTCGCTCTGTACTCACAGCGTCTGACTCGTTCATCTTGATGGTCATCTTGTTGACGGCCTCTGCGGCCTTGTTGACCATCCGCAGGAGACCGGCGCTGCTCAGAGCCTGAGTGCTGACCGCCCGCGGCAACTGGACCAAACAACAACAAACAAACAAACAAACAAACAAACAAACAGGATGTCAGACTTTACAACGAGATTTAATTGATGTAATACACTCACAAAATGATGCCGATATAACACCATACTGATAATAGTTATGAAAAACCATGAATTAATACTTTGACAAGTGTGCTTACAAGACGGCAGGCGACACAATGTTAAAACAGTGCAACGAACAAGATTCCTCCAATTCAATTCTTGCAGTATCTGGAACATGCAGTAGAGGAGGTTTCACCAATGTTTTGCCGGTTGTGATTGAGTATTTTCTCATTTGGTTCTTCGTGGGCTTGCCTCTTTATTTAATATGTAATTTTACTCGTTTTCCTTTTGGCTTTATCTACACTTTACCATTGCTGTTGTAAACCTGTAAATATCAGCTTGTTTGTTTTTTCCAGTGTTAATGTTTTATTTATTTTGATATTTTGAGTCATTCGCTCATTTTCTCATTGTTTTAAACATCTCGTCTCGAATGGTGATTTAATTTCCTGCTCTTAAAGTGTTTAATTGATCTTTAATTTATGTAGATATTTTAGAGTGCCATCTTTCACATTTGTTTCGTTGCCGTTTCTAGTTCAACCTTTACATTTTTAACATTTTCTTTTTGTCTTCCCTTAATTTCCCGTCTCTCTCTGTTTCAATCTATATCTTAACTACATTTATTTATTTGCTCTTGTTTTGTCTTCTCTCCTCTGTCTAACTCTATTACAGCTGCCCCCCCCCCTGATTGTAATGTGTCCCACGTTCTAACTCCAGTCAGATTCAATGCGTGCCGAGCAACTTTAACAGCCCCAAAAACCAGCTAAGACCCCATCGCGTCACTCTGAAAACGCCCCGATGTCCGTCTGAAAATAGGCTAATTTTTCTTCATTTTGGAAAAGTTTACTTTTCTCCCGGACATGCAGCGTTTTCCTCCATCGCTGGAGCACATTTACCCCCCCCCCCTTCCAATCTAATTTAGGTGGAGCGGCAGCAGCCAGGGGGACGGCTTGGTCCCAAAGGCCCCTCGGAGGGCAAATGAGTAAAGGTGGGGGGGTTAATATAGCTTTGAATTGCAACCAGTTCCCCCCCCCCCTCCTCTGGTTGTGTTTCATTTAGCGGGCCGGACGGAGCGCTATGCTCGGTCAAGCGTCCGAGTGATTCATCTGTTAAATCTGTGACAAGGGGCCATTTATTGTTGTGGCTCCTTCCCAACGCAATCCCACCAACTATTAGGCAGAGCGGGGGGGGGGGGGAGGGGTGAGGAGTGGGACAGTTAGAGCCAACGAGACGAAGTGTAACAGAGAATTTATTCTGAGTGGACAATAAAGCGAGGAAACAGGAAACTCTTAAACCCGGAGGCAGTTTTTACAGGCGCGTTGGGTTGACCTCGTCGGGACGTTCCGCTGCTTGTTGGGAAAAAGACGTGAAGAAAACTCAGACAGAGTTTTTGCTGTTATTTGGGGGGGTTAGTTATTTGGTTTTCCCCCATTTCAGACAGTCCATCAGTTATTTTGTCAAGAGTGAGGGCCTGTGTCTACATAACGTAAGTTTTTAGCACCGGCGTCTTTTTTCAATTGTTTCCAATGGGGATGAGTGCATAGCGCCACAAGTGATTGCCTCGAGAAAAAGTCCTGCTCCCAGCTTCTTTTCCCGAGCGCTCCAAAGTTTTTGTGTTTTGGTTTGAAGTATCTCAACTTTTCAGAAAAGACATTAGGGGAGAAACTTGTTTTTGGCTATTTTTGGCGAAAGAAGAAGTTTGTAACTATCAAAGCAGACTGTTAAAGCCTGACTGAACTTTCGAAGTTTGCCAGTGGCATTAAAAAGAGGTCGGGCAGTAAGAACTGAACCTACATCCCTTCTGTAGGAAAACAAGGAGGAATGGTTCATCGTTTACCTCTGAGCTCTCCAGAAACTGCAGCACGTCGGGATCCTTCAGCAGGATGGGATGCTTCACTGTTCTCATCAGATACCTGAAACACAGATATTATTTATCATCATGACCACTTTCTGATCTATAATTCATTAATCTCCTTGTTGCTTCTTGTAGGAAACAAGCTTCTTCTTTTAAAAATGTAAACTTCCTTAATCCTTAAATGGGCAATATATAAATATTTTGGAAAATTGATTGATTGCCATTACACTGTTATTACATCCATGTTATACCATTATTACACCCTTATTACACCTATGTAACATAAATATAACAACCATATTACACCGTAATTACATTGTTATTAGACTATTTTACACATGGACAGAGCCTGTGAAATGACTGTATCCTTCAGAATAGAAAAAACATTGAAGGGTTTCAGTCTAAATTCAAAAACACACAGTAGAAGTCTGAACATATATATTAATGTTTCAATACACTTGCGTTTTTCAATCATCCTTATAATAACTTATAATTCAACCAAAAAGATGAAAAAAACTTTCTTTAGGAATGATTATTATGACTAAGATCTTATATACAAAAAGAAATATTCCTAAACAAAATATATAAATAAGAAAGAAGAAATAAAACATCTGTGTGGTTGAGTGTGTGTCCATCAGTGTGGAGTTCTGCAGCTCTGAGCTCTATCGGCTGTCACTGGCTGACCTTCCTGTCAATCAAACACATAAGCAAAGGGCAGCAGAATGTCAGCCCCGCCCACCTCTCTGCTCTGGGTCCACAAGTCATAAACACCTTGCTTCCACCTAAGCAGCAACACAGACTGTTGCATACAGTTTTTTATTTGTTTATCTTTTAAAAGTATTTTGTTTACCTCCTTAAGTTTGTAATCCACTCTTTTCACTTTCCTTTAGTTTTTAATGAGAACAAAAAATTAAATTAAACTTGTATAAAATAAATAAAAACGAATTATTTAATCAAGCCCAATTACGATATTTGGGTGTCTTCAAAGGCCTGTATTTTCTCATCCCAAATGTATCACATTATTCTAAACAATACAATCTAAAAGAAATACTTCCCTTTTAATAAAATCAAATATTTTTTCCAAACCTTCTGATGTAGATTGCAGTTACCGTTTCAATCCTTAATCCCTAAAAATCTACTTTTTAACAAAATATAACAATTCTTAGATGTTATGTGTCCCTGAATGCAATGCTGAGGATGGATTTGAAAACTGATCCTACTCACAGCTGCATAACTAATTAATACATGATGTGTATTAATATTGATTGTGCTGCATTATGACTGAGAAAATTGTTTGGAAAATTATTTGTTAAAGACACATTTTGAATGATTATAGTGGCTCTGAAGTGTTTGAAATATCTTCCTCTTATCGTACCTCTCCAGTGCCGATCTCCTTTTCTCCACAAACTCGTTGGACGACTGGTCCTCCTTCCCCACCTTCACCTTGGTCATCCCTTCAGAAGAGTACACACTCATTACCATAAAAACGAATTAGCACCCGGGACGACAATCACTGCTGATCAACACACTGCACACTGTAGGTCTGATCCGTCAGCGCTGACTGATCATCTCCTATCAGGTTCACATTTACACTAAAGCTTCACAGGGTCAAGTCATGACCCTGTAGTCTTTCATGTTTTTAGGTAGTAGAAAACCCTACTAAAGCACTAATATAGCTTTATTTGTATAGCACTTTTCATACACAAGATGAAAACAAACAACATAAGACAAACAGAAAATAAGACCTATATTTCAAGTCAAATTTGAAAACCTTTTACAGCATGTGTGCACATGATACCTTAGAACAGCGGTATTTGTTATTGTTAATTATGGACAACACTTGATTTCACCACTGGTTACCTATGGTTACGTGTGCGCATGCAACACCACAAACATGGATCGGTGGCTAGCATCAGGTTCTCTGAAGAGAAAAGAGGTTAACGTTACCGTTAATAAAGATCATGAGAGTGAGTCGGAGGCATCTACAAGCCAGATTCCGCAGAAAAAAACAAAAAAAGGGAAGATTAAGAGAAAATACAATGGGAACTACTTGGAACTGGGATTTACCTCCACAGGCACTGAAGATGAGCCTTTGCCAGTGTGCGTTCTGTGCTACGAGACACTGGCTAACGAGAGCCTAAAACCAGCTAACCTTCGCCGTCAATCATGGAATCTGGCACTACGTTTATATATGTACGTATTTTTACGGTTTGCAGATGAGGTGGTCCGCGAAAATCCTTGATAATAAATAGTGGTCCACATAAACAAAAAGTTTGAGAACCCCTGCCTTAGACAACAAGAAGGTCGAAAGAGTATAGAATAAATCCAGAATAAAATAAAATATTAAATAAAGTAAAAATAACCAAACATCAACAACAGATAACCCACTCAGTTAAAGTAAGAAAGGGTTAAACAAAATGAATAAATAAAAGAAAGTAATAAAAAACTAAAATATATATTTTATTGTTTTTAATAAAAAAATATTATTATTATTATTACTTTAAAACAAATGTTTTATTTACCATTAGAAGCGGGGTGTTGCTAATAACAAGCTAAGTAAAGAAAAGTGTGTATTCAGCTGCAAAAAACGTCAACCGAGTTTGCCTCTATTTTCTGGCAGGATGTTCCACGGTTTTGGATAGGGTTGGGTTAGGCTGGCGTAATGGATGAATTTTATTTGGGGGGACTTGTTAAATATTTAAATAGATTGCTCCCGACACAGGAACATTAAACGGTAGAGAATCAGCAAGACAAGTGGTCTTTGTATGAAGGGTTTGCTATGATCATGGAGAACTAAACACTCTACAATGGTTGAACCAGACATCTTCAATCTGACAGCTGAGCAGACGGCAGAGGGCCCGAAGAAACAATGCCCAGTCTGCTCTGATTGGTTAACTGGCCGGCTCTGTTGTGATTGGTCAACCGAGAGATTTCACAAGTCCTCCATTCAAAATGTTATAGTAGTATTATTTAACATTAGCATAAATTCATACAAAGTACCAAAACAGAAATGATTCATAATGCAGAGTAGCACTTTTCAGAATAATATTTATCTTAATCCTCGATTATAACACCGCCAGGTATCTTAATTCATATTTATTTTAATTAATTTCTATATCAGTAATATGAACCTGCAAAGTAACTATTAATTAATCTGGTCACATAAATGTAGTGAGTCAAGATCTCTTCCAATTTGTAGTGGAGTAGAAGTATAAAATAGCACTAAATGGAGAATGGAAAAATGTAAATACTCAAGTAAAGTACAATTACCTTAAAAATGTACTTAGGTACAGTACTTCAGTAAATGTACTTAGTCACTTTTCACCAATGGACATGGACTTGATGGAAGATTGAATAATTTTGTTCTTAATGTGGGGCAAACCTTATTGATACATTTGGTATTTTACATATGATGTCTTATTTGTACTGTTTTTAATTATGTAAAATGAGTTCTTAGTGAAGCAAAGAAAACACCAACATTACATACCTTTGAACTCTGATTTATGTTGTTATATTTATAATGTTGGCTGTTGTTTGCTGCCTTTAACAATGTACCTGAATGACACTTCCAGACTCCTGGACCTCAGTTTGAGAATAGCTAGTGTTAGAGAGTGTGGTGAGGGCTACACTTACCCACAATGCTTTTCTCCGGCGCAGGGGGGACGATGTAGCCTATGTGCAGGTACTTGGAGGCCAGTTTACTGTGCAGACCCAGAAAATCACTGAAACGCCTTTTCACTGAGAACTCCTGGCTCTTAAACAGAGATATGGACGTCTGGAGGAGAGAGAGAGAGAGAGAGAGAGAGAGAGAGAGAGAGAAGAGATGTGATCCTGCAGCAGTTCTGTTTCAGATATACTCTCTGTTGCTTCTTCTTAATTTCAAATAGTGGTTTATGTGCATTTAGCTTATTGACTTCACAAATGTTTTTTCAGAAAGGTGGAGCAGGAGAAAAAGAGGGTGGGTTGTGTCTTCTAAAACTGTGTGATGCACTATACACACCAGGGACAATTTTAAAAGCCATGGAAAAGTAATAATAGCTGATCTTTAATTCACTATAAAAGTTTATAAATTAATTTCACGGGACAACTTTGACCGGAGAGATTTCATTTCATCTTCCACAGATTTTATCGGTCAAAGTCCGGTACATTTCCGGCGAACGGAAAAACTGTACATAGGATATTTTTTTTCTGATTTAGCTAAACAGAATTTTCCTGCGGTGCCATCCTCATGAAAGAAATTACACGTTTCACACGAGTAAAGGTGAAGATCTAAGTGTTTTGTTTAAGGGGATTTCATTTTGAAGGAAAACCGGAGATATTTATAGTTGCTGGACTTCAACTGATTTTCCCGGTTAATATCCGCTGAATAGCCGCTGACAGATACACTGTACAGAGAACATATACTTCAGATTCAGCTAAACAGATATGTTCCACCTTCAAACTTCACGATTGTGGTAAAGAACAGCAGATGTGTCTGAGATGTTGTTATTCTCACCTTGATCGACACTTTGTAAGCCATGTACGCATTCATCCCATCTCCTGGAACACACACACAAAAACACTCCATTATTTCATCAGCATAAGCAGTTGAGTACACACACACTATGCAAACAGTATCAAAGGATAAATAGACACACTAGAATACACTCAGATACGGGTTGAACTGGTTCCTTGTGTGTTCTTGTAGTAAATCTTTGGGTGTTTCAGCTGTTTTATTTACCGTCTTCTTAGAGCATGTTTACACAAAGGGATGGTCAAGTGAGTGCAGTAAGTAAGAGCTGATAATAAAGTCCTGCTCAGTCTGCTAATGGTTATCAACCATGTGTTCTGATGCCCTCAGGACACTTTGAAACTAAATGTTCTGTTTGTGCCGTCACACACTTCTGTTTTATGGGGCAACATTTTCTAATAGAAACCAATGATGAGCTTTTTCTCCAATGTGTGTATTCTGAAGCTTTGAGGCTCGATGTTCATGACCGGCTGTACCCAGAGATTCATGGATTGAAACAGCTTTTAGGACATTATTTATGGACTCGTCTTTCTCTTCTCATTCTTTGTAAATTATACATAGTTAATGAAAAAAAGAATTGTGACGCAAATGTATAAATATAATTGAATAATTTGATTAAAATTAAAAGCCCAGCCTATTTGATGTATCTACGTTATTAGTATTTATTTTATATTTGACTTTCTTGTCAGTTGTATCTGTTTATTTGTGTCTTATGTATGCCCCTGATCCCATTAGTTGATATATCTGAAAGCCAGTTTGTTTTGTTTATTACAATTCTTCACAAAAAAAGTAGCGTAGTGACACATTTGAGCCTGCAGGGGGTGCAAACTGTATGCAGAGCGTCAACGCTGTTGCATCAATAAAGCATTAGCTGAATAATTTGGAAGTATGATGACAGTGTGACCGAGTCAGTGTCGACCTTTATATATACAGTCTATGGTGTCGACGCAGCACTTTACTTTCTGCTGACAGCACATGAAGGGAGAACAGCTGAGGAGAATTATCATCCACAAACATGTTCAGTATCCTCAAGGAGAAAAGAAAGAACAGAAAGAAAAGGTGGGGAAGGCTGATGGGAAATGTAGTCTTAGTTTGTCGATACACTTTAATAGAGTAGTGCAGGAGAGAGTCCTAAACCTTGAAAATCATTTGAGTGCTTCCTGTTCCCTTCTCCTGAGGTTTTTTTCAAATTCATTTATTTTCGAAATAAGGTCTGTGGTTAACACAATCTTTAGGTTTTGTTCAACGACTTAAATACGTCAGTGAATACTGCACATGTGAATGTCCTAAGCTTTAGCGTGTCAGAAAAAAAGCGGTTGCTAACAAGAGATTAAATGAGACTACTAAACTACGCCGAACATTAGCCACTTTTAGCTTAGCGGTGGTGATGTGAAGTCACGTGACCGTTGTGTATGAAGTTGACATTACATGTCAATTGTTAGACTTTTTTACCCAAAGCCATTTACATAGACTCAGTGCAGTGTCTTTCCGAAGGACACAACGACAAGCTGAC
Source organism: Dissostichus eleginoides (assembly GCA_031216635.1). Classification (NCBI taxonomy): domain Eukaryota; kingdom Metazoa; phylum Chordata; class Actinopteri; order Perciformes; family Nototheniidae; genus Dissostichus; species Dissostichus eleginoides. Next base: position 33,528,637 of record CM062269.1, read on the forward strand.
TGCAGTGGGGATTGAACCAGCGCTCCCCTGATCCAAAGATCAACGCACTCCCCCACTGAGCCACAGCCTCCCCCAAATGGATAGCCTTACGTTAGCTTTTTACTCCTGTCTATTGCAGTAACGCTTCAGAAATCATAAAAGCGGTGTTAATGTGGGAATTATCCCGGTGAACAAAATGTGTAAGTATCATAAACGTGTGTTTGCCAAATATAGTATTTCCTGCAATACTCGAAAATCCAATGAAAAAAAAAAAATGTGTTTATAGTCAGGAAAGCCCTTGCGATCTAACTTCCAGGTCAGCATACAAAACGCACCAATCTGTTTTCCAGTAAATGAAAAGAATCATCAAATTCCAGAATCTAATTGGGAATCCCCTTTTCTTGCTGTAAAATGCACTGATATCAGCTGGATTTCTCTTTCCTGTTTAAAATACACATGTCATTGTTCCAGGATATTCCAGGACTACAAAGAAGTGGAATCAGAGTGTACTCACCCACTTTCTCTGGGTCAGAGACTGATATGTGCATGTCGAATGAATCGTCGCCCTTCTCCTCTTCAATCTTACAAAACAGAAACAAAACATGTGTGAAAACGGTCACTGCATGTTTCCAGTTTTACAGGTTTCCATTTTCATTCTTACAGTAAAGTTTGATCAGTATGCGAAGAGAGCAGCTTAACAACAAGATGCAACATGTTAGTAAGAGCTTCATGGAGAAAACATACTTTTCTCCTTCTCTGTTTAATGCTTGAAAAGTATATATTTGATTGTGAATTTCCCATCTGTTGATCAATAAAGCATTTTTTTATATACGTTTTTGCATTTTTATAAAGAAAAATGGAATGTTTTTTTTTCCTTGTATCACTTCACCACAAGTCATTATTAGCAATTTATCATCATACTTGCCTCCCATGTTCCTATCAGTGAGAGCATTTCTTAAAGGTATTTTTTAAAATAAAAGAAAATATTAAGAGTTAACTGCCTGTATGCGGAAAACAGAGGAAAATGCCAAACAATATAAATGTAGAGCTTATTGAAGGCCGCAGGATAACAGTATGACAATTGAACAATAAATGGTTAATAAAGCAGTCATATCATGGCACTTGCTGAGGGGATAAAAAGTGCTGTGTGCACTCACCTCGTCGAAGGAGGAGTGTGTGAACATGTCATCATGGGCGAGGCCGAGGCGGGGGGTGAGGATGGAGATGGGGGGGGTGATGGGGGTGATGGCGGGCGACGGGCCATCAGACAGCAGGACGTCCCTCTCCGGACTGTCCAACGAAACCTCCTCTGTGGCTTCTGCAGCAGGACAGATAGAGTGTGATCGAGCATGAAAATGGGGCAAACAAAGGGATCACAATGTTTCCTCTCAAGTTACTTTCTATGTAACATGATGTTAATTAATTAAAGAAGGACTTAAGAGAATAGGAAATGCAATCTCGAAGTGTTATTGTGCAGGGCGGCCATCTTTGCAGGATAGTTTCTAAAGAAACGGCAGCAGCCAACAATAATGATCATCTTTCGACTCGTCATCTGTCAGCTCTTGCATCTGAAATTAATATAGAAGCCAAGAGTATAGATGCCCTAGCAGAGAGAATTTTCTGTTTTTAATGATTTGAATAATAGAAGAAGGGTCAAAGGATCTTGTAAACTTGCCGCCCATCACTTTTACTGATGTCAGCGCACATCTGGTGTTTGTAGTTAGTGCCAACACCTGTCGGCAATGTGAACATTTTAAATATTTGGAAGCCAATGTAATGTTTACAAATGGATAAAGTGGATACAGGACCTTCAGATCTAGAGGCCCAATTACAACTATACAATCATTTGGACAGAGGTAAGTTGGCTAACGGTATGCTAACAGAATGCTATCAAAACTAGGGTTGCAAAATTCCAGGAATTTTCAAAGATGGAAACTTTCCATGGGAATTTATGGGAAATAAACTGGGAATTTTCAAAATTGAAGGTGGCTCTTCATAGGGAACTTAAATATAGTTGGGGAAAGTATATTTTAGCATAATCTTGACTAAAACAAACAGATGCCATTCAAGTACACTTGAATATCCATGCCATAGCACACTGCTTACTGCATGGCTATTGAGACCACACAAAGGTTCGCAACAGGCTCACAAATGTGAGAGTGGAAAAACTGGTTGGCATTCGGGCAAACCTAAGGCTCTTTGAGCCTGACACAGAGCCATCCTCAACAAGGCTGGACAGTGACACTGAAGAGGAAGACTCAGAGTTGGATGTTGATGAGGCCCAGGAAGGAGCCCATTGCTGAAAGGGTTTAGCAAAAATGCAGAGGATTGCTTAAAGGAAGATGTGCATGTTTAATGGGACTTTTTGGAGGGAGAAGGGCTCTTTTCATTTAACATTTTGAATGGGACTTTGTGGGGATTTTTGGATGGGGGGTGCATTTTTGTTCATTTTTCAATGAGGGGTGGGGGGATGAGTAATATTTAACTCAACATTCCTGTTTTCGTTCTTCAATGAAACAAATAATTGTTCAATAAAATAATTAAAACTTGTTCTGTTCTACTTAAACATTTTTTTAAAAGAAATCTGTTGAAATGTCATGTTTTTTGTTTAATTTTGCATCGAATATTTCCAATGTTCCCCAGCTTAACTTCCCATGGAAACTTTCCGGAAATTTACCGGAAGTTTTCCGCCCCTTTGCAACCCTAATCAAAACCATGGTTTATCATACAAAATGTATTTAACGGTATATTTATATATACTGTATACTGCTACATTTCATGTTTCTTCAAGTCTTATTCCATTTGTAGTGGTTTGTGTTACTGTAGTCAAGCAATTTCTTTCTGACAATATACAGTCAGCAGATGGCTGCCACACTAGCTATTTGGCGTCTCTTGCTAATGTTGGTTACGTCTCCCTAGTTTAGTTTCCATGTTGGAAATGTATAAAATATAATCCCATGGTCTTTTAATTAGTTTTGTTTGTTTTTCTTCGGCATGAGCAGTTATAGCAAAAGAGACAACGGTGCCTTACGACCATGTTTAAAAAGTTTAAAGGGAAAAGTTGCCCTACATGTTACGTCAATGGGATGCTTTCGTTGGTATATTTCCAAGATGGCCGACTGGTTGTTGATGACATCACATTCCCATTCCCTGTTGGGTTTCTGTATGTCCTATTGTTCAACAAAAAGTTTGACAAACCACCAATGTACTTTTTACCATGCTTGGTATATTTTAGTACTTCCCAAATGAAGCCTTACACTGTCATCATGTCAGATTAGCGACGGACAGTAAAAGATGATCAAAAATGTATACGGAAGGACAATAAATATATAATTATTAATCCCTGCATAATTCTTCCTGTCTCCTACATTACCCTGGATATTTTGGCCTGGAGGCGATGTGTAACCAACAACAGTGCACATTTGCGCGGGTGTGGAACAGCGAAATGTGGACGATTTCATGGTAAAACAGTTCTTGTGAAACATAAGGTGTGTGTGTGTGTGTGTGTGTGTGTGTGTGTGTGTGTGTGTGTGTGTGTGTGTGTGTGTGTGTGTGTGTGTGTGTGTGTGTGTGTGTGTGTGTGTGTGTGTGTGTGTGTGTGTGTGTGTGTGTGTGTGTGTGTGTGTGTACCTGCGAACAGGTCCTCTGTATCGTCATCAAACAGCGAGTCCCGTTTGGGTCCGTTTGAGTTGGTGCTGATGTCTTCAGCAGGTAGACTGGCTGGTCCTGACTGTAACACACACACAGAAACACACATACCATACGTTACTCATTGTGCAGCAGGAAACTTTATTAACTCAGCCATAACAAAGGTGCTTCATTCTGCATCAATGTAGATAGATCTAAGGAGAGACCACCCCTCCTTCATCTTAAAAATGCCACACTTCCTCTGAGGTCCACAGTAATGCATAATGTCACTGTCACATCAAAGTTTCTCAATGTTCAAGAGGAGTGAGTGAAAGCAGTGCATGGACACATCTGTACAGCAGTTGAAAAGAAGCAGAATATTCCACAGAAGGAGAAGAAGTGTGTGTCATGCATCCTGCTGAACTCAGAGCTTCCTGCATGCAGCTGCTCCTCAAACACTGAAGGTGAACCTGAAGGATCAGCAGCGGATCATTACAGATGACATCAGAGGGAGGTCAGTGTAAATAGTTATACTGAGTTAGCACAAAAGAAAGAAAATCCAGATAATACCAGCTCCAAAAGAAAAAACACCAGTCGTGTTTTTAGTGAAGTTACCTAAAGTGAGAGAGGAGACAGCGTCTGGCAGAAAACGGAGGAAGTATGACCACGAATATTTGAAGCTAGGATTTTCATGGACCGGTCCTGGCAGGGGCGGACTGGCCATCTGTGTGTTCTGGAGAATCACAGAACGGCCGGTCGTCAGCGGGCCGTTGACGGCCGGCTCGGTTTGCTGACGGCCGGCACCGCCCTTTATTTTAATTGTAATAATACTTACTTTGATCAAAAGCAAGTACCGGTCAAGGCTGCAGCCAGAGGATGATCTGCGTTTATTCCTGTCTACATTGCATCCCCGCATCATCCGCCTGTGCGCATCAAAGACGCAGACTCATTGTTCCCACTAAAGTAGGGGTGAGTGCAGGGGCCACCCCAGTTGGCAGCTTTGTTTTGAAATAAAAGTTGTGGCTCATCGGAAATTTATGAGAGAAAATCCCTAATGTCCGAGTGCAAGTGAATGCAGCACAAGACGCGAGAATGGTAACCCCTCCCCCGGCCCTGGCGCGAGCGTGGAAATGTGATTGGCGGCGATTTCATTTGAACGGGACGGCGCATTCGGACCCAAGTACACGGAAGGAATGAGGTATTTGCGGTCTACAATGACAGAGAAGAGACTGTCAAGTTTGGCTGTACCCAGCATTGAACCAAAACGCACTAAAGCTTTAGATCTTATTAAGTTTGTGAGGCGTTTTGCTGAACAAGATGGTAATCGCCGCATTCAGCTGTTATAGGCATGCCAACTTGATGCTCTGCTCACGGATGACTCGATGAGCATAAAAAACTGTTAAGATGATGACCTTACGTGTGTATGTGTATATATTTTTTTCTTTGAGGGGGTCTGCCCCCAAAAAAGTGTTTTAAGTCCTGAGAAAGTCAAATAAGACGGTGTGAAAAACTACACTGCCCAGCCAAAAAGGAGTAACCAATTTGATTTGACTAGGCCAGTAGGTAAGGACTTTCCACTGGATAATAACTGCAGCGATGTAATGTAATGTCTTCTTTAATGTTTGTTCTTTCTGATGTAAAGTCAAGATTGTAACTATTTGCAATGAAGTTGTGGGGCGCGGAACTGTTCTTTTGATTCTTTTGAATTTTGATATATGAGGGTGAGCAAGCATCTTGAGGAACATTCATCATTAACTCCTCCAAAAAATATAGTTTATTTAATAATAACACTGAATATGTGAATCATAACAGTGATTGACAGCTGATAGGAATGATATTATTGTTAATATTATCATATTAATTCAGACAAACATAGATGAGACAGTTAATTAATGTACTTATTGCAGCAGTCTGCATAGATTTGGTACCCCTGCTGGTCTAAGAGTGAAACAAACTCATTCAGTTATTGTTCAGTTAAAATTCATTAAATTATGTCTGCCACCTTATATATTTATATGTAAGGCTTTACTGATGTGCCACAATAATGTCACCTAATGTTATTGAGTTAAAATATAATATTGTGGCTTTCCAAGTTAACATTGATTGATATGACTGCGATTAAATCAGCATATACTTCTGCCAGGGGATGCCACCCCTCAAAATCTCCTGCCAGCCTCTTGCCACCCCATGAATATTTGTCTAGATCCGCCCCTGGGTGAGTGTAATAAGGAGGCAAAGTTGACGTTCAGTGTGTTGCCGCGAGCATATAAGGATTTATCCACGATGTTGAAAATGTAAAAAAAATTAATAAACATTTAAAACATAAAGATAAAAAGGTTTTAAAAAGTTGTTGTTTAATGTTTTAAGGAGCTGACGCTACTCAGCCAATCAAATCGGTGCAGTCAATGAGTCAGCACGATAGATTCAAACACACACACAGAGACGAGACAAGAAGAGAGAAACAGGCAGAGTGATTTCAAATGGCGTGCTCAAAAAAGAGAAAGGTAGACAGCTAAAACAGAGCATTTAATGACATTTTCTCTTCCTGGACCTCTTTGAAATGCAATTGAATACCCCTGCATTATAGCAACAACAACAACAATAATAATAATAATAATAGCAATAATAATAATTGGGAGGGGGGGCGCGGCTGTTCTTATGTTCTCTGAGGGGAGGCTCACCATCCCACACTTTGAAAACCCCTGCTCTGGAGTGTATACAAAATAAAGAGCTTTTTGAACATTAAGCATGTAAACATGTCACAGTAGTGGCACTAAATACAAATATGAACCTGAAAAAGAGCATAATAGGGCCCCTTTAATAGAAATACATGACCAGCCTGTGCAGAAAATAAATAGATTAAAGTTTTGTCAAATTTAGAAAATCACTAATGATGTATGGATATTAAAAGCTGTTGCATTTTAAAAAAGGACTTTGTATAACAATATGGGAAAAAATCAAATAACATTTTTGAGAAAATACCCCAATATAATGATTTTATTTTTATTTTATATTGTAAGATTTACTAATAATTTTTTTTTTTTTTTATTAATAAACAGCAATTATGTTAATATTTATTTAACAAGTTGTAAAAGGGAAATAATAGATATCTAAAACTGTCTGTGAGGTTCAGAATATCCCTTTACTGTAATGGAGTATTTTCAAACCAGAAAAAGACAATTATGTGATACTACAATATTCAGAATCAAAGACAATATCTTGCCACATAAATCAATATGGATATTAATATGAATATAGTGCCCAGCCCTTTTAATACTAGCTAAGAAGACAATAATATAAATTCATAAAACTCTCTACGCTCTACTGAAATGACTCCACATTGTGGCATGTGACTGGAAATGACTCTACATTACTGCTAATAAAGCACAATAAAAAGGAGAACTGCTTTTCATTTTGATATATGGACATGACCTGATTAATGTTCAATTATTAACTCATAGTATTATATATCAACATTACCTCAGTCAATTTCTTACATTATTGATTATTGTACGATATTTTATGACCTACGTTATTGTGAATCAATGGACATGAATAAATGTGTCCATATTTTGCATGACGTATTGCATATATGTGGCAGAAAATGGTCTTATAATGACAACACTATGGTTAAATATTGTCTGGCAAACTCATTTTCCAAAAAAAGTGTGAAAGAGTGCTATGCTGAACATCGAACTCATGGGTTTCATAAATTAAGCTGGACTTAGTGGATATTTTGGTTCATTGTTTCATTTCCTTATGTGTTTTAATGCGTGTTATTCTGGCTACCCGAACGGAAAGGTGAAATGGAAAGTTTTTAATCTCCTGCAACATCTCCCGCTTGTAAACACCACAAGCTCATCTGCATACAGCAGACAGTTACTGATCACATGTGCAGTGTGTCGTAATTTTCACACACACACACACACACACACACACACACACACACACACACACACACACACACACACACACACACACACACACACACACACACACACACACCCACACACACACCACACACACACACCCACACACACACACACACACACACACACACACACACACACACACACACACACACACACACACACACACACACACACACACAGCTTTATGAACATTGTTTACGAGTTGCGACCTCAAAGAACTGACTGTAAATGTATGTGATGATTGACTAAAGGACATTTTGTCTGTAGAATAAAATGTATATATTTTAACTCCTGGAAATGTATATGAGGGTTTTGGAAGAAAAAAAACAACATAACAAAAATATCCTATACTCTGCCTTGTAGACAAAGGTCTTTCTGAAGGCACAGAACCCATTTATGCAACAAATTATAAAGGGAAATCAACGGAAAAAAAACAATCAATTCAACTTTAAAAATGAAATGGTTTGATTGAGGTTTGTCCAGATTGTGAAAAAAAATCTGAAAAACGTCAGCAGTTTAAAACTCATATTTTAGATTTGGATAGAGAAACACGGATTGTAGCCTTTGCAGACCATTTACATGCACTAAAACCTACATAAAACACTACAGGAAAGGGAAAACCCCCAAAAGAATATAATAGAGCCCCTTAAATACTTTTAAGGTTTTGAAGGGTTTTATTCTAAAAAGAAGAAGGAAAAAATGAATGCGCAAAAGATCAAACTTCATCTGTTGCTCCCCTGAACAAACAAACGTGGTGGCCTTCCACGTTTGGAGAGGAGGAAGAGGATGGAGAGATCTTTTTAGCTGAGCAAAGAGGAGAGGATGTAGGAAAGTAAGGAGGAAATGAGTGATGATGAGAGGAGCTTCCTCACTCCTTACTCAGCAAACACACACAGGGTTCAAAGGACACACACACACACACACACACACACACACACACACACACACACACACACACACACACACACACACACACACACACACACACACACACACACACACACACACACACACACACACACACACACACACACACTTTCATAAAGTTTAAATATTAGGAGTTTAATAAACTCTTGATTAACCGCAGCCCTATTACAGACCTAAACATACACATAACTCAATGTCTAATTTATAAAAGTGTCTAAATTTCAATTTATTTAACTGGGAAAAGTGATTTTATTATTTTTATTTTTTGTGTGTCAGGCCAAACAGTGGCCCATCCCATATCGAATTAAAAGACACCGCTATTTTACTATTGTAAAAAAAAGAAAGGTTTAAAAAGCACTGCTAGCTGCTAGCATGGCTAAAAGCTGTGCAGGAAATAGCTTTGTGAAAAGGGAACCTGAGGACACTACACAGGAAGTTCATGTCAGAGAGGAATGATGCTGACATCAGCGAAACACAATAACTGTAATCGAATAACACAATTCGTATTATATAATATAAAGGGTCACTGGGTCCATCCCCAGCCCTTGCAGTCAACATGAATACTCAACCCAAATTGCTTTACTAGGTCTACAGCAGCGGTGACCAAACTACGGCCCGGGGGCCAACTGTGGCTCGTTGTCCATTTTGAATTGGCCCTCAGCAAATTCGAAAAGTTTAATGGAATATGGCCCACACATGAAACTTGTGCTCGTCTTATATTGTGCTCCTTAAATATATATGTAAACATATATTACACAGTTTCCATGTGTTAATAAGCCCACCTTTCAAATAAATAAATTCAGTCAATTAAAGTTGAAAACATTTTCTAACAAATCTTAGTTGATAAGAAAAGCCAATTAACTTATTTACATAACAAAGCTTGAAATATACCCTTCCTATTTACCCTTATGTTATAAGCAATCTGAGGCTTCTGTTTTAAGGAATTAGCTTTAAACACATTTTGTAACAAAATAATTGAAACCATATGGAGAGCTGTGATGTAGGCTGTTTTTCATTTTCAAGTCATATTCACCTACATCATAATTGACCTAGATTTCATTGATTTTGCCAACTTATAACTTAACTTATGAGGCAATAGAGTGCCATCATAAATCTATCGATTAGATTTATGATTCGAAAATTATAAAAGTAGGATAGACATGTGGAGATTATCCGACTGAACAAAACGTGATCCGTCTCTTAAATGTGTGTCAACCACAGACCTTATTTCGAGCTATTTTCCAAAATCCTATGGAGAAATTGCATTGCTTTTTTGTCGAGGGAACCGGAAGAAGCTTACTTCCGGGTTTTAGGACGCGTTACTGTGGCACTCTATACACCTCACCTCTAGTGAGTGGCCAAGCTACAGTAAGTGAGTCACTTTTCATCCAAAAAGACTTACAGATACGCACTTCAGCTAAATTACATAACTGGATATAGAGTATATACATAAACAGGCCTGCTATTATCTTGCAAACTGAGACACTAAAGGTGGAAACATGTAAGTCAACGGTTATTATATAATCCACTTAACGCCAGTCCACCTTGAAGCGGCCCGACTCACCCTGTGAGTGTTTAACATCTTTCATATTGTTTATGGGTCCTTGTGAAGCAGCGTGATGGCCATGAAAACACACAAGGGAAGTGGATAACACACACACTCACACACTTCATTGAAGAATGCTGTTGTGACATTCAAGGAACACAATCATCACTAGAATGAGATCAGAGTGCTGACGTGACAAAAACAGAAAAACAGCCCTGTGTGTGTGTGTGTGTGTGTGTGTGTGTGTGAAGTTACAACACAGCAGATGAAGAAACTTTTTGTTTAATAAGCTGCTTTTAAACTGATAATCTGAGATTTTTTAAAAGACAGAGTTCTCACTCCTTTACACTCTGTTTTCCTGCTCAAGATCACCAAAATCAGTAAGAATTGTATTTATCATTATTTGTCACTACTGGTACACTCAAAACATTGAAACGGTGAGCCAACATACAAAAATGACTGATCATCAACAGGAATTATTTAAGCTTACCCAAATGAAGTCAATTATGTCACATGGACTTAAATAATATATTTACATAAACTACACTTTTTCTCCTTTCAACAAATAGCTGTATCTAGATGTGCACATATACAGTAGTTCTGGTTTAGGCGCTCATATTTTAGTATCGCCTCATTATTTCAGCCCCTGTATTTGTTAAATTATTTCTTAAGTCGGAAGAAAATATATATATATATATTCTGAAACTAAATTATCGTAAGGTTTGTAAGGTTAAAGGTTCAAGGTTCTTTATTTAGTCATACGAACATAGCTACAGTGTAGTTATGCCGATTAAATTATTAGGTCACAGGCTTCTCCAACAGTGCAACACAAAACACAGATAAACAGAAAAATATAGTGCAAGTAAATAGTAAATACAAAAGAAAAATAGTAAAAAAAAAGTGAAATAGTGAAATAGTGCAATAAGAGTCTACATGCAAATTATTGGAATATGATATATTAGGTAAATAGTTAAATCATTTCTAAGTAGCAGCCAGATGAATATTATGGATGTTGTTTCAGCAGTTCAGGTGTTTAACAGTATTATTGCCTGCTGTGGGATGAAACTGTCCCTGAGTGGTGGTTTAACCCGGATGCTGCGGTAGCGCCTGCCAGACGGCAGCAGACAGAACAGTTTGTGGCTGGGGTGATGGGGGTCTTTTATAATCCGGAGGGATTTCTTCCTGAGCCGCTGGGAGTAAAGGTCCTCCATGGATGGCAGCTCCGTCCTGGTGATGTTTTGTGCTGTTTTCACGACCCTCTGTAAAGCCTTACGATTGAGGGCGGTACCAGGCTGTGATGCAGCCAGTCAGGATGCTCTCTATGGTGCACCTGTAGAAGGTCAGGATACTCTCTATGGTGCACCTGTAGAAGGTCAGGATGCTCTCTATGGTGCACCTGTAGAAGGTCAGGATACTCTCTATGGTGCACCTGTAGAAGTTGCAGAGTATCCTGGAGTCCATGTTGAACCTCCTCAGCCTGCGGAGGAAGAAGAGCCGCTGTCGAGCTTTTTTGGTGATGGTGGTAGTGTGAAGAGTCCATGTCAGGTCCTCAGTGATGTGGACAGCGAGGAACCTGAAGCTGCTGACTCTCTCCACCGTAGTCCCATTGATGGCGATGGGGGCGTGACCCTCTCTCTGCTGCTTTCTGTAATCCACAATCAGCTCCTTGGTTTTGCTGACGTTGAGATGGAGGTTGTTATCCTGGCACCAAGATGTCAGGTTTTCGACCTCCTCTCTGTACGCCGTCTCGTCGCCGTCTGTGATCTGACCGATGACGGTCGTGTCGTCAGCAAACTTCACGATGGTGTTGGAGCTGTGTGTGGCCACGCAGTCGTGAGTGAACAGGGAGTAGAGGAGAGGGCTGAGCACGCAGCCTTGAGGGGCTCCGGTGTTGAGGATCAGGGTGGAGGATGTGATGTTTCCCACCCGCACTGCCTGGGGTCTGCCCGTCAGGAAGTTCAGGATCCAGTCACAGAGGGCGCTGTTGAGCCCGAGGTCTCTGAGCTTGATGACCAGCTTGGAGGTCACAATGGTATTGAAGGCTGAACTGTAATCAATGAACAGCATTCTCACATATGTGTTCCTCTGGTCCAGGTGTGAGAGGGCAGTGTGGATGGTGTGGGCTATGGCGTCGTCTGTGGACCTGTTTGCTCTGTAGGCAAACTGCAGGGGGTCCAGAGAGTCAGGGAGGGAGGAGGTGATGAAGGTTTTGACTAACCGCTCAAAGCACTTCATAATGATGGAGGTGAGTGCTAACTGGGCGGTAGTCATTGAGGCTGGTGATTTTTGACTTTTTGGGGACAGGAACGATGGTGGAGTGTTTGAAGCATGTGGGGACTACAGACTGTGAACACACCTCTGCCAGCTGAACTGCACACACCCTGAGAACACGGCCAGGGATGCCATCAGGTCCAGGAGCCTTGTGTGGGTTAACCCTTTTAAAGGATTTGCACACATCTGCCCTGTTTAAAACAAAAGGGCAGGGCTCCTGGTCCTTCTGTGCCTCCACAGCCTGGCTGCTCTCGAAGCGAGCAAAAAAACTGTTCAGCTCATCTGGGAGAGATGCGCACGCAGACACTCCCGCAGCACCCCCCGCTGCTCCTTTGTAGTCTGTCATTGTTCTTAGTCCCGCCCACATGTTCCGGGTGTTACAGCCTTTGAAGTCAGACTCCACTTTCTTTGTACTGTCTCTTTGCACTGCTGATTGCTCTCCGGAGTCATATAGATTTCCTGTACTCCTCCAAATCTCCAGCTCTGTGCGCGATAGTGCGCGCTTTCAGCTTGCCACGCACTTCGCCGTTTATCCAGGGCTTTTGATTCGGGAATGTTCGTACAGAAACCTTCGGTACCACGTCATCGATGCATTTCCCAATGTAGCAGATGACCGTGTCCGTGTGTGTGTTGATGTTCTTGTCCTCAAACACACTCCACTCCGTAGATTCGAAGCAGTGCTGCAGAGCTGAGTCTGACTCCTCACTCCATCGCTGTACAATCCTTGTTTCCGGTCTATGCCGTTTAAGTTTCTGCTTGTAAGCAGGCAGCAGCAGCAGTGAGATGTGGTCTGATTTGCCGAAGGGAGGGCGAGGGAGAGCCTTATATCCATGTTGAAAAGGGGAATAAACATGGTCCAGTATGTTTCCCCCGCGCGTCGGGCAGCTGATGTGTTGGTAGTACTTCGGCAGGACCTTCTTCATGTTAGCGGTGTTAAAATCCCCGGCCACAACGAACGCCGCCTCTGGCTGTGAAGTCTCGGTCTTGTCGATAATCCCAAACAGCTGATCGAGTGCCGTGTTGTTGTCGGCGAGCGGCGGAATATACACTGCTCTAATCACAACAGATGTCAATTCTCTCGGCAGGTGAAAAGCCCGGCATGTGATCATGAGGTGCTCTAAATGAGCGGAACAGTCCGAAGAAATAACCTCACATCTGTGCACCAGTTTTATTATCATTACACACACACCGCCCCTTTACTTTTCCCCGAGTTAACTCCGGTCCTGGCGAAAATAGTGAATCCGTCAGGAACAATGGCGGAGTCCGGGATAGCGGGGTGAGCCAAGTCTCAGTGAGAATGAACACGTTACAGTTCTTAATGTCCCGTTGAAAAGCAATCCGACTTCTGAGTTCATCTAGCTTATTTTCAATCGATTGAACATTAGCCAGAAGAATACTCGGAAGAGGGGGTCGGTTTTCTCGTTTTCTCAGTCTGACCAGCAGCCCGGCGCGGGACCCCCGCTTGGTCTTCCTCCTGCGTCTCTCAGGTAGGACAGCAACAGGTAGCCATGGCGAATCTCCATTGTCTGTCGGTGGGCTACTGTCCACAAAGTTTCGATGTGAAGAAGTTCCTCTCTGCTATATTGTATAGCAGAGTTGGTGCGGTCGGCTTGCATGTTGCGAACCATGTTAAAAGCAAACGGCAAAAAGTAAATAAACACTAAAAAAATACGAAAAAGGGCAAAGTTGGAGAGGAGCTAAAAGACAATGCGGCCATCTTTCACCGGCGCATCACGATTATTAGTTCTAAGATTTGATGAAATTGGATCATTTATGAGGGTTGTTTTTTTCCATTAACTTTTTTTTCTTGTACCTTGTCTGTATACTAATATTAAAATCGAATTAGTTGAATTAAATGGGTGAACAATCTGACCTATATATTGTTTAGGTCTGGTCAATTGAGGATTTGTTTTGCTCTTTGTTTGTATTATACTACAAAACTGCTCCGCACTATGTGGAAATATGTTCACCATTACTGGTAACATGAGTCAAATTTCTTGCACCAACGCGATTGGCCAACAAAGTGTCAATGTATCTTCCTCATGTCATGTCATGACATTTGTTAGACGCTTTTATCCAAAGCGACTTACATACATTCAATACTGTGGACAATCCCCACAGAAGCAATTTGGGGTGAAGTGTCTTGCCCAGGGACACAACGACATGCTGACTGCAGTGGGACTCGAACTTGCTATCCCCTGATTCGAAGTCCATCAAACTATCCACTGAGCCACAGCCTCCGTCCAAGGTTTCATCATCACTTCTGAGAAGCTGAATCATGCTCCTGAGGTTTGTATGTCCATATTCTATACATTTCCAAAGCCAATGACTCATAATAGACAAAATGTTATCCATTTACGGAAAACTACCATGCCTGTAGTGCTTAGTTGTATTCATTTAAATTCCATTTCTTGTTTACTTTTATAAGTGAACACTATTGAAGATGTCCAAAACACATTATTTTGTTAAGTGTCTTTTTCCTTTCAATTTATCAGATTAACAGTCGTCCTAACACTGCCTCCAGCATTACATTATGATGCAATAACTTTACAACTTCAACCACTGTTTTAATTAGTTCAACAACACAAGAAAACGAACTTTTAGTTTTGCTGAACTGTTATTTTCCGTTGTTGCAGGTTGCCCTGAATGCATCACCCACACCTGCGTGACAGTCACATGACGGTGGGGCAAACACACCTATTCTGCGTTTTTCTCCGCGCAAATATGACCCTCCTGGGCTCCTGTAACGGTGGCTTTGAAGGCCACCGTTAGTGTTGTTAAAAACATCATTTTCAGTACTGTTTAAACGTCTGTTTGCTGAATGATGACAGTGCAGGGATGGAAAAACCACTCACACGCCAAACCCCATTCAAAAATGACCCGTTTTAAAAGCTCTCCTCCTGACTGCTTACCCCCCTCTTAAGTTTTCATCTGTTGTCAGCTGGAAGCATCACGCCCTGCCTGCCAAAGCTCCCCTCGGCCTCCCTTCATCCCCTCCTCCTTACCTCCAGAGTGGAAGTCGGTTCCGGGAACAGGTCCTCCCCGTCCTCCAGCTCATGGAAGTCGGTGTGGTCCGGTGGAGGGTCCCTGGCTGTGTCCGCCATGGTGTCGTTCCTGCGGTTGATTGTGACGATAGCTAACAGCTAGCTAACAGACACACACATACACACACAGACAGAGAGCGAGAAAACAGTAGACTGACAGAGCGAGGGGAGGAGAGAAGGAGCGGGGAGTCAGGAGGTTTTCCCGGCTCTGTCATGTGACTAACAGGAGTCCTGATGGGAGCATGGACGGGAGCCAGAGACGATAGGAAGGAGAAGAGGTCTCACTCTGCAGCTCTTTCCTGTCACCGCCAGTTTGACGCTGACCTTAGGGGAACTTTACATTTTACAAATTCACACAATTCTTTTGATTAAGAGCATCTCAAATCTCGTAATTACTTGGCTATTTTTGGATTTGTTTTAAAAGTTTTTCACAGATGTATAATTGAGTCCCTGGCTTATACAACGCTCCTCCCCAGATCTATAACAATAACAAAAATGAAATAAAAAAAGAAATAAAAATAAGATAATCTAATTTTAAAAATGATAACAAGCACACAAAATGAGCAGAACAACTAAATATTCAGTAGACAACAATCCAATTAAACTAAGAAATTTATAAAAAAACACGCCAATATAAGAAACGTTACTATTGCAATAGATCCAATAAATAATATTCAGTAAATGAGTAGTTAAACACCAAATAAAACGATTAAAATAGTAGTTGAATAAAGGAAAGCAGATTAAACGTTATGGTGTTATGTAATTGCACATAAAATAGAAGTTAATACAAAAAGAAAATCTGAAAATAGTCAAATCTGAAATTGATGGGAAAATGTGTGAACATCCCTAGACCTTACATAGGCTATATTTTCTTAAGTTCTATTATGTATGTCCAATCCGGAGGAAATGTTACCTTACTAAGATACAAATACGTACTTCACTACAGTCACACATTTATTTTTGCATTAAATACATTGACCCTACATTTCCCATTACTTAGGCTACTTTATTGAAGTAAGTTTTCAAAGCAGGCCTTTCACTTGTAGAAGAGTATTTACACAGTGTGGCATGATAGCATTTACTTATTTTGACTTTTTTTCTACTGACATTTCCCTGTTCTGCCATGTTTAATAAAGTTGTCTGCAGAAAAAAAAACATGTCTTTATCATAGACGATCTTTGTGACGTTACAGCCGGACCAAATTTAACGACACGCAGTTATTTCCGTGTGTTTCGGATGTCAATGGCGGCAAGTGTAAACTGGAGTTTGTCAACAGCTTATATCGCTAAAAAATACATTTTAAAGAAAGTCTTTATGTGCTAAGTGTTGCCACTGTCGCTGCTAGCAAGCATATTAGCTGCCAGAGCTGTTAAACATCTTAACGAGCAAGGTTTAACTTTAAGTTTCATTTCATACAGTATGGCTGCTAGCGGGGAGATTGCTAGAATGCCGTCAGAGGAAGAGCCCGGAGTAAGACATCTAACCGAGGGGGAAGAGGAGGAGGAGGAAGAAGACCTGGAGCTAGCGTTAGCAAACATGACGGTGGAAGGTAACATCATTACGGGTTTATAAAAGCAGGGACAGTGGTGGAGGACGTACTCAAATACTGCACCACACTTGATATACTCTGTCAATAGTAAAAACAGTTGTGGAAGAACTACTCCTGTTTTACTTTACTACAGTAAAAGTAGTAACGTTAATTCCACAGTATGGAAATACTTTGTTACTATTAAAAGTCCTGCATTCAAAATCTTAATTAAAAATATAAACATAAGTATAGAATGGCCCAGTTTAAAATACTCTGTATTACATTATGTCATAATAACTATTGATGCATTAATGTGTTCTTCACTTTACTATGCTGCTGTCAAATGTAAAGATAATCTTAATAAATATATATATATATATATCTCTAGTGTACTATATTAACTGATACCAAGCATGTGAAATCTACAAAGGGTCCAATAAAGTCCACATTCTAATCCATATTTTAACATGGAAAATTACTTTTGACCCTTTTAAAAAACATTTTTTTAAAGATTGACAATGAAAATTAATAATTGGACATATATATTTTCATGTTGTAAGGTAGACTTAGAAAGTGGCTTAGAAAGAAAAGATTTAAGTATGAAAAACTCAAATTTTTACTCCAGTACAGTAATTGTGTATGTGTTCTAAGGACCATTCTACTGAGATGATATCTAACTTTTAATACAATTAATAGGTTTGAACTGCTTTCTTGCTATTAACATGTAAGAGACATAAGCTTACCTGAGAAGTAAGTTATCTGTAATTTATCTCAGAATCAAACAGGAAGTCAGTCAAATATTGTGCAATACAGGATATGTTGTTGCATTTAAAAAGGTTATGATTATGCTTTTCTTGGTTTTCCCTTTCCTGTAGTATGTCATATAGGTTTTTGTGCTTGTAAATTGTCTGCAAAGGCTACATTTCAAAGTTTCCCTCCCCCCCCCCCCCCCCCCCCCCGCCCGCCCGCCCGCCCGCCCGCCTGAAAGGCCTCCATTAGACTTGTTTGTGTACCTCTATAACACAGTGACATCACCATGCAACACTCATACTTGTATTGGCTAGTGCTCCAACATATTATAAAAACAGAGCAGGCCAGCTAACCAATCAGAGCAGACTGGGTTTGCCAAGCAAAATGCTTCCCATATGCGAGTTTATAAAATATGACACATTTAGACTCAGATTAAAAAAAAATGAATATAACATCAACAAATGTATATAATGTTAATATGAGTCACCAATGAGTCTTAATGTGATGCAGCCTGTTCTTGGCTCTTAATACTATGCTTCACATTGTTTACAGTTTTTGACCCTCTTATTTACTGGTTTCCTTTCCTTTCCCAGACCTGCTGCAAAAAGTGCAGTCAGTGCAGACGGAGAATATGACCGAAGAGGTGGGCGTCAACACGGACACGGACTGGGAGAGTCAGGTGGCGGCCATGTTGGATTACAGCTCCAGCCTCACGGAACAGTACGACAACATGAAGAAGCAGCAGGGCGAGGAGGGGGTGGCGCATGAGAAACAGAGGCAACAGGTGCAGAGGAGGAAGGAGGAGGCCACCCGGCAGCACCAGGTGAGACCCTCACACTGTTTAAAAGTTACAACAGAAGTTGTTCCTCCATCACACTGTGACTTTGTTTCCAGGCTCTTCTGGACAAACTGGAGTCTCTGCGAGTTAAACTGCAGCTGAACAACTCCAAGGCCACCAGGAAGAACTTCCTATCCAAGAAACAGGAAATGACCTCAGAGAAAAACAGAGCAGAGGAGGAGAGAAACAGGTAAATACCAAGAAGACAGCATTTCTTTCTTTGAAACAACAAGAAATGAACGCGCAGCAAGGCCAGGGATTTAACCGGCTCCAACCAGACTGATAGAGTCCAGTCCACCCAGAACATTTAAAAATAAGATTAAAGCAGATCAGGAACTGCTTGCTGGTTAGACGAACTCTATTCTAACAACGCAGCAGCCAAATGTACCAATTAAATTATTTTCACCATCTCTTTTTGAATATGCTCATGCATCCCCTGTGATTTGTCAAACACATCACCCACCAAAGGGCATGTTTTAAAATAATATTTTTAATTAACCAGTGCTGTATCAATGAAAAGTTGTGTGTGGAACGCTGGACACTTCTCACACTCCATGAAAGCCATAATAATAATAATAATAATATTGGGAGGGATGAAACCCTCTTTAATGGTCACACATGCAGAGCACACAGCAAAAAGTGACATTTGTTCTCTGCTTTTAACCCATCCTAGTACCAGGAGTCTAGTACTAGGAGCAGTGGGCAGCTATTGTACAGCACCCGGGGAGGTCTCTGCATTTGACCCACCCTAGTGTTAGGAGCAGTGGGCTGCCATTATGTACGGCGCCAGGGGAGCAGTGTAGGGAACGATGCCTTGCTCAGGGACACCTCGGTAGCACTTGGTCTTTCCGGGACCTGAACTGTTGACCTTCCAGTTGCCAAGCCAAGTCCCTATGGACTTAGCCACCCCCGCCCCCATCTTGGCTACGTAACGAAAGTTTTTTGACCAGCTGCGATTTTCAGTTCTCAATAATGTAACACTATACTAGTGTTGAAAAGAAGCCACTGATATGTTATTAGGTTAATTATGTGGTTTGTATAGATTTCCAAGACCAGTAAAACCAATTGGGGAAAATAAAAAAAATCTGATTTTATTGATGTCAGACTGTTAAAAAAAAAAGCTGTCCTGTGTCAGTTGCATCTAAATCAACAAATACATGGATAATATTGTTGAACACACTCCTTCTCCTCTCCAGGCTGGCCAAGGAGCTGGAGGAAAACGAGATCAAGCTGGCGGCTCTCATGGAGGACCAGAGCGAGGAGCAGCGGAGGTGGCAGGAGGAGCTGGACGAGCTGCGGCAGGAGATGGAACGGGGGAGTAAGGAGGCGCAGGAGGCCGAGCTGCTGGCCCTGCAGGACGAGATCTCCGCCGTGGAGAAGCAGAGGGAGGTCGCCATGGCCCGCATCGAGGGCTGGCTGAGAGAGGTACGGACTTCAGCTTTGAACTCAGAATGATAATGTCTATTTACCAGCTCATATTCTGAACCTGGAAATGTGGGTACACAAACGTTTTTTGATAGAAATACACATAGAAACTGGCGGATGCTAACTTGCATATTTGCGTTAAATAGCATTATAGCCTATATGCCCAACATATACAAGTTAGCATCCTGCAGTTTCCATGTGCTGGGGACCCACTACTTTACATTTCTATCATACATTTTGGGGTACTCAACATTTCCGGGTTCACATTGCTGGAAACTAGACTATGACCAGACCCCGACGTTCCAATGTTGACCCTGTGGTGACCTGTCCCAGGTGGGCCAGTACCTGAACACGCTCAGGGCGGAGTTCCCGCAGCAGTACCCTCAGGAGAGGCAGAAGTGGGAGAAGAAGGAAGGGCTGGTGCGGAGGACCCAGGCGGAGCTCCAGGGACGCTTCCAGGAGGTTCTGCAGCAGCTGCAGCAGGGCCGGGAGCTAGAGAACCTCCCCAGGATCAACGTGCCGTCACTGCCCCAGGTCCCTATGGTAAGACACCCCCCACCAAAAGGATATCTGTAAGGGGAGATATATTTATACTCAAGGTGGAGAGCCGCTCTTCTTTAAAGTTTTGGTCCCTCGGGTCAGAGTTTAAATGTTTACTGACTGACTCACTATTTCAATTGTATTTGTATGTTGCAAATACAACATACAAATACAGGAGGAGGAGCCTGTGACTTCAGTTTGTCATTGCCATATCTACACTGTAGCTAATGTGCACATGACAGTAAAGCCTTGAATCTTTACTTATAGCTAACTCTTCTTTCTTCCTGCAGGCTGACCTGAGATTTAACCAGGTGATGCAGTCCCTGGTCCGCCCCCAGTTCATGCCCCCTCCTCCTCCAATCCCAGTGGTTCGACCCTTCCCTCCCCAGAGACACCCACACTATTACCAGCAACCGTTCCAACTTCCTCCCCATCCCCAGTTCCGCCACCGCTACAACCACCCCCCACCCCCACACCAGTTCCAGCCTTCCCTCCAACCCATGCACCAGCCTGTCTACCTGCCCCCGCCTCACTTCCAGCCCCACATCAGAGCTCAGATGAGGGTGACTCCCCCTCCCAGTCTCTCCCCGTCCCCTCCCGTTCAGCCTGTCCATCCTGCAGTTCCATCCCCGCCTCCCCCCGGCGCCGCTGCCACCTCCGCCGGTAAACTCGACAAGGTCCTTGAGAAGCTTGGGGCTCACTACCCACAATGCAACAGGGCTCAGCTGATGTCGCTGCTCCAACAGGTGAAGAGCTCCCGCGGCACGCTGGCCGGCATGTCCATGGAAGAGGTCATCGAGCAGGTGGGCTTCAAGCTGGCGCAGAACGAGAGGTCGGCCCCGGGGCCCATCAGCCGGCCCGCACCCCCGGGCCCCATCCAGAGGCCGACACCCCCCCCGCAGAGAGCGGCAGATGGGGGTCAGGCTGCCGGGGCTCTGAAGCCCTGCCTGGTGTGCCAGAACCACGTGGACCCAGAGAGCCGGCACCCCCTGGGCTGCAGCCACACCATCCACAGAGACTGCATCCGGGTGTGGCTGCAGTCCAGCAAGAACAACTCCTGCCCCTTCTGCCCCGGGAAGTGACGGAGAAACACTTACAAACATTCCAGAAATAACCTTTTAATGTCCAACAGATGTGTCTTTTTCTAGGGTACAAGCTGCAAAGAAGTTAATTAAAGAATACATTTAATTTATCATGTGACAGCAACGTTGTTAGAAAACTTACCTGATATTCTTTTCCAATATTTTTGTTTTTTTGATTAACAATACCAATCTTCTCAATGTTTCACTGCCATGTTGTTATTATCATGCAGCTAAACAAGAAGTTTGCCAAAATACAATGGTCTGATATTGAATAAGTTGCAATTCTGATCGGTTCATTTATGATGAAAGAATAAATACAAATGTAATCTCTTAATACTCAACCATTTTTGTGAATGTAAGCGTGGAGGTTTTTTTATCCAGGCTTAACTATGACAAGTTGATTTATAATGCTATCATGTTTATCACATTTATCTTGTGCAGTACTGGATTCTAACTTACCAGTGGTGTAAAGTAACTAAGTATAACACTTCACAAGCTACCCTGCAGTATACAAAGTCATTCAAACTAGCTGCACCTTTACCAGCTTTGAGAACACTTTAATGATCAATCATTATAAAACATATCATATATATTATTCTGAAATGGACCAATCTGCACAATGACTACTTTTACTGTCGCTACTTTAACTATATTTAGATGCCAATACTGTTGTACTTTTACTTCAGTAACATTTTTAATGCAGGACTTTTACTTTAACAGAGTATTCCTACACTCTGGTACTTCTACTTAAGTACAAGATGTGAGTACTTCTTCCATCTCTGATTAGTACACTCACTCAAGAGCCGTGCTTTAGTAGAAATGATATGTACTTCTATGTCATGATACCTCGGATTCAAATGTTGTACTTTCTACTGCACTACATTTACCTAACAGCTTTAGTTTCTTTAAAATGTATAATTTTACGAGTTAACTTATGAGTCAAAATTAAACTTCTCAAAAGTACAGCTGAAACAATTAGTTGATTATTCAAAAGGCGCATAAACAGAAAAATCAGAAACTTTAAAAATCTCATAGTTCCAGTTAACAAATTAGAAAATGTGCAATTACTAGCAAATGTATTGTATTATTTGCAAATCAGCATTATTACTTTTGAGTTGTTTAGAATTCATTTTTTTGTTGGGGTTAGGGGCAGAGCATCATACTATTTCATAAACCGTTTAGTTTGCTAACTAGCTTATATTTTCCCTAAATCACAACATTAGCTTTAGCCTATTAGCATATTGGGCATATTGTTACAGGCTATCACGTTGCATCGTAATCATCCGTTACATTGGTTTCCTCACTGAAAAGCAAAAAACTACATTTTGTTTTCTACATATCGACAGTCATGTTCTCTTTCATGGTTCTAAACCTGTTTCTTAAAGAGAACAACTTGTGCTCATGTTCAGGCTCATATGTAGTGTCTCTACTGTGACATGTCTCCATGCTTTAATGTTCAAAAAGCTCTTTATTTTTCTCATACTGCCTGTGCTGCAGCACCTCTTTTCACCCTCTGTCTGAAACCAGAGCCCAGTCTGCTCTGATTGGTTAGCTGGCCGGCTCTGTTGTGATTGGTCAACCATAAGAGATGTCCTGTCCCTTAGCCTATCATTTACAATATGTTGGAGTGCTAGCCAATAGAAGTGTAACGTACTATGTTACAGAAGTAAACAAAAGAGTCCAATGGCGGCTCATTGGGATTGACATCCTATATAACACACTACAGGAGAGGGTAAACCACAAAAATCATAAAGGACCTCTTCAAATGATGTAGAAATAAAACACTCTGTTTCTTAGAACAACACTAATTTTAGTGGAGAGCGTCGGATTGGATAAATGAACCTTAAAGGTGGGGTAGGTAAGTTTGAGAAACCGGCTCGAGATACACTTTTTGTTATATTCCATGGAATGCTCTTAACATCCCGATAGCAATGAATATCTTAAGTGCTTTGACAAAAAATCCATTAAAAAATGTCATCTGTGGAAGCCGTAGTGCTGTAAAAAGCACGACCAATCATTTTAGCCGGCCCGGCTAAAATAACTGGATGGCCTACCTGCCTGTCAGCCTTCCATCTGTGCACAAACTTATCTCGTGCCCTCATTGGTCATGTGCGCGTTCGTGTGTGTTGGAGGAGGGGCTCTGTAAGGAAGTAGCAGATTTATTCCGGCTGTGTATTTTCAAATTCTAGCTCACTCGAGCTGGTTTCTTCAAAATTACCTACCCCACCTTTAAATAGCTCACAGGGAGGTTTCAGCTCATAAACACTCCAAGAAACAACCTATAGCCTTTTAAAGATTCCACTTTGAAGACAAACACACACACTCTCATTCTCTCTCCCTGTGGACACCCCAGTCAGCCTTAATGGGAGCGCTGGGCGGTCGATGGGCGAGGTTAAAGGAGCCGTCGCTTCCTAATAAATATCAGAACACATACACAAACATTGCCTGAAAATGTGTCTATCTGCAGTCCTGTGTGGGAAATAACGACAGTGTGTATTTGTGGGCTGCTTCCTGTTTACTGCGTGAACGTCCATCGTTCCTCTAACAAACCCTCTCCCTCCCTCTGTGCAAAGGTTAGTCTCTCGACCGATTTTACAGGCAGCAGTGCCAATAAAAGCTGCTCGTCTCACAGTAAAGCAGCTGTAATGAATGGAGAACGCTGCAGAGAATAAAGACCACAGGGGGGGGGGGGCTGGGATAGAGGTGCTGCTAGTTGGAATCAGAGCCAAGACTGAGGAGGGGTTTCTGTGTGTAGAAACAGATGGATTAAAAATAACTGAAAACTAAACAGAACAGTAAATTAGTGAACAAAAAAAAAAAGATGTTGTCCACTTGACCTGATGATGACCAAACCAGATGAAGTTAAAGGGGCCCTATAATGCTTTTTGTGTTATCATGGTTTTTGTGCATGTAAATCAGGGGTTTCCAAACTACGGCCCGGGGGCCAAATGCGTTCCTCAGCAAATTCAAAAAGTATAATGTAATACGGCCCACAAATTAAACTTGTGCTTGTCTTATATTGTAGCTACTTCTTAAATAATATATATGTAAACATATATTACACAGTAGTATTCATACTGTTTATAAGCCCACTTTTCAAATCAATTCAGTAAATTAAAGGCCCAATAACTTATTAACCTAACAACCTTGAAATACACCCTTCATATTCCCCCTTATTATCAGCAATCTGAGGCTCCTGTTTTAAGGGATGATCTGCCAACACAATAAATGAAGCCCTATGGAGAACTGTGATATAGGCTGGTTTTTTTCTTATGGCATTTTCAAGTATCAAGAATAATTTACCTACATTTGATTGATTTTACCAACTTATAACTGAACTTATGAGGCAATATACTTCACCTCTAGTGGGGGCCCCTTAGTATATTTTTCTGTATGTGGCCCTTGGTGAAAAAAGTTTGGACACCCCTGACGTTGTACTTTTTGGGTTTTTCCCTTTCCTCTAGTGTGTTCTATAGGTTTTAGTGCATGTAAATGGTCTGCAAAGGCTAAAATCCCTGTGTTCCCTCCAGAGGGGAGTTTCTCTCCCACACACTCCCCCCCGGCCTGAAGCATCTCCATTTGACTCCTTTGTTTACTTCTGTAACATAATGACATCACTATGTTCAACACATTGTACATGATAGCGGTTGAACAATCACAACAGAGCCGACCAGCTAACCAATCAGAGCAGACTGGGCTCTGGTTTCAGACAGAGGGTGAAAAGAGGTGCTGCAGCACAGGCAATATGAGAAAAATAAAGAGCTTTTTGAACATTAAAGCATGGAGACATGTCACAGTAGAGACACTACATACAAATACTGAAAATTAGCTAAATATGGCCGTTTTAAGGGTTATTGTTTTTTAAAAAAAGAAAGGAACAATCAGTCCTTGTATGAGCCCTCATTTTTGTGTATTTTAAATGTAATTTTCTATTTGGGTTCTATTTCAGTGAAGCACTTTCTAACCTTGTAAAGAAAAGTGCTACATTACTAAACCTTACTACTATTTTATGATATAGAAATAAAGCAAAAATATGGATCAGGTTGGGTTTAGAAGAGGCAAATAATAGCAGAGTTTAAATCTCGCTTTTATAACCCTAAAGGATTATTTTGTAATATTAACTTCAAGGCAAAAAATCATCAGATATTATAAGCATTAATATCTAATACAAATTATACACTGCTGTATATTTTATATTATACAGTACAGTAAATGATATATAGTGTAGAACAATGCACATTCTTACTCTAACTTCTTGTTTTTATATAAATACATTTATTGATCCTCTCTTTATTGCCAATCTTACTTTTAATAATTGTGTATTTTTTTGTATTATATATTTTTTTATAGGACATTTTACTTTAAATTCTTATGTTTGTTTGTTTTTTTATTCTAAAATGGAGCAACTGTCACAAAACCCAATTTTCCTTGTGATAAATGATCCCACATATATACGAATATTAAATATATTCTAATTAAATTGCTTTTAATTGAGGGCTGTCCTCTTTGTTTTAGAGCTTCTTTCACATCTAAATGATCTACAGTGTTAAAGATGGTCGGTATTGGTTTAAAACTACTTTTATGTCCTGTACAGCCGGGTGTTTTTTGTTCTGTTTGGCTGCTGTTATGGATCAGGAGGAGGAGTGGGGGGGGGGGGGGGGGGGTGCGTCTCCAGGGTGGGGGGTATTAGTGATGGTCTGCTGTGTCTCCAGTGGATCCTGTGACACCTCTAATGTCGGTGTGATTTACAGACCGCTGGACAAACAAGCATCATTACCGCAGCCTGTAAACGTGGGCCGGACCGACCACTCCCAAAGTGGGGTCTGGGGACCCTCAGGGGCCCTCAAGAGGCTCCCTGGGCACCCCTCAGTGAAATTAGAGACTTTTATTTCACTATTATTTCATTCAGGAGGAGATCACAGACGCAGTGAGAATGAGCGATCAGAGGTCTCTGCTGTCGTCTTCTCTCAGAACGATTACTCTGCAGCCTAACTTTCTGACAGGGCCCATGCTGGGATCTTAATGGTCTTTATAAAGGAAAAGTGCATCTAAAACACTTTAAATGTTGTTAAAAACAGCTGTAGGTCATTCGGTATATTAGCCCCCTTTTCCCTGCCAAAAAAAAAAAGCGTTTCTGAGTGAAGGAATATTATTATGATAAACTATTTTCAATAAAAGCGTACTTATTTCTAGTATTTTTCAGTGTTATTTATTAAGCTTAACTTTATTTTATGTATTATACACATTGTCATGATTTTTTCTTGAAGAAAATAGCGTTTTTCACAATCTATTCGGGACTAACTATTAGGTAAAACAGCAATCAACCCTTGCCTTCTCTTTCCTTTAAGTGTGTGTGTTTATCATATGTTTGTATGTTTGTACGGTGGCCGATAAGTGCAAACGCGCTACAACGGCCCAAACACTTCCATTAGGAGAAACATTTAATGCAGCATTTAAAAAACCTTCACCAACTTGATGAAACATACACAGTTTAAACTAAACGTAACATTTAACATTTTGTTAAAGAAAACCTGCTGTTCACAAACAACAACTTCTAAGAAATTGGGGAGAATAAAATCAATCATCTCTTTGAGTTTAGCGCTCGCGTGTTTCTGACATTTTCCAGAACATCATCAACAACGGTCCTTGTCTCTCCGGGGTCACAAACTGACTCCGCACTCACAAGGAAACTGAGCCCACTGTCAATTACAGAGGCAAATTAAAATAAGACACCAGTTTACTGCAGGTTATTCATGATATTTGCTCCCAGTGAGTCGGTCCTCCGGGGACAAACAGTCTGAAGGCCAAACAAACACTTTAACAAGGTACCGCTGCTGTTTTCATGCTCGGAATCAACAAAATCGACTGCGTGACAGAAGAGCTAAATGCCAAACGGCTGCTGAAGAGCACAAGTGTTGCTGTTGGAGGTCTGTTAGTTTCTGCTGCTGGAGGTTAACAACTGCAATGCTGCCCCCAGCTGACCCTGCAGGGGAACTGCAGACCAGCAGACAGCAGCAAAGACCAGCAGACAGCAGCACAGACCAGCAGACAGCAGCAGTTTACATCAGGAAACATTTAATGCAAATACCGATCATGTTGCACCAGAGGGGCAACGATAAGTCTTTTTCCTTTAAAGTATTATATATATTTTTTTTTTACATTTGTAAAGTATTTGTATACTTTACAAATGTATCTTATATCAATGAAATTGGTTAACAGCTCTTGTTCTCTGTACATTTGATTTTGGAAAAGTAGTGCTGTTATATACAGTTTAAAAATTATATAGGTTATAATGATCAAATATATATGTACATTGTCCATACGCTATTATTTTTAAAGGAAACTTGTGAATGACGTGAAAACAAAAAAACTGGGTAAATGATTCAAACTTTCCGACTTTAAATTCTAAGTCTACCTTAATCACATGATGTAATTTATTTAAAATAAAATGTGTCAGAATTTCCCAAGAAAACATGTAAATATGTTTAGATGAGTTGAAAGAGAGATGCTCTCTTCCATCATCATGACCTAAACTTTAATACTTTTTCTTGCTAAATATCAAAGTAATGATTTCCTGTTTGGGAAACTATTGCCGTTCAAAATACACTTCTTATTTTTGGTAAATTACTGTACAGTAGAGCTTCATTAGAAATAGACAGAGAACAATAATGTAACATAATTGGAACCCGTTGTGTTCAGGTCTGGGTTGAAAGGTCCTGTTGCACAAAGCCTGCTGTTTTTTCTTTGAATGTAATCTTTTATAATTGTGCCATTTTTAAAGAAATGTGTCTCTTGCTCATCAGCATCAATGTGCTCAATGTGTTAAAGCCCAAAGGAAAGGGTTACATTGAAGGTGGTAATGTTTTATCATTCTCCTTCAGGCTAAATATAAGCCACAGTGTGTGGGCATTATATTACTCTTTGTCATGTCTTGTATTTGAAGAATATCATAAACATTTTCTCTTATTTTTTAAACCAACCGGAGGTAAATCTGCACAACACATTTGTAAGCTCTTCTCTGGGTTGACCGTTTTTTGTGGGTATTTGAAAAGGGTTAATACAAGCCTCAGCATGGCGATCAGCCGGGACGGATGACGTAATGACGCAAAAAATACTCCTCTGGCCTCGGGTTGGACTCAGATCTAGAGTTTTGGCAGTGCCAGTTGGGTTCAGTTGGGTTACAAAGACGTGGGTTCAGAACTCTATAGCTTAGGGTCTTGCTCCATGTCACCAGAGGGCCTACTGAAGTAAGGGCTGTTCTGTTACTTCACCACCCAGATTTATATCACAAGATCAATTGTATTCAAACATCTTGACTGACTGGACGCCCTCTATAAAATGATCAGTAACATCTACACTGTGAAGCCAACAGGTTCCCATGTTTTGACGAGAGAACACGGACAACGACTCACGGACGCAGAGAAGAGGGGAAGTTCTGGGTCCTCTTTCCTCATCGAAAGCCAAGTTTGGCTCTTTGTTTGAAAACAAACTGTCCGTTGTCTTGTTGTCGAGGCCAACATGCAAATGGTGTGTTTGATCTGCATGTTAACGACGAGCCTGGAGCCTCGTGTCCGTCTGAAGGCCTCCGCAGAAGATGAATTGTGTTTATCAGCCGCTCTGGAATCACACAGGACGCCATGTAATTACCTTTTTTCTTAAAGGTTGTATTTATTAGTATCCATCATCGCTTTGTTTCATCAATTAATGCTGTTGACGGGCTGAAGAATTGTCACCCTTGCCCCCCCCCTTTCCCTTATCCCCCCCTCCATCCTTCACAGGCAGAAGAACCTCCTCTCCTCTCTCTGGCTATAAAAGCCTGTCATCCCAGCATGCCGCGGGGCCTACAGCCCCAGCCCAGCGGTGTCAATTAAATTTGATTGACTGAGTAAAAGAAGCACACAAATAAGCCAAAACAACAGACACAAAAATCTATACGCCTCCCCCCCCCTCCACTCCTCCGCCCCGGCTGTCAAATCAAGCGCTTGTCTCGTCCGTTTTCATGGCGTGTGCCGTGGACGTCCGCTGCCACACAACCACTTCTGTGTATGTGTGTGAGCATCAGCGGCCAAATGCACCCGCCCGCCCCCTTAAACACCCCAACCCAGCCCCTCTCCAACCCCCCCCCCCCTCCATCCACACACAGAGAACCAATTAGCGGCTCTGGAGCCTCGTCCACGCTGCAGAGCAGAGGCCCCTGGGTATCGGCTCAAACTGTTGTCCAATAAATGAGGTCTAATTTATCAGTTTAACTTCACCCCCCCCACCCCCATGAAAGAAAGGGAGGAAAGAGAAGCGGGAGAGGGTGGGAAAAAAAGAAAACAAATCGCTCTTGTTTTTCGTTACATGAACCGGCCTTCTTGATAAATCCTGCGTTCTTCACATTTCACGTCCTCGTTTCTCTCTGTGTTCTTTTGCTAATTGTGAGCCGGGGAGCTCATGTTTCATATTCGTGGCGATGATTGAGGGACGCTATTAGGAGCAAACCCCATTAGTCTCTGTGGGGAAGCAGCCGACCCTGCGTGGGAACCATCAAAGGCCAATTTGCTATCCAAACACCATAAATCCTGCCCCGTTAAGTGACTGTTTTTGATGCCGCTGAAGCGCACGGAAATAAATATACGCTTGGTTATGAATCGTCCTTTAAATGACCAGAGAGCACAATTCGAACATGACATCAATCTTGATCAGCTGTGGTCAAAAGTGGGGTCCAGGGACCAGCAGAGGGCATCTGACAGTGTTAGGGGAGGTCTTAGTGAAAGTTAAGAAAGCTTCAGTCATTACTGAAAGAGCTCACAAAACTTGGCTCTGGACTTTATTATCAATCAGCTCTCATGTCTGGTTTATCTGTTGATTGTTAAATTAGGATTTAACTCCTATCTGAAGATAATATGAACCCACATCAGATCTTTGTCTGAAGATGCAAAGTTGGGAAAACAAATATTGTTATGCAGGTCACAAGTAAGTCTCAAGTGTTTGCACACTAAGTCTCAAGTGTTTGGGTTTGCACACTAGTCCCAAGTCAAGCCCCTAGTGAAATCAAGTTCCAAATCGAGTTTCAAGCCAAGTCCCTAATCAAAATCAAAATCAAGTTCAAAGTCAAATCCCAATTCAAGTCCCAAGTCAAATTTTAAATCAGGTTCCAAGTAAAATTCAGATTAAAGTTCCAAGTCAAGTTCCAAGCCATGTCCCAAATCAAATTCCAAGTCAAATCCTAAATTAAGTCCCAAGTCAAGTGCCAAGTCAGGTCCCAAATCAAGTTCCGAGTCAAGTCCCAAATCAAATCCCAAATCAAATTTAAAATCAGGTTCCAATTCAAATTAAAGTTATTTTCAGTCAAGTTGCTATGGTCCAAGTGCCTCTTTTATTTTTCTAAGGTCACATTTTGTTGCTGCATCACTGACATCCGATTTTAACGCCACTGAACCAGTAAACGTGTTGGTTTTGAAAACAAGTCTTTAACAGCAACTCCTCAAGCTGAACCGAGTTTAAGCTGCTAAATGTTTAGCGTCATTAACAGTTCTCATATGGGGACTACTTAGCTTTTAAATTGAATCAACAGCAAGTTACTATTTGGTTACACAACCAATAAAAGACAAACAATCATAATGTGATCATTCTCTAATAGGTGTGTTGTTTTGCTTGCACTTAACTGAACAAAATGGTTTGACGCAGCAACAGTCCTTCTGTATCAAGTAGATCTGATGTTATATCTCTCACAGGCTCCGCACTCTACTGGACTCTATGGGTACTACCCCTTGATCATATCATGCAAGCATTCATCCACTGAGACTTCTATAAACGTAGCCGGCCCCGGGGCGGGCCTACCTGAATGCGCGCGCATCTCACAGTATAAAAGGAGGCCTGGCCTCCTGACTGTCATCCTTTTCTCTTCAGCGAGCAGGATTAAACAACCTGAGCAGTAAACGAGTAAGGAAAAAGCTGGCAGTGTGTGGAGGTGACGTGGCAGCAGCCATTGAGGACGAAGGCCCCAATAGCAGCCACGGCAGGTATCATCACGCGAGGGCGAATCCCGCCTCCTCCCTGTATGATGCAAAGGTCAAAACATTTTGCAATAAAAATGATGTTGATATGTATCCAAGTCTAAGTGTCATTTGTTTCCACAATTCTACACTTACACATAATGTTGACCGTACAAATTCCCCACTCGCTGTCCCAGTTGTAAGTCCAATAAAGTCCTGAAGGCACCGCCGCGCGCTCACACAAGAGCACGCGGCGGTGCCTTCAGGGACCTCAGTAAAAAATCGGCCCTTTCTGTGTCGACCCCCCATGGGCAGAACTTCCCTTCACGGGGAGTTTTGCGGCGGAGCGGGTCACCAGGGAGTACCACAGCTTTATAGCTGGGGCCCCGCAGCTGAGGGCTTGTCCCCTAACACAATGTTATGGGGAATGGAAACTCAGTTGTGTGTTAACAAAGTGGATGGAAGGATGCTGAAACAGGGTTATTCACTCCAGTTTTGGTGCATCCCGCCTCCATTCAAAGGCATACGAGAGGTAAATCTATCATCCCAGGAGGAGATGGGTTTCCTCTCGGCAGAGATTCAGGCCCCTCTTTCTCATCGGCTGTGGGTCAGTGGGCATCTGACCCCCTCCCCGGACGCACTGGGCCCATACGGGGCTGGAGGGCTCTCAGCTCGCCTGCCTAAGGGCAGGAAGGGAGAGCCCTCCACACTATAGTCGACACACACTCTGCACGGGGTCAGTGTCTGAGTGTGGGGGACATGGGGCACTTGCGCTCTCCCTGTGATGTGATCCTTAGGGACTCGGGAGAGGTGGTGCAGTGAGCCCATACAGGGCTGGAGACTCTCTCCGTCTGCCTATGGGGGGGGGGGGGGGGGAGCCCTCAGCACTGTTTCCGAGCACACTTTTCGCGAGGTAAGCGCGTTGGAGTGTGCTCTGTCAGCCGCAGCCCAGACTTCTCCACAGTCACAACCGAGGTAAAGGAGGGTGCGGTGCAGCGGCTGCAGAAAGCCGGTCAGGGGGCAGTGGGGTGGAACGGTGTTGTTGGACGACAGCGCGTGTATACATCGGGGCTCCGCCCACTGTACCCATAGAGTCCAGTAGAGAGCGAAGCCTGTGAGAGATATAACGAGGGGTTACGTATGGTAACCCTTGTTATATAAGCACAGGCGGAGCCCTCTACTCTGGGCCCTGTCGGTCCTATGGCGCTCGCTGAAGAGAGGTGTAGGATGACAGTCAGGAGGCGAGGCCTCCTTTTATACTGTGAGATGCGCGCGCATTCAGGTAGGCCCGCCCCGGGGGCCGGCTACGTTTATAGAAGTCTCAGTGGATGAATGCTTGCATGATATGATCAAGGGGTAGTACCCATAGTGTCCAGTAGAGGGCTCCGCCTGTGCTTATATAACAAGGGTTACTATACGTAACCCCTCGTTTTCTTTACTCATGAACTACTGAAGTGAAGGTACTGAGTTCAATACTGACTTGTGGTACAGCAGCAGACAGAAGGGTCAGGTCTTTGCTGGTTGGTTCTCAAAGAAGTGAACTAAACACCAATGGCTTCCTGGGAAAAAGGAAAGTGATATTAAGCCAACAATCGTATAATGATTAAGAGGCAAACAGTAGAATGAAGTCATGCAAAGGAAGAGCTCAGCTGAAAAGATGCAAAACACCTGTGTGGTGCTTTAATGTCAAATAACAAATGTCCGTCATTCTGTACAAAAAGAAACATCAGTGGATGGTCAAGAAAAGTCAATGTGATTACAAATCTTAATTCCAATGTTCTTGAAACATTGTCCCACTCGTTTAGCTTCTTTTTCACTTCTTAGGATCGCACATTAAGTTCACATCGGACAGTCTCCTCGGACCTTCACTGATATTGCGTTGTTTTGTTCTGAAAGAATGCAGCATCACTGTCCGTCTCAAGAGTTCATAGTAAACAGAAAACAGAGAGGACGAGTTCAGTTTGTTTCTGTTAGAACAATGCAGAGATGCCTTCCTCCTCCTGAAGGAATGCTGAAATAAAGAAACTGTGAATAAAATAAACTGCATTTTAAAGACAAGCTCACAGACACAAATAAACCCATAGACATAACACTGATTGTTTTGGCAGCGAACTTGATTCCGAGGCAATGGAGTCTGGAAAACTTCCCTAAAAAAGTTTGGCAACACTCAGTTTCCTTGGAAAGAACCGATTATGAAGAAATATATAGGCAAATTATTTTAGCTAGCTATGTTGAGATATGAATTACAAGTTGAAAGGATCCATTTAAAACCAAGTTCATATTTAGTAATATTATTACATTTGGAAATATATTATGTATTATTTGCAAGCCATTATATTTATTGGAATTAAATAACTGGATGCATCATTTGGAAGGTTACAAATAATCCTTATTTCCAGGAACCTTCAAAGACCCTCACATTTAACCAACTAACAAATGGCTTAAGTTTTAACCGAATAAGAAATCCCACGTTCTTTTTCTTCACTTAATCATTAAAATGTACAGATGAAGCTGCCAACCTTTTTATGTTGGACTGTACCTTTAAAAAGTCAGAACCAGCAAAGCGATGCAGGAAATCCTCCCAGAATTCACTGCCTCAAAAATATCCACCATCATCACTTCAACAGCCAAAGAGTGTGTAAAGCTAGAAATAAATCTGAGTAGAAAACACACCAGAGTCTCACAGATCTAAGCAATGAGAAGTATTCCGCTGCATCGGAACCAAAAACAGTATTTGCATCAACCCTAAACATGGAAACTACACATAACAGGTGTGATCCAGGTTCTACCAAAGCAACAAAGAGAGCAAAGGCTGAATTCTGTATTTGTATAATTTATCATTTTAATAAACAAGTGACTAAATGAGACAACTAAACGTCATCACGCCAAACATTAGCCGCCTTTAGCTTAGCGGTGTTTACATGAAGAAATGTGACCGTAATGTAGCCTAACATTAGGTTTTTACTTCTGGCAATCGCGATATGTGGGGATTATCCTGCTGAACAGAACAGTTCCGTCCTACCCTGGTAAACTTTCAGGTTGCTTCCTCTTGAAGCTGTTAGTAAGGCTTAAGAGTCTCAATACTAACACATTTTGTTTGGCAGGATAATCTGCACATATTAACATCACTTCTTTAAAATAGTTGCGGCGTAAATGCAATAGCCAGAAATAATGTCATAATAAATAATAAAGTCATGTCACTCCCGCTAAGCTAAAGATGGCTAACGTTCCTCCCCGTTAAGTAGTCTCATTTAGCCACTTGTTAGCAGAGATTCACGAGTAGATTAATTATTGACGTATTTTTTGTCGTAGTACAAAACGTGAAATCTCTCAAACTTGTGATGGGTACCCAACCAAAAATGTTCATAAATGCATTGACTTTGATATGAGGAAGCCCGGAAGTGCTAAAACGCTAACTCATGTCCGGGTTTAGGACTCATTCCTGCCCATTATTTAGTTATTTACAATTAATATCGTAATTCCAGCTACCAAGTATTGCCACACTGAAACAGCCCCAGTTGTCAGGTTTTAAGCTGCGGGAAAGTTTGTCAGGAGTTTAAAATCTCTGGAGTTGGAATGATCAACTTCTGTCTCTTAAAGGTCATAAGGTCTGCCGTTTGTCCGCCGCTAGAAGGTGCATCCTTAAACCTCCTTGTCTCAAACACATCACACAAGTAAAGTCCACTTCATGCCAAAAATACTGCATAGATAATACCCATGAAAATAAAAAATAAAAATGTGGAATATGATGCAAAGGAAAATTAAATACTACTTTATATACAGTGGTTTTAAAATTATTTGTGCTGGTGCACATTAACCAGGTGCGCGATTATAACCACTTTTTTTTCAAATCATATGTGTGCATAAACATAAATACTAATACTTCATCTTTAGTGGAGTTCAGAGTAACTTTGCTTTCTGTTTAGAAAACATTTGATACCTTTTAGTTTAAGTAAACCAATGTAACCTTAAATGTGAAGAAATTCAAAATGTATGAAAGTATTTTTTTTGCTGATGTGAGATTTCTACAGGACGCTGATTAATAATCCAACTTCTTTCAGTCCTTCAATAAAAGCAATTGCTTCAGTATCATTAAAACACATTATTACATTATTATGTTCTTCTTATTCACTTTGTAGTGATTCAACGCATGTGAACAAGAAAACAAACAGCAACAGCTTTGATTGTGTTAAACTGTAGAAAAAACATCACGAGTCAAACATAGGAAGCAAAGAACATGAGAAACGTATGGTAAGCAAACTGAAACAAATCACAATTAACTTTAAACTGTTCATAAGAGGATGAACGTGAAATAATCCGAACTCAAACGATTTCTTGGAGTGACAAGATCTATAAAAAGCTCGTCAGTGGACCTTGAGTAAAGGTTTTTTTATTCAAAAAGTTGCCTGAAACCTTTTTAAGGAATTATTTAGTATATAATCAAGTATGTTTGAGGAAGAAATGTGGGGGGGATTATGGGTAAAAGAGAACAAATGTTGTTTACCCAGATTTAAGATGAACATTTTCACTTTTAATGGTCTTCATCGAAAAGTCACCTTCACTAATTGACTTTTAAGTCGAAGTGAAATGAAATGTATTGATTTCATTTTATCGGTGATAAATTACCAAAAGACCAATTCATTTCCTAATCGGCGTTTAGTTGCAATATACCAGATATATAGTGTATAATATATAAAGTGTAAAACGGACTTCAGCTAATCAGCATCCTGAACACGCCGCCCAGTCGGATCTCTCACCACCCACATTTTCTTTCCTAAATCCTGATGAATTCTCCTTCTTATTCTTTCCTTGACCAGTGACGTTTCCGGTTAGGAGTGGTGAGGAAAATAAAGAGGACGTCATTTTTTAACAAGTTGACTAGTGTCTTAGCTGTGGAATACATCCAAACTTTTTTTAGAACTGTATTATTTCATGCAATTTCTAAATGGATTTATAAACGTTTATCCTTCTATGGACATTAAAGATATATAAGTGAAAAGAGTTCAGTATGCATGTTCAATTTTGATGAAACAGAAAAAATGACACCCTTCTTTAGGTTACTCACGATACATTTCTCATGTTGGCTGCCTCTCTCTGTGTGCTCTGTGCTGTGTTTTGTTTGCTATGTGCTCTCTGTCCTTCAGGGGGCACTGGTTAGTTAAACATTACTGGTTTTGCTCTTGCCCCGGGCCCCCCCCCCTCCTGCTGGGCTGCCTTTACTCTCTGACTTCCTGCCGGGTGAGTTCTGACAGGTGGAGCCTGGCTGACTGTTGTTGTTGTTGTGGTTTGTGTTTCCGCTCAGAGTCTCCATGATGGAGCGGAACGCCCCGAACGACCGCTTGCTTTCAGAGCTTCCTGTTGGAGTCCTCTCCTTCCCATGATGCCCTTTGGTCTGCTCTGCCTCCTGAGTGGTGCTCTTGTGCACCTGCTCGTCGAAGGTGACCCTCAGTTTGAGGTTTTGAGACGTCTTCCTGCGAGACGAGGGCGACTTCAGGGCGCTCTTGGGGCTGGTGGCAACCTTCTGCCCGTTAGCGCCGTCGTGGAGGTCGGCGGGAGCGTCTGGAGTTTTACCGTCGGCCGCCTCGGGGTCGCTGGAGGTGGGGGATGGGTTGACTCCGACGCTATCCGCTGACTTGGACCCGCTGAGAGTAAACGCCAGCTTCCTCTCAGCTGTGGAAGAGAAAGACGAGGAGGAGATGGAGGAGGGGAGGGGCTTCCTATTCGTCAGGGTAAGTTGGGTTGGCGCTGGCTCCTCCTCTGTGATTGGCAGGTGGGACGGCCTATCAGGTCGCAGTGTGTTTGAGGCAGAGGCGTCTTGAGTTTTACCTTCCTCTGGTGGATAACCGTCTGAATCTGATTCGCTCAGAGAGCGCTGCATGATCTGCTTGAGTCTGGCTAGTTTGAGCTCTCTCCTCTCCACGAGCCCCGGCCTGCGGGCCCCAGGGGCCACGGGGCCCCCCGCCGGAGGCAGCCTTTCCCTGGGACCCAGCGTGTCCTTCCCCAGCAGCTGCCGCAGCGCGGGGTCTGGGACCACCCCTCCCTGACGAACCAACCAACCGTCACCTGGAGTCCCCTCTGCTGTCAGCATCATCTCCGGCCACGCCTCCACTGAGGGCTGATGGGAGCTGGAGTCCAGAGAGGGAGAAAAATAAATGTACTTATTTATTTTTTGTATGTGTAAGTTAAAGGTAATGCCTTTGATCGTTATTATTATTAAAACTAATACAAAGAACAACACCCTCAATACTGCTTATACTATTATTACTTACCCATACTACTACATTAACTAATAATAGTACTGGCTTCCTACCATATTAATTTTACCACTACTGGAGCTCTTTCTCTAAATAAATGAAACTAAATGAAAAAAAGACAAATCAATAATTCATAAAATTAAATTGCTACACCTGCTGCTAAAACTACTACTGGTTGTGGCTCAGGATGTAGACCGACTAAACTGAAAAGCAGGTAGATCTCCAGCCCTTCTGACTGCATGTTAAAGTGTCCTTTGGTAAGAACCTAAAGCCCACATTTCTCCCGGGGGCAAAACCATGGTTTTGTGAATGAGCATTATATCAGAACCTGATACGAAGCGTGTATGAATGTCTTTGAATGTGTTTGAATGGGTAAATATTGGGATGTCAGAAGAATAGAAAGGCACTAATAAAAAGCATATCCATATTTTCATTCACTTGTTCTTCACCTGTATCGAGCCCTATTGCTGGTGCAGATGGTGCATTTAAGTTGCTTCACCTAACAAAACTGTAAATGCTGCTGCGATTATTTGTTTTTAATCTTAAACTCTGA
This sequence comes from Dissostichus eleginoides, assembly GCA_031216635.1. NCBI lineage: Eukaryota > Metazoa > Chordata > Actinopteri > Perciformes > Nototheniidae > Dissostichus > Dissostichus eleginoides. The sequence goes on from CM062269.1 coordinate 33,566,913, forward strand.
TTAGAAGTTCTTGTTAGCGTCGTGACTCCCCAGTCTCTGCTGTGCTTACTTGTCAGTCTATTGATATCAGTAAGGTGTAGTTGAGGATGTTGGATCCATTTCTGACATTTTCAGGATAAAAAAAATCTGTTTAAAACAGGAAGTTGCCATGTTTGTAGTCTCTCTGGGCAGATTTTGATACATTTTTGGTCGATTTAAAAGTTTTAGGGGTCTCAAAACGGCAATTTTTATCCTAATAATGTCAGAAATCGATTCAACAGCCTCAATAACCTCCAAAACCACACCAAATGTTTTTGCAATTGTCCGCATATCATCAAGGTGTATTTATATAATGCTAAATAATGCAACTTATACTAATTTTGCTAATTGCCCAACATATGCAAGTTAGCATCCAGCAGTATGCATCCAGTCTTTGTGTACCCATACTTTACATTTCCAACATAAACCTTTGGGGTACTCAACATTTCCGGGTTCCCACTGCTGGCAACTAGACAATGAGTATTCTTGCACTGAGTGAAAATAATGTAGTTTGCCAGCACTGACTCGCTCCCTTGACATCCTTGTGTGTGTGTGTTTATTTGTGTGTGTATGTGTGTGTGTGTGTGTGTGTGTGTGTGTGTTACCTGGGTGATCTTGAAGGTGAACCCTCTGTCTTGTTGGGGTCCATCAGTCCCTGCAGTTGTTTCTGTAGAGTGATCCTGTCTGTTGCCTGTCTACATGACAAACACATACACACAACAGGGTTAACGCTGAATTCATCTCTTAAAAAACGACCTTTACTTGAAGAATCTGTGGGCAACAGACTGCAGTACTTGGTTGAATGCATGTAAACAGTATGTTTGGAGAGCAAAAGAGGCAAAACGCATTGGCTGAAATGCAATCACGGAACCCATCTGCGTCCATATGACCAGATTTAGCTTTTAATTAGCTTTCGGAAGGTTTAAAAACTGCAGTCAACGTATCATCTTGCAAATGCCTGTTCAGCTAGTTTTCATGAAATCAAACCAGTTTACATTTTTACAGCAAATCAGAGCGGTAAACAGCCTATCTGCCTAACTTTCTTTGTGGAGGAAATGGGGCTTTCTTGAATGGGCTGAGAATACACACACAGCAGTAGGCCATGTTTTTGTAGAAGTTAATATTCTTGGTGAGTCTGCCAATATTCTGCAAACTAAATTCCTGCAGGAAATTCTAAAATAAAAGTTCAATGAGTCGTCTCATTGGTTCAAATGACTGCATTCAATCGCATTCATGATTATCCAAACCTGCTGAATAAAGTACAAAAACCTACTCCTTTAGGTAAATACACTCAAAGCATTTGAAGGCAAACTGAGGCTGAGGAAACTGAGAAACTTAAGAAACAATCTCTTACTCATTGAGCTGTTTGGTGAGCTTAACAACCTGCGATGCCAACGACATGCATGTTTCCACGACGACCAGGTAGCGAGCGCAGGTGGTGTGTCCCTGCCGCTCGGCACTCTGGGAGGCCCGCTCCCCCTGCTGGTTCTGGAACGTCACGTTGGAGCCGTACTCCACCAGGGTCTACACACACACACACACACACACACACACACACACACACACACACACACACACACACACACACACACACACACACACACACACACACACACACACACACACACACACACACACACACACACACACACACACACACACACACACACACACACACACACACACACACACACACACAAATATTGACTTACGCAATACTACAGAAATGATGTCAGGATTTTAAATTAGAAACATTAATTACATTTTGAGTTCTTTTATCAGCACTGCTGCCTATGCACAGTATAACACTCCCACAGGAATGATCTACTTGCCTCTGCTGAGAAAAAGCAGCTATTGTATCAAACAGATCATTAACTATCAGTGTTTTGATTGTCGGTCCAGCTAGCCAACAGGAAGCAGACAAGACTGATAACATCCGCCTACAGCAGGAGTAAAAACACAGAGGAACATGAGCTGTGCTTTGTAAAACACATTAAATAATACAAGCGTTAGGTCATTAGTCGGAGCAGAGCCAGGACAAATAAAGATTGAGAACATATGCTGAAATCTTCATTGTTTAAATACTGAAAAAATAACAACTGGTGTGTTAAACCATGTTCTCTATTATTGAGTTGCAGGTTACACACTCTTTAGCTCAGCTGTATTAGTGCTTCACCAGAAAACGTCATTGAATGATTACTTGAGTACATATTGTATCTTGTTTCGTATCACACCTTATGTGCAGTTTGCTTTAATCTAAAAGTAAGTAAAAGTACCTCGGGGACAAGAGGAAACATTATGTTGTTCCTCTATGTACTATACACAAAAGTAAAACTATAAATACTACATTGTAAAAAATACTCTGTTACAAGTAAAAGTCCAGCACTCAGTGTCCTCAAGTAAAAGTACACAAGTATTGGAATCAAAATATACTTTAAGTAAAAGTACACATTTTCCAGTATGGCCCATATCAGATTCAGAGGCAAATGGTGTACTTTTACTCCACTACATGTATTTAATACCTTTAGTTACTTTACAGATCTGGATGAATGATGTTAAATATAATCAAGTCTTAAATCAGACTTTAGTTCCACCTGGAGTAAATTCACAAGCTACCCTGCAGTATACAAAGTCATTCAAACTAGCTGCACCTTTACCAGCTTTGAGAACACTTTAATGATCAATCATTATACAACATATCCTATATATTAGGCGGGAGGCGTGTGGCGTAGTGGGTTAGTGCGTTGGTGTTGGGATCAGGGGGGGCACAGGTTCAAACCCCACTGCAGTCAGCATGTCGTTGTGTCCCTGGCAAGACACTTCACCCCAAATTGCTCCTGTGGGGATTGCCCACAGTATTGAGTATGTAAGTTGCTTTGGATAAAAGCGTCTAACAAGTGACATGTAATGTAATATTATTCTGAAATGGAATTCTGCACAATGATTACTTTCACTTTTGGTACTTTAAGTATATTTATAGTTTTCTACTTTTACTTGAGTAACATAAATGCAGGACTTTTACTTGTAACAGAGTATTCCTACACTTGTAATTAAGTACTCTGGAAGACAGAGACGGGTTAAGTTGGTATTAGTGGTGTGTTTGCAGCAGCTCCCACCTGTATGCAGGTGAGGTGTCCGTACTGAGCGGCCACGTGGACCGCACTGTTCCCGTTCTGGTCCACTTCGTCCAGAGAGATGGCCTGCTCCTGCATGAACTGAAGCAGCCACAGCAACACTTTCTCCTGGAGACAGAACAGAGAAAAAACAGAGACCCATTACTCCTAGGTCAAAAAAACATATTTACAAATAAACCATCCAAATGTCAACATCAACAAAATATGGCACTGTTCCGTTTACCACCACTGGATTGATTGATTGATCATGTTATAATAAAGTAAAAAAAACTCAAGATTCCTCTCAGTTTGTCATCCCTTTCTTATTACAACATGACACGTGTATTTGTTTTATCTCACCCCAAAATACAAGTTAATACTAGTATTTCAATTTGTGATTAATCATAGATTTTTATTGGGATTAACGCAATTATATTTTTGCGATTGACAGCACTACTTCAAACACAATTTAGGTGCTTAATATAAAATTTCATGCATAACCAAATGTAGGGAACTAGTAGTTAGGTTGTTTCTGAAGGTGTGTCTGCATATCGCTACGTGGACCTACCAAGGAAAATCTAACCCAGGTGACTGACAGCTGGCCATGCTGTACTTTACTGAAAAGTTTACTGATTTGTTTATTTACGCCCCCAGGTTTCACAATGTTTTACTCGATACTGAAGCCTTTATTTCATTGACTGATCAACCCACAGAAGTTAGTTCAAAAAGAATGGCTGGGCTATTAAGAACCACAATAAACATGGTCAATTTATGAGATACATTTTAATCCAAAACTAATATTGGAATAATTTTTCATCTAATGTTAATATCCTACTAATATGATTTACCAAAACACCAGAGGAACAGCAGAGATGTAAGCTGCTACGGTTGCTGTAAGCTGTAAGTCCAGAAGTGACACACTATTGACATTATGTTATCAATTACGCAAACGGCTAACCTCAGACTCGGTAAACAAAAGTCCTTTTTTTTCTCCCTCCTAAACTCTAGGAATAAAAGGTAGTTATTTAAATAACAACTATGTATTTTTAAATTGATTTAATTTAGTATTTTTAAATTGATTTAATTTAGTATTTTTAAATTGATTTAATTTAGTATTTTTAAAAGGGCCCTATTATGCTCAGTGCAAGGTTCATATCAGTATGTAGTGTCTCTACTGAGACATGTCTCCATGCTTTAATGTTCAAAAAGCTCTTTATTTTCCTCATATTGCCTGTGCTGCAGCTCCTCTTTTAACCCTCTGTCTGAAACCAGAGCCAAGTCTGCTCTGATTGGTTAGCTGGCCGGCTCTGTTGTGGTTGTTCAACCGCTATCATGTACAATGTGTTGAACATAGTGATGTCATTATGTTACAGAAGTAAACAAAGGAGTCAAATGGAGATGTTTCAGGCCGGGGGAGAGTGTGTGGGAGAGAAACTCCCTCTGGAGGGAACACAGGGATTTTAGCCTTTGCAGACCATTTACATGCACTGAAACCTATAGAACACACCAGAGGAAAGGGAAAAACCCAAAAAGTAAAACAGGGCCCCTTTAATGTTTTTTTTATTTTTGTAGTCTACAAGCTCAATGATACGATAAGATGGACCTTTAACGATCTCTGTTGGGAGGTTCAGGTCATGGCTGTATTGGTGGATTTAAGTATTGAATTTTATTCATGCTAAATGAAAATGCTAACCGCACTAAACAGGCGAATAACAACAGAGCTACTTTAAAAATGTGAAAGCAGCCACAGACTCAAATGGATGATGTTTAACTGTATGATGTCCTGATGGTGACACTTTTCAGACCCTATACTTTATAAGGCTTTCCAGATTGTTTTAAAGGGCGGTGGATACTCTAGCTTGCGTGTGTATTCGTATTCATGTGAATGTGTATTTCTGTGTTACCTGTCCGTATCGAGCAGAGTAGTGGATCAGACTGGGATGTTCTCTGGTGCAGCTCAGCTCTGCGATGGCCTCCGTCTCACTCACCATCCACCTCACACACTCCAGATGACCGTTCTGACACACACAAACACACATCATTTAACATTTTTCAGTAAGGACCAGGTGTTTTGAATCCGTCATCACATTATCTGACTGAATAAACAAGCAACTTTTTGATAAGAGCCAATCAGGGCTCAGCTGCCAGCTTGTCTCCAGATAACACACTTCCTTTCTGGCAGCCAATCAAAAACCCAGTTTCCACAGCAGGGCAAACATAACAGGACATGCTCGGGAGGAATGGTGTTCTTTCCAGAGACAAAGTGTCAACGTTCTTAGTCGATGTTAAAGTTGTTGTTATTACCACAAAGTGGAGAAAATTAGGCAGATTTTTGCCATTCTATGATGCGCACGAGAAATACGGTTGAAACATTTATCCTGCACAAAAAACTTTATAACTGTTTTATTTTTTTTAACAATCACACAAGAAAGAGAGAAAGGTTTAAAATTGCTATTTTCTAGGTTCTGAATTGATTCAAAAACATTTTCTTAACTTTACTTTTGATAATAGAGTTTTCTTTCTTTCTTTCCTTTCTGCACCCCTTTATTATGCAAAATGGTCAGAAAAATACAATAAACCAACATTTCAGTGTGTTACTGAACTAATCTTTCTTAATAGTTCATAAAACATTCAAACTGCTTTGTTTCTTCTAAAGGAATTACTTCATAAAAAAAGCTATAACTACCCAAATATGTCTGCTGAACACTGCATCTTAAAGCTAACACCTGTATTTGTGAGTAAACACACACTTTTAGGTCTGACGTTCACACACACACTGACCTTGACTCCCAGACCAGCCGGGGTGAGCTGCTGGTTGTTGCGCTCGTTGAGGCTGTCCTCCCCCATCAGAGAGGTGAGATGCTGCAGACAGTCAGCGTGACCCTGGCAGGCGGAGACGTGCAGCAGGTTGTTCCCTTCCTCGTCTCGGATCAGCTCCAGGTTGTCCGCCGCCAGGTGAGGCTGCAGGGGGAGGTAGATGTAGAGGAGTAGAAAGAAAAAGGGGGTAAGAATGTGTGTTAAAAATCCCAAAGGTTCATCCCAAACACTTATTTGGCCCCCGCCTTTCCCTCACTTGTGTCTCTTCCTTGCATCTTAGCTCCGCCCCTGTAAGACGCTTCTCTTACAGGGGCGGAGCTAAGACTACTTCAAGTCACTACTTCGAACACTTAATGACAGATCATCCTTTAACAGTAAAGACAGCCGTAGTAAACAGACCGCTGTGGAGCTGGGGGCGGAGTTTGGTGAGCGAGTAGCGAACACACTTCTGCACTCGTGTAAATTCTCTCCTCTGAAAGCCTCCTCCCTCCTCGACTCCTCCGTGTGCATTTAAGCAATCGGGACATCCTTCAATATGGCGTGTCCCTATATTCTTCCGAGTCAAGTTCTGGAGGAGAGAGGAGAGAGGAGACGAGGAGGGACATTGGGATGAACGTCAAGTCTCCTCTCTGCCTCAATCACTAGTGTCAATCAAGTGTAGACCACTCCCCTACCCAAGCTTCTAAATTCCGCCCTTTAGGCCTGTCACTGCCGTCTTCCCCTCCAGAGACTGCAGGCAGAACAAACCACTGTGAGTTTGCACATGGAGTTCTCAATTGTTTGTGTACTAAATCGTTTGATATGACATGTTTAGTTTAAAGTTTTGTTTATCTGTTAAATCTACCTGCGAGATCTTTTTTTGATTTTCACCTATGTTGAAGGAAAAGGGAGCAGTTTACTCCTGAGGATGCATTATATTATGTTAGTATAAAATTCTACTTTATTTAGGATTAATATTTTTGTTGATATTGTAAGATCTGTAATAAGTTGCCAATATACTTTTATTTAGAGAAAATCATCCACAAACCACCCGATTGACTGCAATTAACTGTTAAACGGCCTCCTGGATCCAGTGTTTTGATGTGCACGCCACCTGAGATGTTCAGAGTACCCCGCCACCAACTATAGTTCTTTCAATGTGGCTTTCAAATGATAGAGGAAATATTTGTTTTAGTATGAGCAGCCACTCACCAGCAGAGACATCTGTCCCTCTCTGACGATGTTGATGATGTTCTGGTTCTTCTTGGTCTCCTCGTCCACCTCGCCTCCTGCTCCTCCACCTCCTCCGAACCCCCTTGGCCCCCCACTGCCTCCGCCTCCCCCCCCTCCTGATCCAGGAGCCCAGGGCATGGAGGCGTCCTGCCGGCCCACGCTGCACCCTGGCAAGGGGAACATCATCCCCGGGCCCCCACCTGGAGGATCTACGCTCTGTCTCTGGCTCTGGGAGTCCGGGTAGACCCGCGCAGACAACAGCTTGTCTGGAAAAGATTTTTCAAACATCAAATTATTTTATTTAAACGTATTTTACCAGGAAAAGCTTTCAGATGCAATGTTTAAAATGTGGAAAGATTGAAATAAAAACCTTATAAACAGGTGTGAAGAGGTCACTGTGTTGATGCTAAGTAAATATGTCTTGTTATTGTGTTGCAGAAATGAGCCCTACAACCTAGAAATTAGTTAGCATTTTGCTCAAAGTTTTTTTAAACATGTTTTTGGCGAGACGCATGAAATAAGATCTGTGGTTAGCACAACCTTGTGAATGTCCGGAGTTCTATGTGTCATAAAAACAGTGGTTGCCAACAAGTGACTAAATAGGACGACTGAACACCATCACGCCGACATGAGTCCACCTTTAATTTAGAGGTGGTGGCGTGCAGTCATGCAATCATGTGTAGTTTGTTTATAGCCTAGCGTTGTATTGCCCCTTAAAGAATCTCAAAGTGGTGTTAATATGTGGAGATTATCCTGCTGAACAAAACATGTAAGTATAATAAATGTGTGTTTGCCTCAGATCTAGCAACATTCCAAAATCCAATGGCGAACCGTGTCTACCCTGGAACCGAGGGAAACTCTGACAGAATACGCCCATTGGCTACAAATCAATATATGATTGGTTGATCAAAGTGTCAGTCCAAACGTACGCTCTCATTCAGTGCAACGGCCAGGGCATTCTATCAAGGATATAGAATACCTTGGTTGAAGGATATTCTACCCAGAGACCCAGAACAAGATCTGATTGGTTGCTTTCTTTCTAACACAAAACCACTCAAACGTGTAGTGCATGGACCGAGAAGGACAAACAAATAAACGTAACACTGTAATATTACAGATCAACAACACAGATACGATTCTCATTTATTCATTTTATATACATTTTATTACATTTTATTTATATAATTAAATCGATTTTTTGTTTGTTTTATCTGAGTGTTCCAGGGTATTCTCTGAATACCTTGAAGGCCCTGAACGTTCACCACTGATAAAATCCCATGTGCTTTTAGTCGAGGGAGACCTAGCAATGCTAACAGCTGGTTTGGACCACAAAAATACGTCATCACCGCACCACTCTATTGTGTTGCAGAAATATGTTCTAAGTTTAGCATGCTAACTCACTAGCCCTGGCCCATAGCAAAGTAGTGAAGTCTTTGAGAAGATGCATGCCTTTATAAAACATTACCATAGTCAATCAAATACATAAATGTAGCAATGGCTTTTGCATCAAAGGGGAGACTTATTTCTGAAATAAAAACTCAGCCTCAACTTCTTCACAGGTTGCTGAATGTGTGAAGAGAATTTTACTTAATATTAATATGAAGATACAGACTCAATCACATTGCCCTTAAATGTAATAATTGAAAATGAAATGGTCAGTATCACGAGAATACTTACACATCCCTATGGGGGGTTTAACGGGTGAACCAGGAGGAAGAATAAAGGTTGACAGTGTGTTTAGGCCGTACCTGCATCGGAGAAAGAAGAGAGGGAGGAGGAGCAGCTGAGGATCCCGGAGGAGACCAGCTCCGACTGGTAGCCTCCTCCAGCGGGGGGGCGGTGGAGGTGGTGGAGGTCTGGATCCATCGACTTGGACTTCCTGAGGTCGGACCACTTCACCGGAGACAGGACACAATACTGCAGCAAACACATGAAAATGAACAGCTGATTACATCTTTCATTCATAAAGCCCACATTACATTCTGAAACAGAAGCCTTTAAAAGAAAGCTGGTTTAGTAGATAAAAGGTTATAAGCAGCACTATTGGATTTCAGTGTAAACAAACATGTTTACATTTGGTGTTACTCACCGTGCGCTATTACATTTCATATCTAATTATCTTTTATAAATGAAACAGTTTTCCTGCTTGTCAGTGTTGCTGGTAGCGTATTTAGCTTAATTTGGTTAATCATGTTAAATTGTTGATCACAGCAACTTAATAACTGTTATTCATCTACTTATACACTAATACTGCTCAAGCACTTCCCTTGTCATAAAGACTCTCTTGTTAAATCCACAGTGGTTCACACTCATTTAAGCTTGGCTAATGTTAGCTACTATAGCTGAGCAGTAAGCGATGGCGCATTTCTCTTCTTTTGCTGCTCTCTACTCCTTGGTGTGTCTCATGATTGGTTATTTCCCTGCCACCATTACTGGTTGAAGTAATTGTTAAGTGTAGTTTAGTTAGTCAGAGTTGGAGGCCAGAATCAGGTCAGCTAGAAAAGCAGCTTCCTACCATAATATGTCAGTTGTAAGTCGCTGTAGCTGTTAGCTCTGGGTTTTCAGTTCAAGAAAGAACTCTGGATATTATGCAGGCTTGTCTTCTTTAACAAACCCAGATGTTTTTCTTTACTATGTTGACAGATCTATACAAATTAATTTCGTTTTTCCATGCTAGGGGGCTTTGTGAACTCTATGTTCCCTCAAATTGAAGAACCCAACATGCCATAGTTTGAGACTTAGGCAGCGGGTGAGGGTTAGGATAGGGAAGCCTAATATTTGTACGAAATTGGAAGCATGAAAAGTATGAAAGTTTAATTTAGAAGTACCGGAGTTTGTGAGCTGCTGCCCAGACTCAGAGGCTCATTGTGGGGTAAAGTGGAGCTCTTCAGCCCCCCTCCCCGGGTCCTCTCCAGGGTGCCACCGCCCAGGGTGCCTCCGCCCAGGGTGCCTCCGCCCAGGGTGCCTCCGCCCAGGGTGCCACCGCCCAGGGTGCCTCCACCCAGGTTGCTCCCCGTCACCGAGCGCTTGTCGTGGGGGACGCGAGGCAGCGTGGACATCTGCTGACTGGACTTGATGTACGGCACGTCCAGGATCTCGTCCATGTCCAGGTCGTAGTGCTCCAGCTCCCCGAATAGAGCCTGGGGGTTGTTCCCTCCGACCACTCCCCCGCTGCCGCCGTCCGCCTTCCCCCCCGGACCCTCAGAGGAGGTGGAGGCGTGGGTGGGTTTGTCAGAGTTGGGGTCATCCTTACTGGCCTCCCCCGCCTCGCCCAGACCCTGGCTCTGGACTTTCCCCTCTGAGTCGCAGTCGCTGGTCTCTGGTTGGTGTTTGAGAGGAGAGACCCTCTTCACCGGCCGGAACTTACTGTGGACCTCAGCGAGCCCCGTGGGTTTGATTCCCCCGCTGCTGAGGGAGGAAACGCTGCGACTCCAGTTGATGGCTGGAGCTACAGGAGGAGGGAACATGATAAGAGATCAGTGGAATGTAAAAAAGCGTCTTGACTCCCAATATTGGATTAATGCCATGCTTTTATCTTCCCGCTAATCCTGCTTCATACTGCACCCCTCAGGTTTTACATTTTAAACAATTTCACCAACAGTACACTCAGTAGATGCAATTCCACAACACAGTTTTAGTTATAAGAATAGTAAAAACGTAACAAAGCTTTGATTTTATAATATTTAGCTACTGGTCTCTCCTCAGCTGGGCCATCACTCCTTCTGGATAATTCTGGGATGCTCTTCAGGGACGTCACGGAATACTGAAGGAGCAGAAAGAAAGACAAATATTTTTCAGAAAAAAGAAACTACAGACTGTTTAATGCGTAAATTAACAGGTTTATGATATTACTGACCCATCTAAGACACGAGTGGATCTGACTTTAATTTCATTTGAGTGTTTCTTCCAACTTAATGTGTTGTTATAAATAACACTTCTGCATACAGTATGCAACAATGTAAGTGTTGCACGGCCAGATAGGGCTTGAGAAGCTGACACAGATAAGGAAATATTATGATGTGATTGATTATGCGATTTGAAGAAGAAGAAGAAGAAGAAGATGGACCTTTATTAATCCCCCGAGGGGGAAATTCAGTTTCCACTCAGTCTTACACACACATGCGTTTTTATACAGGTCATACAGTACACACAGTACACACTTTTTAGAACATGCACATACATATACAAATACACACACAGTTATATGCACACATGCACATGCAGTTGAGAGGTCAGAGCGGAGGCAGCCAGTCTAGCTGGCGCCAGTGAGCAGTTGGGGGTTAGGTGCCTTGCTCAAGGGCACTTCGACAGTGGCCCAGGAGGTGAACTGGCTCCTCTCCAGTACCAGTCCACACTCCGTATTTTTTGGTCCGATCGGGGACGTGAACCGGCAACCCTTCGGTCCAAAGTCCAGTCCCTGAACCACTCCCGAGTGATAAGTGCGACTAGGGTTGCAAAATTCCGGGAATTTTCAAAGATGGAAACTTTCCATGGGAATTAACGGGAATTAACGGGAATTAACTGGAATTAACGGGAATTTATGGGAATAAACTGGGAATTTTCAAAATTGAAGGTTGGCTCTTCATAGGGAAATATAGTTGGGGAAAGTATATTTTAGCATATCTTGACTAAAACAAACAGATGCCATTCAAGTACACTTGAATATCCATGCCATAGCACACTGCTTACTGCATGGCTATTGAGACCACACAAAGGTTCGCAACAGGCTCACAAATGTGAGAGTGGAAAAACTGGTTGGCATTCGGGCAAACCTAAGGCTCTTTGAGCCTGACACAGCGCCATCCTCAACAAGGCTGGACAGTGACACTGAAGAGGAAGACTCAGAGTTGGATGTTGAAGAGGCCCAGGAAGAGCCCATTGACTGAAAGGGTTTAGCAAAAATGCAGAGGATTGCTTGAAGGAAGATGTGCATGTTTAATGGGACTTTTTGGAGGGAGAAGGGCTCTTTTCATTTAACATTTTGAATGGGACTTTGTGGGGATTTTTGGATGGGGGGTGCATTTTTGTTCATTTTTTAATGAGTGGGGTTGGGGGGGGATGAGTAATATTTAAATCAACATTCCTGTTTTCGTTCTTCAATGAAACAAATAATTGTTCAATAAAATAATTAAAACTTGTTCTGTTCTACTTAAAAATAAATCAAATTAAAATAAAAAAAAATCTGTTGAAATGTCATGTTTTTTGTTTAATTTTGCATCGAATATTTCCAAAATTCCCCAGCTTAAATTCCCATGGAAACTTTCCGGAAATTTACCGGAAATGTTCCGCCCCTTTGCAACCCTAAGTGCAACACATCGGCGTTGTGTACTTACAGTCCTAACTGAACGCAATGCTCTGAATTACTTTGCTCTGGGTACTTATTTTTTGTGGCAGATATTTAAGTAAGCTTGCTTACAGCAAATGTAATAATAGTCCGATAGTTCTGAATATGGGCAGTGATATTCTATTTTAATGTTCACACAGTCAGCGAGTTATTGCTAGCCTTTCCTGCATGTGTCAGTTTAATCTGTGTTTCCTTGAGCCTGGAATGTGACTTCAAAGCTATAAACTCCCCACACAGAGCAGGCGGTGCTAACATTCGAGTTGATCTCTGATCTCGAACAATACCTGCACCGGAGCAGGTTAGGTGTTCACCATAAGTTACCATGGCTACTATCTACCCCCCCCGGTAAGAAGTGAACCAGCGTTGTAGGACAGAAAACTCTGAGTTAACCCTGAAGTTACCTCGCTAACCCCAAATCCTGGGTGCAGGCCTCAGGTAGGATGCTGGGTTGAGGTTGTTGTTTGTTAGATACAGGGCCGCCCCTCCCTACACACAGATCACGCAGACTGCGTGGGGCCTCATCTTGCGGAGGGGGCCTCATCTTATGCGCCAATTCGGCGCAATTCATCTTATGGCTCCTGTTAGACTATTTACATCACACTCACCACTGAATCATCAGAGAAGTCAATCTCATCCAGGTCCAGGTATTCAGGAGCTTCCATCTTCACACCTCATCATCAGCCTCACCACCAGCTGCAGACAAAACACACACGTTATCCTACAGCAATGTACAAGTACATTATAGAGCACTTTTGAACTGCTTTACATTTTCAAAATCTAAATATTTCTCACATTAGTCAGAGAGATATGTTTAATTTTCTGCATGTGCTTTAATATGTGCTTCAATGACTGATGATGTAACACCTTGTGTGTGTACGTTCTATGGAGAAGCATACTCCATAAACACTATTGGGTTTTATGTTGCAGGGATACAATCAGCAGGAATAAAACACAGGAAGCTGCTGAAGGAAACTGAGAACAGTTCTGTGGAAAACTTCCAAACATTTCTTTTTTTACTGAAATGACATACTGAATAAACAGGAAAGTGTGAAAAATGTAATTCTAAAGGGGGGATGACAAACTAACAAAAGGCTGGAAATAAAATGAGCTGTTTGATTTCAAACTCAAATCCTTTTCAGTAATACTGGAGGTTTTAAAGCGTTTAAACTGTCAACTGCACAAACTTCCTGAGCTGTTGTGATCAAAGGCAACAAACAGCGGATAATCAGCTCTAATCAGAGAGCAGCGTGACTCGCAGAGAACACTGAGATTTAAGATGCCACACACAGCCTGAACCCACATGAGAGTAGAGGAGCTACAATGTTGACAGCAATGGATTCGTTTAATTTTCCAATTTCACGTCATTTCTGGCCAACTTCACTTACAGAAATCAACCTAACTTCAGAGTTAGTTCACTTCCAGACAAGCTATCAAGGTGGTTCAAATGAACGGATTTGCTTGATCTCTTAGTTTTAAATATCATACTGTTGGTCTTTACTGTAGCTTGAGAAATTAGCTCTCTACAGCATTTTGAAAACAGTAAAGTGGTTTTGGGCTGTGTGCCATCCAGCGCATGTCACAAAAACTGCATGGCTTTAGAGCAACTTTTAGTGCACTCCCAGAAACTGCCTGAAACGACACCATTGGACTCCTTTCTTTACTTCTGTAACATAGTGACATCACTAAGTAACACTCACGCTTCTATTGGCTAGCGCTCCAACACATTGTACGTGGGCTAAGGGGTTGGACATCTACAAGCAGTTGACCAATCACAACAGGACCGGCCAGCTAACCAATCAGAGCAGACTGGGCTCTGGTTTCAGACAGAGGGTGAAAAGAGGTGCTGCAGCACGGGCAGTATGAGAAAAATAAAGAGCTTTTTGAACATTAAAGCATGGAGACATGTCACAGTGGAGACACTAAATACTAATATGAACCTGAAAATGAACATAATATGTCCTCTTTAAAAAAGACATTCATTGTGCTGCAGTTGGTTTCAGAGGAGTTAATTGTTATGTTTTAGACTGTGTTGTAAACTCTCTTTTTTTTCTCCACCATTTTCTGTACAATTATTCAAATGTAAGAGGTTTCTTTAGTTAAAAAAAAAAGCAGATTTCGTTTCACAGTATGTTCATAAAGCTCCAAGAGAACTTTCATGTAAGCGAGGAGTTGTTTTCAGACTGTGTGGGAGCGCCCGCAAACTAAAATGGTCAAAATAAAACTGCTGATTGTAGCTTTGAGAAACAGTCAAGCCCAACATCCTTGATAACAACAGTTTAGGCCTGAAAGCCAACATCAAAAATAAGACCGAATCAAAAAAAAAGAAAGGAGAAGTACGTCGGCTTTTCTGTGTTTATGTGAACAGCTGATGGATGTGAACTCTTCCAGGCAGCGAGAAACAAAAACATTCAGAGAGATGAAACACAGTTTTTGGAGTTAAGTCAAAGATGGGACTATTCAGGAGGAATTTCGAAGTGAAACTCGATATGTGTTTTCTCACATTTACCTCAGAGGTCAGGTGTAACCGAAAGCTGAGTGGATAGTAGAAAGTAGAAATCTAAAAAGGTATTCTTATGGTTTTAGCAGCAGTTAAAGTTGGAGCTATGTATTGACTGACAGTGGCTCCACAAAGCATTTTGAAATTGGGTTGCCAGGTTTGATTCTGTCCATGTCACTCAACCTGTACCGGATACCGGGTTTGTTCAGCGCAAATACAGCTACTTCCCATATATACTGACTGACGTATGTCCAAGCAATGTATAGCAGTTTTTGGGGATTTAAATAGAAATAATGTTATCTTTGGTTTGAGTTGTTGTGAAAATAGAAATGTTTCCTTATTAATTAAAATTCACACTAAACATATTTTATCAATATTTATTTCTAAAGATATGTTTCACTTATCAAGATAAAGTGATTATAATTCAAGCTTCCCTAAACACATTATTGGATTGAAGATTTTTTAAATCAATTTATTTATTTATTTTTCTTTCTTTGTTTGTTTTTCGTCCATCATGCCCTCAGTTCGATATTTTATTTTGTCAATGTAACTTATATTTTAACTTCTTGTCAGTTTTGATATGTTATTCCTGTATTTATTTGCGCCCGTTTCAATTCATTCTTTAGTTTATTTCTGAAAGCCGTCTTGGGATGTTGTTGTTGAAACCGTATTTCAATTCAAAATGAAACATGCTGATTTGAAGTAGCTGTATTTGTTCATGTGCGCAGAACAAAATCAGGTTTCCGGGTATGGATCAGGCAGCGACAGTCCTAACTCCACTGTGGACTTCTGACTAGCTCCTTACATAAAATAAACGTAAAAAATGTTTCTGTGTCTATTTTGAGCCTCCTCAGACATGTCCAGTGTCCTCTCAGCAGCAGACGTGGAGCTGTAATTGAGGCGACAGGACTGATTACAGGCATTAGGAGCTGCAGGCTGGACGCAGGCCAGGCTCAATCTCATTAGAGCTGCTCACGGTGCTCTGAGTTCACTCACTTGTTTCACTGTCGGTTGGGACTGTATTTACGTAGGGCTGCACATTACATCGAAATGTTATCGAATTCTCAGTATGGACTAGTTCAATATTCAAATTGCAGGAAGCACATATTTAAGGCCAAATATGTGTTAAAATATTGACGTGTAAAATATGTGAAATTATTGATGTTTTTAGTATGCATGCTGCTCCTAAAGATTGCCATCATTTTTTAATTAGAGATAATTTTCGTATATTGATCTTGTGTTTCCTATAAAACTGTGATTTTTAACATTATTAAGGTGGAGTCTTGAGAGCCTAGTGGGTTTTCTGCCTATTTCTGGACTATTTATAATTTGTTTACTGAAATTCAGTTTCATGTTTGTATAGTTTTAAATAGTGCAAAACAAAAACATTAAAATGTAAATAAAATACCATTCTGAATGAATTATTGTGTAGATTCAGAGAAATACACGGCAAACATGTTTATTCTTCAGTCTTAACAAAACAAATTCGTTTGGAGGGACCTCCTAAGAAAAATATAGATATTTAAAAAAAAAAGATTATTTTAATATATTTTTCAATGTTGATGAGAATAATTATGCAAAAATGGTTAATCCCTGAAAATGTGTGACTCATATCGCAGTTATTTTTCCAAAAGTAAAACTGTCATTAAGTATTGATAACACGTCATATTTCTTTCTCTATTACAGAGGGCAGGGCAACAATTCTAGAAACATTATATATTGACTTTAAGCAGTACTGTGAAAGGATGCTTTACTGTAGTGTTTTTAATAAGCAGAGATCCCCTCAGGGACCAAGAACTGCATAAGCAATGTTGTAAAGTAACTAAGTACATTTACTCAAGTACTGTACTTAAGTACAATTTTGAGAGACTTGTACTTTACTTGAGTATTTCAATCTACTCCAGATGTCAGAGTACATTTACTCCACTAAATTAATTTAGTTACTTTAGTTACTTTACAGATGTGGATTAATGGTGTGAAATATAATCAAGTGTTAAATCAGACTTTAGTTCCACCTGGAGTAAATCACAAGCTACCCTGCCGTATACAAAGTCATTCAAACTAGCTGCACCTTTACCAGCTTTGATAACACTTTAATGATCAATCATTATAAAACATATCATATATATTATTCTGAAATGGACCAATCTGCACAATGACTACTTTTAATTTTGGTACTTTAAGTATATTTTGATTCTAATACTTTTCTACTTTTACTTGAGATTTGATTTCACATCTTAACCAAATTGTTTGAGTCCATGGTGTTTTATTATTTTACTAAATTGTGTCATCCAACTTTTTATTTCAAAGCTAAGCGTATTCTAAAACTGAGAAAATGTGGTTGTTTTTTTTGTTTTTTTACTTTTGATACATCATTAAGTGCATTTAGTATTTAGTTGATTACTTCATGTGTGATTAGGTATACATTTATTATATAAATCAATATCAGAAATATTTTGTTATGTAAACAACAGCTTGAAAATGACAAGCTGTGCAGTGTAAGTAATACATTATGATGATGTCTATGTACTGATTCAAGATGCTTTATTAGTGATGAAGGCAAGCAATAATCATCATAACCCAAGTAAGTGCTTATGGGGTTATTTCAGGAATGTATACTTGAATCTGTTTTGGACACTTTGTTTTTACATTATGAGAAAGAAAAATACCTGCATGCTGATGAAAGCCAAATTAAATACAATATGAGACCAATATCTGTGATTCCTCCTATTAAAACGAATAATTGACATAATAGTTACCAGGTAATAATTAGTAGCAATGTGACTTTGTAGCTAATAAAGCAATACAAATGTCTGTTTTACAAAGGGAGACAATGAAAGTGAAGTGAGTGAAGGGAGAGTGTCCTCTCTTTAGTCCAAACAGCTAATGTAATCCTCTGATACCTGCTTATGAAGCAGCAGAGGCTAATTAGCTAGCTCGCTAATCAGCATCCAGGGAAGCTAATATGGAAGCTAACTGACTAGCCGGGCAGCCAGTTGGAAAAATAGGTCAAAACAGAAAGCTCAGGTAAAAACGACACCGGCCCAGGATAAAGAGCATTTTTCTCCCGGTTAACGGATAGGTTTGAGGTACGGTACCTTAGGGAAGTCAGGCAGCCGAGGAAAAAGAGCTAGCTTGATGGGGTGATACAGCTAGCTGAGTCGCTAGCAGCACTGATCCTTGGATCCAGCTGTTTTTTTCCCCTCTGTCGCCTCGCTGTCTTGAAAAGCACAAAGACTTTGACATATGGGCAGCACAGAGGAGAGAAAATAGGCAGAGGGCTCACTCTGACCAGGTTTCTGAGAACCGTAGAAGTGTTTGAAAGAAGGGAAGAACTACACTTGTACTATACACTTAAGATTGATGTGTATTATTGGTTCTGCTGTATGTGTATCTGTATGTGTACGTGCATTATACTATGGTTCATTAGCAGAGACTATAGAAGTACTTAGAACATTTGAGAGTAGGTCATAAAAGTATCTAGATAAAGTCCTGAATTTAAAATGTAGCAGTATACAAAGTAGTAAGAGTAAAAGTTACATCATAGAATCACTCATTACATTTTTTTCATCATTATAAATTATTACATCGTGTAGGAACATTTCTGAGATGTGGAGAATAAGTATAAAGTAGCACATCATTAAGATACTCAAGTAAAGTATAAGTATGTCAACCATTGTACAGCAGAACTACAATACAAAAGTAAACTTGGTTACATTTGGTTACATTCCAATGTTTACACCTCAACTCCAATCATCTTTAACTCAAAGGTTTTCCTTTTTTAGTTCCTGCTTATAAGCTGTTCAATAGAAGATCTTTGCAGAGGGCAGCCGCTCAGACAGAGGAAGTGGAACCGTTACATAGCTCCGTTATCCTTAGAATAAAAAAACTACAAAAAAACGCGTGCTTGGAAAGTTAATTCCATCACTTCTGTTTATATTATACCATGCGTCATGTGTCCTGAAATGAATCAATTATATTCATCTTTAACTTTGAAAAAATAAATAATTTAAATCTCTATTTTGAACAACTAACTGACCATAACCACAATGATGAGAGGGATAAAAAAACACATTTAATTGTTATGTACATACCTAAAATATTTGTATAAATCAAATGTAGTTTCTCTTATGACTCATTGTAAAGCAATTTTAAAAACTATGGCTTTATTAAACTTTAGATTTTCTAGATTTTGTTTTAAATGTAATTAGTGCGAATATTTTATACTTTTTTAAATATTCAGCTTTTTAAACTCTTTTTTTAACATGTAACTCAATGGGAGGAACCTTCAAATCCTCTTTTACCTACACCTTGCGCCAAATGCTACTCCTTCCACATACTTTCAGCTAGAGACTTCATTCCAACTTTAAAATGATCACAAGACCTTCAGCTATAAAACTTCAGATTTTTATATCTTTTACAGTTTTTGACTTTTTAGGTTATTTTAAAATAAATGTTTTGTCGGGTCACTGAGACATTTATCCAGCAAATAATTTTAATTAATCCGTAAATCCAAGTGGTATTCATGCCACATTTGGAGAAATTCCCTCCCTTGAGATTTCGCATTCATGACTAATGGACTAACAAAATGCCCGAAAAGAGAATGCCTCCAGGCACAGCTATTGCTGGAACAGAGACATACAAACATCAAAGAGTTGCTGCAGTTTATTGAACATTAAGAAAGATGTGAAATGAGTTTGTTACTTACTGAATTTCTTTTGTCTCCATTTCCACACAACAAAGAGAACGGCGAGAATTGCCACCACACAGCCAATAACTAAGCCAATAATAACATGTTGGCTACCAGTAATACTTGGGACCATGAATAAATGATCTGAAATGGTAAAACACAGATTATGAAATGTATATAAAATCTGAAAGTGATCACAGCCTTATAAACTTGAATAACCTGGAACATGGATGTGTGTCTCCCTGGTCCAGTTGATGTCCTGCTGGTGGACTCTATGTGAAGGTGTTGCTGAGTCTCTTCTCCACAGTCACTCTGCTGCTGACGGTGTAGAGGTCATCAGGACCTCTGAGGGTCTCTGTAGGTCCAGCAGAGAGCAGCTCTCCCTCAGCGTCCAGCCACAACACCTCAGGCTGTGGATACCAGCCTCCAGACTCACACTGGAGAACCACTTCACTCATGGTTTTAGTCACGTTGACAACAGGCCAGGAGACGGCACCAAAAGAACAGAGAGTTTAGAAGTTTTAAAAGTGGGTCATCGATTAGACATGCTAATGTTAGCGTGCCTGGCTAAATCATGGATGTATTTAAAGAACTGGATAGAGCGTTGGAGGCGAGGCCTCGTTAATTCCTATGAGAGCTACTCATGGCACATAATGCACAAATAGCCTGAGGCTCTCGAGAGTAAACCACCACAAGTTACCCGTCTTGCCTGGTTGTCGAGAGCAGAAGTACCCGTATATAGCTCAAAAATCTCATCTTGAATTAAGTGTTTTTTTAAATATGTTTTTTGGATAGATGCTTAAAATAAGGTCTGTGGTAATAAAAGCCTACAAGATTTTCATAGTTTGCTCTACAACATAAAATACTTCATTAAATAACCCACCCATGAATGTCTGAAGCTTCGATGTGTATACCTTAAAAACAACGGTTGCTAACAAATGAATAAATGAGAACGTTAACAGGCCGAACATTAGCCAATTTTAGCTTAGCGGTGGTGATGCGCTGCCATTCAGCCGTGGTGTAGTTTGTTTAAAATGCATTTACCCTTCAACTATTGTAAAAGTGGTATTGTTAGCGTGCCTGGCTAATTAGCTTACTAGCTAAATCACTGAAGTAACATTTTTCTCTGGACAAAAGTAGCGTAATGGTGTCATAGTATTGTTAACTGACTACAAGGGGAGTTGTCATGGATATACGTTACGACATGTTTACGACAGTTACAGTAAGTGGGAGTGGCGCGAGAGGTAGTCATTGTTGGGATTGATGAACCACCGGGGGGAGTAATAAAGCGTCTTGTTAAATAACCAACTGTTCCGTTGTCTGTTAATATCCAAGATATTACATGGTGTCAGAAGTGGTCGAGGATGGCAAAGTTTCAACCACCAGAGAGTTTTTGTTTCGAGAAACCCGCCGAATGGTCAGACTGGAAGAAACGGTTTACACGGTACAGGACAGCTACTAAGTTGGACAAAGAAGAAGGTCCAGTTCAAGTAAGCACGCTGGTGTATGCGCTCGGGAAGGAAGCAGAGAATATTCTCAGCTCTTTTACCTACGGGGAAGAGGAAAATGAGTCGCAGTATGATGTTGTACTGGCGAAATTTGATGCATATTATCCCGAGACGCAACGTTATACATGAACGGGCATGTTTCAACCAGAGAGTGCAGCGCGCGGGAGAGCACGCAGAGACATTCATCCGCGCACTATATGAGCTGTCGGAACATTGCAACTTCGGAACGGCTCGTGAGGAAAACATAAGAGACAGAATCGTGGTGGGAATTCTAGACAAGGATCTGTCTCAGAGGCTACAGCTGATCCCTAACCTCACTCTGGAGATGACGGCACAAGAGGCACGTCAATCAGAGGAGGTAAAAGCTCAAGTTAACCAGCAGGGGGAGCGGGCTTACGCCGTGCAGGAAGTAGCACAACGGCATAGCAGAGGTGCAACACAGAAGTGGCGGCACCCACAGAGAGAGAGGCGCCAGGAGAGAGAGAGTGAGAATGACCACAGGAAGTGCTGGCGGTGCGGCAAAATGCCACACAGCCAGCAGGATGACTGCCCAGCAAGGAGGTCTACTTGCAATAATTGTGGGAAAAGTGGACACTGGGAAAGGGTGTGCAAGAGCAAGCAGGTGAGAGAAGTGACTGAGGGTGAGGGATCAGAAGATGGACAGTATTATTATCTGGGCTCAGTTAATAGCATGCCTCACAATGATAATGAATGGACAGTCACATTAGAGATTGGCAGCTCACCTGTAGAATTTAAAATAGATACTGGAGCCGATTGTTGTATCATAAGCGAAACTGTGTACAAAACACGGAGCAAAAAGGGTTCTACGGAGGCCAAAAGAAGGTGCTGAGTGGTCCCGGGGGTGGATTGAACTGTTTAGGGCAGTTTATAACTCAGACCAGCTACAAGGGAAAAACATACACATACAGGCTCTATGTCATTAGAGGGCAGAGTGTGAATAACCTACTCAGCAGGCCAGTAGCTGTAGCTATGGGGTTAGTAAAGCGAGTGGGCGAGGTCAACACCAGTGAACAGGAGTTTGGCCTACTGAAAACACAGCCTGTGAAGATAGCTCTAAAGGACAATACCCAGCCCTATGCAGTATGCACAGCACGCCGGGTCCCCATACCGCTCCTGGGTGCAGTGAAAGAGGAGTTGGAGAGGATGGAAGCCAACGACATCATTGAAGCCGTGACTGACCCAACAGAGTGGTGCGCACCCATGGTGCCAGTCCAGAAAAAGTCTGGAAAAGCACGCATCTGTGTGGACTTAAAGAAGCTTAATAAGGCTGTCAAAAGGGAGAGATTCATCTTGCCGACATCAGAGGGGATGATAGCTCAGCTCAGCGGCTCCACAGTCTTCTCATCACTTGACGCAGCGTCAGGGTTCTGGCAGATCCCACTGGACAAAGACAGCCAGAGGTTGACCACCTTCATCACGCCGTACGGAAGGTACTGTTTTAAACGTCTTCCCTTTGGGATAAGCAGCGCACCTGAGATATTTCAGAGGAAGATGGTGGAGACGCTGGAAGGGCTGGATGGCGTTGCCGTCTACATACGACGACATCATCCATGGCAGCAACACCAGCGAACATGATGAGCGGCTGCAGAAGGTTCTGGATCGGCTGGAGTCTGCAGGCCTGAAGCTGAACAATGAGAAGTGTGTGCTGAGAAAGGAGGAGCACTTCCTGGGTCAGGTGATCAACAAAGATGGTGTACGACCCGACCCAGCCAAAGTGTCTGCAGTCAGCAAACTTGAACCACCAGAAAACGTGCAGGAACTAAAGAGAGCACTCGGCATGATCAACTACCTGGGGAAATATATTCCAGACCTCGCCACAGTGGGCCAGCCACTATATGCACTGTTAAAAGCAGACTCAGTGTGGATGTGGGGTCCGGCGCAACAAGCAGCCTTTGAGCGAGTTAAAGAGCTCCTCACAACGTCACCTACCCTGGTGTACTATGATGTTAACAGGAGCACAGTGGTCTCAGCAGACGCAAGCAGTTATGGGATAGGCGGTGTCCTGCTGCAGCTCCATGGCGAGGACTGGAGACCGGTAGCATACTGCTCAAGGCGACTGAGCGACGCTGAAACCAGGTACGCTCAGATAGAGAAGGAGTGCCTGGCGAGCGTGTGGGCGTGTGAGAGGTTTCAGATGTATCTCTACGGCCTACCAGCATTCAAACTGATTACGGATCACAAACCCCTCATCCCACTGATGAACTCCAGGGATCTCGACAATGTGCCACTCCGCTGCCAGCGACTCCTCATGCGGTTGATGAGGTTCAACCCGGAGGCTGAGTATGCGCCGGGGAAAACCCTGGTGGTGGCAGACACACTGTCCAGGAGCCCACAGGAAGACAAGGGGCTCAGTAGAGACACAGACGTGGAGTGTTACGTAGCAGCTGTGATGAGCAGCATTCCAGCATCGCCGCAAAAGATAGACAGCATCCGCGCGGAGACGGCAGCGGACGAGCAGCTCCAAGAAGTGATCAGGTACATACAAGAGGGGTGGCCTGAACACCTAGCACATATAAACACCTGTGTTAGGGAGTACTTTCCCGTTAGGAACGAACTGTCTATGCATGATGGGGTAGTGACCAGAGGGAGTAGAATAGTGATACCAGGGAGATTGAGGTCAGAGATACTAGAACGCATACATGAGGGCCATCAAGGTCTTAACAAGTGCAGAGACAGGGCCAACACTTCGGTGTGGTGGCCTGGCATAGCCACACAGATCACACACAAAGTCGAGAACTGCATGTACTGTCGTGAGCAGAGGAGAGCACAGAACAGAGAGCCTCTCCTGTCAACACCTCTCCCAGACAGGCCGTGGAAGAGAATTGGCATAGATTTATGTGAACATGAGAGAGAGAGTTACCTAGTCATAGCTGACTACTACTCTAGATACCTGGAGATACTCCACATGCCTACCACGACTATTGCACATGTGATCTTGAAGCTGAGAGCCACGTTTGCCCGGCACGGAATACCGGAGGAGGTTGTCAGTGACAACGGACCGCAGTTCAGCAGCGATGTCTTCAGAGGCTTTGCCTGTGACATGGACTTTAAGCACACAACCTCTAGTCCCCACAACCCACAAGGAAACGGTTATGCTGAACGTGCAGTCCAAACGGCAAAGGGGATTCTGAGACAAAAGGACCCCCTACTTGCTTTAATGGTTTACCGTTCTTCTCCACACAGCAGTACGGGTGTCAGTCCGGCGGAGCTCCTAATGGGCAGGAAAATCAGGACGACGCTGCCCACTCTGGCCAAGAACCTGCAACCAAGGTGGCCGAAGGGTGTTGATATTGTAAAAAAAGAAAAAAAGAGAAAATAAAAGGGGAGATGTCATAGTTATTGATGTGTTGATATTGTTAAAGAAAAGATATCTAAGTTATTGATATGTGTTGAATTGTTTAAGAAAAGATATCTAAGTTATTGATATGTGTTGATATTGTTAAAAGGAAAAAAGGGAGATGTCATAGTATTGTTAACTGACTACAAGGGGAGTTGTCATGGATATACGTTACGACATGTTTACGACAGTTACAGTAAGTGGGAGTGGCGCGAGAGGTAGTCATTGTTGGGATTGATGAACCACCGGGGGGAGTAATAAAGCGTCTTGTTAAATAACCAACTGTTTCGTTGTCTGTTAATATCCAAGATATTACAAATGGCACCTAACTTTATACACATACATGACTGACGGACATCTTTTACATCAGCTGTTCTTATTTTCTTAAATAGAGTGGTGGGGGAATGAGTGCTAAACTCTGAAATGAGTTAGCATTTTAGCACTTACGGGTTCCCTCTTTTGGTTAGATGATGTGTCTTGAAAACAGCTACAAATGACTAAATGAGAGTACTGAACGTCATCACGCCAAACATAAGCCACCTTAGCTATTAGCGATGTAGTTATTTATAGACTAAAGTTAGCTTTTTACTTCTGGTACTTGCATTAAACTATTATAAAAGTGGTGTTAATATGTGGAAATATCCTCCTTAAAAAAACGTGTAAGTATCATAAACATTATTTTTTTCAATATTCGAAAATCCAATGGAAAAATCCTATTCGCCCTTGTCGAGGGAGCCTTTGCGATGCAAACTTTCGGGTTGCATATCAAAATGATTATTACTCTGCTCTGCTCAGTTGAATACTTGATTCTGAACAGTTACAGAAAACGTCTGTCAGTGATGCCATTCATTTTAAGTTACTTTGTTGTTGTCGGAACTCCAATACGATCATTTTCAAGTCAATAAAATAATTTTTATTAATATTGGAAATTAAGCTCTAGTTTATTTAGTCCATGGCCGGTAATAAGCGGGATAATTTGCAGCGAGATGATCTGATCAAGATCCCTCTGCTTCACGTCGGGCTCAATGATCACCCTGTTGGGTATTCTTTTTTTAATAATGACCGCCTCGCTGCACATAAGCCCCTTACATTATGTGCACCATTCTATAATAACTATTTTAACAGAGATAAAACAAAAATAAAAATTGAGACACTTAATGTATTAATTACACTTTAATTAACTTAGGCCATGACACATTTTGGCACAAAGAAGAATGAAATAATTCAAACTTCCATTTAGTTGTTGTCTTCATAGTGTCGTATGACAGGGGAAAATAATAAGAAAATCCTTGCTTAGTTCAAATTGTGCTTATAAATTAGATTGAAAAATATGCTCACTTACCTACAACAAGCTGAAAATGTGTGGATCTATCTAACTCTGGAATGAAGCATCTGTATGTTCCCTCATCCAATCTTTTAACGTTGGAGAGTTTCAGTGAAACGTTTCCGTGCTTCAGTTCCTCAGTGAACAGAGATGTTCTTCCTCTGTAGGACGGATGTTTTGTACTCTCACCCACACTCCACACAAGGATAAACTCAGGGACCAGGCCAGGTCTGCCCCACATCACAGTCACTTGAAAGGCATCCATAACAGGGTCCAGTAGACATGGCAAAATGACATCATCGCCAACTATTGCCACTATTGGCTGGGATGGAACTATCACCTGAGAACGACCTGATACAAACAAAAAGGTTTCTAAACGTACTTTCTGCAATAACAGAAGAATAGACTGTTAGTGGTTTATGTGATTCACCTACATGAGTGTATCAGGGCGAGGAAGACAGTGGTGTTGAAAAGCAGGACAGTGAAGGCACCAAACCGGAAGTTTGGAGACACATGAAGCATCCTGAAGCTCTGAAACCAAATATAAAGCAGCAGCAGAGAGGGAAAAAGAGGATTAAATACAGTTATAAAAACACTACTTGTTTACATGTTGTGTTTTTTGCATGTGTGTAATACGGTGTGAGAGTAGCAATTGTAAGTATGTGTGAATATAAGTGTACATATGTGCAGGAACGTCTATCTGCTTGTGCATGTTATTCCAAAACCAAAGATACTATATGCATGTTGTATATTATACCATGGGAGGGTCATTGATACCTCAATTACGTTTGTAATACAGCCTATTTGTGTCCAGCCCACATTTAGACCAATTGTTTTATAGAACACATCAGGCAAGCAAGTGTGTGTGTTACACTCTGTCGCCTATACTGGAGTTCTTCTGAGTTTGGGTTCTGTAGCCTGCATATTCAGTTTTCAAGAAGAAATTGATATAAAAAAATGATAAGCATCAAGTGCGAGTTTCCATTTTAATTCTATCTTCTGCTGTACAGTATGAAATATTGTCAACATTAATACAAAAATAAAAAAACATTATGAAAAATGTACATAATTATGCACATAACATATGAATAAACATTAATAAAGTTCTATCTAATCTAACAGCTCAAACAGAATGATTTGAACTGTTTGAATTTTGCATTCATTATTTATTCATCAGCCAAAGGTCCTGCTTTAAAATGTTAAGTAATTAAAAGAAAGACATAATTAGATCCAAATATATCTACAGCCCCAAAAGTAAAAGTATTCATTATAAACTATAGCTCATTCAGAACAATATTATTAAGTGTTTATCATTTCAGTGTTTCGGGAAAGTAGGGGGTTATTTTAATTACCTTAAAATACAGGTGGGCCTGGGCTATTTGTTAGTTTGGGTCAGTAAGGTTACATTTTTATCCATCAATCATCATATATTTGTTGATTATATTTAGCATTTTACGTACAGCACTGTAGTACAGCAGCAAAGATAATAATATTTACCTCATATCATAACAGAAAATTATCATGAAAATTATAGCGAGGAGTTATTCAAGTTTTTCAATTATTGATATTAATATCCATGAACATCCCCACTGTGTGCCGCTCAGTGGCGCTCTCTGCTGCTCGTTAACATAAATGGCATGCTCATGAACGTGCAGGAATGAAACTGTCACAGTTGGAGCGTGAATCCATGCTTGAACATTTTTTATATACACTTATACTATTGTACCCTTCAAAAATAAAGTACACTCGTGCACAGACAGTAGGATTATGGTTCGAGAGATTAGTTTCACTTTCATATGAAACAAAATGACCGATACATCTAATTAAAATAACTATTAGTTAATCGATGTGTATTTAAATCTATAATGTATATGTTGTATGAAGCAAAACACATGAATACACTAGGCCTATATAAAAAAAAAAAAAACAAGAACTGCATACCTGTTGTGTGTAAGCCGCAACGGTCATGTTGAGATTTGATGGGATATATGTCCTCACTTGTATGTGGTACTGTACTGTTCCATGTGATGTGCAATGTTGTGCTTGTGCCACAGTGAGGCGCAAGGACAAGGGGTATAGGATGCATGCCTGCCTCCTATAGGCTAATCACAGCTCTTGATTGCCACGTGTGTGTGGAACCAGTTCTATTCAAGTGGAGGCTGTCACCGTGAGAGTGATGCGTGCAGCCCTTATAATAAAATATGCCAGGCTTGGCTAAATGGATTACATCTCCGTGTTTTCTCCGAATGCAACGTTAAGCTGCAGAACTAAGCGTAACTTAACAGGTTATGGGCCCAGGAGTCGTTCGGAAGAAAAGTTTGTCGGTTTCCACCGTGTAGTAGTCGCAACAAACAGCCTGCTAACGGGTTGCTAAGCTAGCAAGGAGAGCAAGCTAGCATCATGGATCAACGAGGAACAAGCAGGTTGCCTCGACTGGCGTTCGACGGAGATGAGACCAAATATGAGATTTGGGAGACCAAAATGTTGGGACATTTCCATTTAATTGGACTAAAACACACGGTCCTGGGAGAACCGAGGACTGAAGCGGAAAGAGCGGCAGACGACAAGAAAAATGCCGACGCGTATGCCGAGATGATTCAACTGCTGGACGACAAGAGCCTCTCATTAGTTATGAGAGATGCTGCCGACGATGGAAGAAAGGCTCTAAACATATTAAGAGAGTATTATGCCGGGAAGGGAAAACCCCGGATAATTAACCTGTACACCATGCTTACATCGCTCCAGAAAGCGGGCGACGAAAGTATTATGGACTACATCATCAGAGCAGAAACAGCCATCACAGCACTGCGAAATGCAGGTGAGACGTTGGGAGATGGTCTACTAGTAGCTATGGTCTTAAAAGGACTGCCTGGGAGTTTTAAGCCATTCGCAATACATGTGGCACATACAAATGATAATATCACATTTGCTGAATTCAAGACTAAGCTACGAAGTTTTGAAGAAACAGAGAAGACAAACGCAGCTGAGTCGGGCGACAGTGTGATGAAGACCCAGGGAAGAACCGGGCGGCGACCCGCCAAGACAAACGCACGTGACCGGTACAAAGAAGACACAGAGATGGTGTGCTTCAAGTGTGGCACCAAAGGTCACCGAGCGAAAGACTGTCGACAGAAGACATGGTGTAGTCGATGCAGAAGCGACACACACAAAGACGCCACATGTAGGCGTAAGGATAAGGACGGTAAGGACAAAACGGATGGAGCGTGTAAAATCACAGAAGATGATGACGGCGCCGACTTCGCGTTCAAGATGAGGGACGGGGAGCAGCAGCCGGCGAGCGGCATCCAGGAAAAGGGCCTGATGGTGGACACGGGAGCCACATCACATATCATCACCGACGTGACCCAGTTCAAAGATTTCGACAGCGCGTTCAGACCAGAAAAGCACAGCGTCGAGTTGGCAGACGGCACCCGATGCAGCGGAGTCGCTCAGAGAAGGGGAAATGCTGAGGTTTCCCTAATCGACAGCGGAGGACGGCGACACAAGGCGACGCTGAGAGACGCTTTATTCATACCGTCATACCCCCAGAACATCTTCTCGGTAAAGGCGGCGACTACCAGTGGGGCCACGGTTGTCTTTAAAGAAGAGGAAGACGCACTGATAACCAGAGACGGTACCAGATTTGACATTCATGTTTATGGAAAATTGTACTATCTGCATACTGAGGGTGAGTCTAATGACAAATGTAATGCATGTCATGACATTCAGACATGGCATGAGATATTAGGCCACTGTAATTATGACGATGTTCTTAAGTTGCAGAATGTGGTTGAGGGTATGCAGATCAAGGGCAAAGCAGTTAGGCCCGAACATGAGTGTGAGGTGTGTATTCAGGGAAAGTTTGCCCAAACGAGAAATAGAAACCCTGATACCAGAGCAGAGGCTCCCTTACAGATGGTGCACACAGACCTAGCAGGTCCTGTAGCCACAGAGTCAGCAGATGGTTACAAATATGCGCTGTCGTTCACTGACGATTACTCGAGCGCAGTGTTCGTATATTTTCTGAAAAAGAAAAGCGACACAGTACAAGCTACGGAAAAGTTCCTAGCAGATATATCCCCTTATGGGAAAGTGATGTGCATGCGATCAGATAACGGAACGGAGTATACATGCAATGATTTCCAAACACTGATGAGGAAAAATAAAATCAGACATGAAACGTCAGCTCCGTATTCCCCGCACCAGAACGGGACTGCTGAGAGGGGTTGGCGTACTCTATTTGAGATGGGCAGGTGCATGCTAGTTGAAAGCAAGCTACCAAAACAGCTATGGCACTATGCAATACAAACAGCAGCGGTGGTACGTAACAGATGCTTTAATAGGCGTACAGGGCAGACCCCTTACCAGCTGCTGACAGGCAAGAAGGCTAATGTATCTAAAATGCAGAAATTTGGGTCTGTATGCTACATGTACAAACAGGATAAGGGTAAACTGGATTCCAGGTGTGACCAGGGGTGTTTTGTGGGATATGACAAGAACAGCCCGGCGTATTTGTATATAATCCAGATACTAATAAAGTACACAAACACAGGCTAGTGAAGTTTGTGAGCAGGGCAGCTGTAGAGAAACAGACACAGACAGGAGAGACAGACCCAAATGATGGCTATGGCCATATGAGACAGCCTAGGACTAGCGAGACCACGCAGGAGGTCAATAGGAGAGCGGAGAATGCTCAAGAGCCAAGTGTGCGGAGTAGAAGTACACATAGTGGTGGTCCAGGTGCAGTTATGAGGCCAAATGGCCATAACCAAACACAACATAGTGTGACAGGTGATGAACCTGAGACTAGGAGGTATCCAGCTAGAGAAAGGAGGAAACCTAGTCACTTAGATGACTTCGTAGATGAAGACAGTGATAGTGATGGGGTTCATACCACTGTAGACTACTGCTACAGAGCGGTATATGGTGTTCCACAGACTTTTGGGGAGGCTATGAGGTCGGCTAACTCAAAAGAGTGGGTAAAAGCCATGGATGAGGAGGTCCACTCATTAAATGAGAACAAGACATTTACCCCAACAACCCTGCCAATAGGCAAGAAAACAGTGGGGGGTAAATGGGTTTACTCCATCAAGAGCGATGTAGAGGGAAGAGACAAATACAAAGCACGGTTTGTGGCCAAGGGTTACAGCCAGGTAATGGGAATAGACTATGGGGAGACGTTTTCACCCACAGCAAACCTGACGAGTGTAAGGGTGGTGTTACAGAAAGCAGCGCAGGAGGACCTGCTCCTACACCAGATGGACGTGAAAACAGCGTATTTGCACGCTCCCATAGACTATGATATATATATCAATCCACCAGAGGGTTATGAAGAGAAGGATGATGGTCTAGTGTATAAGCTAGAAAAATCACTTTATGGTCTCAAACAATCAGGGCGAAATTGGAATAGAGTCTTGCACGATTGTTTAACTGAAAACGAATTCACACAAAATCCAGCCGACCACTGTGTTTATGCCAAAGAGTCAAAAGACAAAAAGGCGATCATAATCATATGGGTCGATGACTTGATCATTGCAGCCAGCAATGAGAAGATTTTGAGAGAGGTGAAAGAGATGCTCGCAGGAAAGTTTCAAATGAAAGATCTAGGCAGACTCAAACATTTTCTGGGTATCGATTTCAGCCAATCTGATGGATGTGTAACCATGTCACAGGAAAAGTACACTAACAAGATACTACAGCGTTTTAATATGGAAAACTGTAGAACCAGAGAAACGCCCTGTGAACCAAAACTAGAATATACTGAGGATGCAGTAAAAATGAATGATGTCAGGATGTACAGGGAGGCTGTAGGAAGCCTTATATACCTAACCACTTGTACCAGACCAGACTTAAGCTTCGTGGTAAGCAGGTTATCACAGTATTTTGCTGAGCCTACAGAAGAGCAGTGGGTTACTGTGAAACATGTTCTAAGATACCTCAAAGGTACTTCTGAGAAAGGGTTAAGTTTCAAAAGAAACAACAGTGAGAAGCTAGGTATACAGGCCTACAGTGATGCTGACTGGGCGTCTGATGTCAGCGACAGGCGCAGTACCACAGGATACTGTGTGAGTCTTAGTAAGAACAGCTGTCTAGTTTCATGGAAAACTAGAAAACAGCCCAAGTAGCGCTCTCCACATGCGAGGCGGAGTACATGGCACTGGCTTCAACCATACAGGAGTGTCTATACCTAGAACAGTTACTAGAAGGTATAGATAACTACAAGTACACACAAACTGTAGTACATGAGGATAATCAGGGAACGATTGCTCTCGCCAAAAACCCTGTAAACAGACAGAGGAGTAAGCACGTGGACATAAAGTACCACTTTATCAGATCCACTGTGAGTGAGGGGAGAGTCATTCTGATGTATTGTCCTACAGATGATATGGTTGCTGATATAATGACGAAACCTGCAACTAAATTGAAACTGAAGAGTTTGGTGCAATTATTTTTGGAGTTTGAAATGTGTAACAAGACACAGGGGTTCACATTCATTCTGTATTTTTTCTGATGTTTTTGTTTTGTTTTTCTTGTTTAAGATTATAACAACCTGAGAACAAGTGGGGGTGTTGAGATTTGATGGGATATATGTCCTCACTTGTATGTGGTACTGTACTGTTCCATGTGATGTGCAATGTTGTGCTTGTGCCACAGTGAGGCGCAAGGACAAGGGGTATAGGATGCATGCCTGCCTCCTATAGGCTAATCACAGCTCTTGATTGCCACGTGTGTGTGGAACCAGATCTATTCAAGTGGAGGCTGTCACCGTGAGAGTGATGCGTGCAGCCCTTATAATAAAATATGCCAGGCTTGGCTAAATGGATTACATCTCCGTGTTTTCTCCGAATGCAACGTTAAGCTGCAGAACTAAGCGTAACTTAACAGGTCAGATCTAAATCCGAAGAAGAGAGGCAGGGGGGAGGAGTCTGCTCTCAGGTCACCTGGAATAAATGAAAGGTGCGTTCACGTTACAGCGGCCTTGGAGCATATGGAATGCCGTTTAAGCCAAAATTAAATAATATATATATATATATATATATATATATATATATATATATATAAATATGCCTATGAAATAAATAAATAAATAAATAAGGTTATGATATACATTCTGAGATAAATAAATAAGGCAATAAATATATATAAATGTACATTTAAATACACATTTATTTATTTCATGGGACTTTTATTTCATAATGCCACATTTATTTATTTCAGGGGACTTTTATTTCATAATGCCACGTTTATTTATTTCAGGGGACTTTTATTTCATAATGCCACGTTTATTTATTTCAGGGGATTTTTATTTCATAATGCCACGTTTATTTATTTCAGGGGATTTTTATTTCATAATGCCACGTTTATTCATTTCAGGGGACTTTCATAATGCCACATTAGATTTCCATTTCTTATATTCAAATGAACGGGGCGTGGTTAGCTCACAGATCCAGACCAAAGCAACAG
The DNA here is from genome assembly GCA_031216635.1 of Dissostichus eleginoides. NCBI lineage: Eukaryota > Metazoa > Chordata > Actinopteri > Perciformes > Nototheniidae > Dissostichus > Dissostichus eleginoides. The sequence goes on from CM062269.1 coordinate 33,600,258, forward strand.
CACCACAACACTGAAAATAGCTCTTGTTTCACACTCCGGTACTCTTAAGTGGTTTGCCAACCGCTAATAAACACTATGCTACTTTTCCACCAAACCGGTTACGATTGCTTAAGGCCATAGAGAGACTTTTGCAACTTACAAACTAGGTTTTCCCCGGTTATTGACTTTTCTTCATAGCCTTCTGGTTGCTCCATATAGATTTCACAATCAATGGGTGCAAATAGGCTGTCTTAACGTCCATCTGGTGTAAAATGAGTCCCTCTTGTGCTGCTTTCTGCATGAGTACTCTTACTCTTGTCATATCAGCTGTGGGAGAAAATGTCTCTTTGTAGTCTGTTCCTGGTTTTTGACTGTAGCCTTTTGCTACAAATCTTGCCTTGTATTTATCTGATCCATCAATGTCACTTTTGAGTGCATTGACCCATCTTCCCCCCACTGTCTTTTTACCTGGTGGCAACTGGGTGAGGTGGAAGGTCTCGTTCTCCTCCAGAGATCGCATCTCCTCGTCCATGGCATTCTTCCACTGCCTTGACTTTGCTGACACTATGGCATCATTGTAGGTTTGAGGGATATCACAGACTGCTCTGTAGCAAAAATCCATGCATGTTTGTGCTTTGTCCTCTGCATCCTCAGTCTCAAAATCCTGTAGATGAGTTGGTCTCCTTTTGTTTCTCTGTGGATACCTTTTGGTTACAGTCTCTGTGGATTTACTTGGCTGTGTACATTCAGTCTCAAGTAAAGTCTCAGGCACACAAATCTGAATACCATGACTTGATACATTTTCCACATTTATATCATTGCCTATGGCCCTGGAGTGTGCATCCTCATGACCACATTCTATGTGTGATTCAGATGTTTGTGTTTCCTTTTCTTTTGCGCTTTTGGTTGTGAATTTCACAAACCTGTGCTTTTGCACCCTCTCTGTTTCTGGGTAATACACCAGATAAGCTGGGCTGTTTTTATCATAGCCAATGAAAACCCCTTGCTCACATCTAGAGTCTAGCTTCCCTTTTTCTTTTTTGTAAGCAAAACATGTTGTACCAAATGTTTGCAGTTTGGATACATTTGGTTCTTTGCCTGTGAACAACTCGTATGGCGTTTTCTTTGTGCGCCTGCTGTAGCACCTGTTTCTTACAAAAGCTGCAGTCTGCATAGCGTAGTTCCATAGCTTGTCTGGTAATGCACTCTCTATCAATAAGCATCTGCTCATATCATAGAGAGCTCGCCAGCTTCTCTCTGCTGTACCATTTTGGTGTGGTGAATAGGGTGCAGACGTTTCATGTCTAATCCTATTTTTAGTTAAGAGTGCTTGAAAGTCTCGGCTTGTAAACTCAGTGCCGTTGTCTGAACGAATACACTTGACTTCTCCATAAGGTGCTATGTCTGCCAAGAACCTTTCTGTGGCTTGCACTGTATCACTTTTTGACTTCAGAAAATATACCATCACGGTGCCTGAATAGTCATCTGTAAATGACTGTGCATATCTGTGGCCTTCTCTGCTCAGTGTTGACATGGGACCAGTTAAATCAGTATGTACTAGCTCTAAGGGTTTCTCAGCCTTTCTGTCTGGCTCCCTATTTCTAGTCTGTGTGAATTTTCCTTGTGTACACACTTCACATAACTGAGTAGGCTTAACTGCTGTTCCTTTTATCTCCATGCCTGTCACTACACTTTGTCATTTCTGTACATCTTCATAGTTGCAATGACCCAAAATTTCATGCCAAGTTTGCATATTATGACACCCTTTACATTTTTCAACATTTTCTGTAACAGTTGGCAAGTAATACAAATGTCCACTCTTGTGGATGTCAAACCTGCTACTGTCCTTGGTAACCATGTGGCTTTCTCCTTTCTTGAAGGTGATTGTCGCTCCTCCATATGCCGCTCTTGCCACAGAGAAGATGTCATGTGGGTATGAAGGTATGTACAGTGCATCCCCAAGCTGTGCTCTGTGCTGTCGTCCAGTGTTGTCTAGCAGATACACGATCGCTGTTCCTCTGCGTTGTGCTATTCCCCTGCATTTGGTCCTGTCAGCTAACTCCACTGAATGTGTCCCTGAAAGGAATGAGTCATCAAAGCTGTCAAACTTTTCAATATCGTTCACGATGTGGGATGTTGCTCCAGCGTCCACCATGATGCCTCTCATCTCTACGTTGTCTGGAGGTCTCCCGCTCTTTGTGTGCTTTGCCTTGAAGAATTGGTCTTGTTCGCTGTTTTCCTCCTCTTTCACTTTTCTGACACCATCTTGTCCCCCTTTTTTCTTGCACAGGGATTCTTCGTGTGTGTTATTTTTGCAGTAACCACACCACACTTTTCTGTAACATGTTCTTGCCTTATGCCCTCTTATTCCACATTTGTAGCATATAACGTTAGCATCTTCTTCTTTTCTATTGTTAGCAGACATCCTGCCGGGGCCTCTGCCTTGTCTAACATTAGTTTTCATCACGTTATCTGTGGTTTCTTTTATCTTACATTTTTCTGCCTCTTCGTATACAGGCAGTCTCCTTTTAAAGTCTATGAATGTAACGTTATCTTCATTCTGCGTTACATGAACAGCCAGTGGCTTAAAGGTGTCTGGTAGGCCTCCTATTATCATGGCGATTATGAGTCCGTCGCTCATGGTCTCACCTGTTTCCCTCAAAGCCGTGATAATGTTCTCCGCCCTTATAAGGTAGTCGGTAACATTTTCGCTGTTTGTCATGTGTAGCTTGGTCAACGACGTGTAGAGGTTTATTATCCGTGGTTTACTCTTTCGAGAATAATGTTCTTTCAATATTCTTAGAGCCTTCCTGCCATCATCAGCGACATTGTGTCTTATCAGTGATAGGCTTTTATCATCTATCAGTCTTATTAGCTCAGCATAGCAATCAGCATTCTTTTTCCTGTCTTCTGCTAGCTGTTCAGGAATATTTCCAGTGGGTTCATGGAGAATAGTTTCTTTTAATTTCAGGATATGTAGGCAGCCTAAGAATCTTGTTTCCCAAAGGTCATACTTATCGTCGGTTCCATCGAACAAAAGCTGTGGCGCGAAAACTCCCGTTGCTCTGCTTGCCATCTTGTTAGCACAGCGATTAGCTTGCTAAACTAGCTTGTTAGCATTGGGTTCTCACATAATATGTCGCGTGTAATATCTTTCGCCACTTCTTTACTTATTGGTCCACATAGTTTGTAGAAGTTCCGTGTAATACTTTGCGTTAAACTTCTTCCGGAAAACTAACATGAGTCCAACTTTGCCTGGGCCCATAACCTGTTAAACTAATAAAGTATGCGCAGTCTCTTTTTCTTCTCTCATCCATTTATTCAGGGACATGTACCAGCATGGCAGTGCTGCGTAATCAACATGAGACATATATCGCTCCGCGCTTATCATGCTTATGACGTCACAACGGGACGTACCATTAAACATGGAGTAAGGGTGCTATTACAAAGTAATACTTAACAAATACTTTGACAATTTATGAATTATATGATTCCTTAGTTGTTACTTGATGTCACCAACATTGTTATACCTGCAGGGGGCGCTTTCCATGAAAGGGATTGGCAAGATATCGACAATAGAGAGGCGAAGTCCCTCCCCTTCCGGTGGACCTCCATGGGACCTTATTTCGGAAAAATTATGTATTGAAGTCAATGGCGAGAGAAAGATTATCTTTCGATCCCGTTTGAAATGTGCCACGAATTACACATGATGTTTGTCAATTTAAAAGATAATTTCGAAAGTCAAAAAAATAAAAATGTGTCGTAAAACTGTGAAGTAACACATTTTTTTGTGTGAAACGCTCAATGAACTACATCTCTGGTCTCGCACAACAACACACGTCACCAAGATGGCCTTCACTACTGTCTTGCCAAAAAAGGGATTGACTACCCTCACTATCACCACAATGAAACACGTCCAGAAGAATGTCTGCCTGCCTGCCTGCCTGCCTTCCTTCGATTCTCCCTGAACTGCCTGATCTTTTTAATGTTCAATGTCAACCATTTGTGCAGATAGCATGAAGTAGAAAAGTTCGCCGATGCTAATGTAGCGTTAGCGTTAGCATTTCTCCACCGGGGGCATCCGGGCTTAAACGGTGTATTATAGAATGATCACACTGGTGTGACAGTACTCTTCAAAGGGTTCACGAAATATGACTACTACTCTTACTGTTTAACATTTTGGGTTACTTAATGTTACTTCATCCTAAGGCTAATAAAAATGACAAGGCTAAGGCTGTAATGCTAACTAACGTGCTTGCTACTACTAATAATAATAATAATAACTTGAATTTATATAGCGCCTTTCATAACCTCAAGGTCGCTTTACAAAAAAAAATAAAAAATACTAGCTAGGTAGCAAACTTGATCCAGCCACTCCTGCTCCTTTCATCAGACGGGAAGCGAAAGAACGAGCAAGACCCATTGCTGGTATGATTACAACCTGGCACAAAGCACACAGGCATCTTGTTAAAGTTATCTTATCTTAGCTATCTCTTATATTTAGTGGAGGAAAACAATTATGACATCAGTTGGGATTTGTAGTCTTTCTAGTTGCGTATTTTTCATAGTCTTATGTTTCAACAGTTTTACGACAAACTGTGACTTTTTGACATGGAAATTATTTTTTAAGATTGACAAACATCATATGTGTAATTCATGGCACAATTCAAACGGGATCGAAAGATACGTTTTCTCTCCCCATTGACTTCAATACATAATTTTTCCGAAATAAGGTCCCATGGGTCGTAAGTAGATGGGCGGGACTTCGCCTCTCTATAGACCAGTGGTTCTCAAACTTTTTCTGTCATGCCCCCCCTTTGGAGAAAAAAAAAAGTCGGGCCCCCCCAACACAAATAGTCAGGCTCAGTGGCGGCGCCGGAGATTTATTTTGGGGGTGCTGTGGGGTAGCTTGACGTTTCATAGAGGGTGCTCAAACATTTAGGGTTTCCCATTAATGTACCGGTCGCTACAGTGGAATGTTCTACTGCAACACTCCCACGCACACACACAATGTACCTGCGACTGTTACAATGAAGGCTCGATAATCAGCTCACGGCATATAGGTGTAAGCAGGGGTAAAGGGCTCTTTTTATAGGTGTTGTGTGGACCTCACATAGGGGGGTCCGGGGGCAAGCTCCCCCGGGAAGATTTATTTTTAAATATTGAAATTAAAAGCATCAATCTGGTGCACTTTGATAGCAAAATGAAGAGATCTATGGATACCTCTCTCAACACCCATATGAAGCAGAACTGTAAAGAGATTTACTTTTTCTTTATGGATATTTTACAAATCACCCTTTTAAACTTTATTCTTTTTTTACTGTCATATAGTATTTCATACATGTTTTTCATTTATTCTCTTATTTTTTTATAACTATAACGATCATATAAACGTGTGCCTCGGAAATAATTGTTTACATTAATGGTGACCAAAACGTTTGAGACCCACTGAGATAACTTAGACTAAAGTTAACTATCTAAACACTGAGAGAGTCCTTTAGCTCACTGAGCCTCTCAGTCTGACAGGAGAGGACTCTCCTCCACTTTGTTGTTGAAAAAACTCCTTATATCCGTTAGCGTAGCTCGCTAGCACCAGAAGCTAACAACAACGATCTCCGGTACCGGTGTGCTCTCTCTCTCTCGCTCGCGCACGCACACAAAACTTCCCTTTCAGGAATACAAGGCAGCACACTGCTGTTTCCAACGAGAAGCAGGTGTGGGCATGATTTAAGCCCTTTAAACAGCCTCATAATGAGGGCTGGCCGCCTGGAGGGGCCTCCTGCACATAAAGAGACACATAAAGAGCCATGGAAACACAATAGCACTGCCTTCATCACCACCAACATCATTATCCCCTTGTGTGTAAAAGACAATGCAAGAAAGAAGAGGGTTTTTAATCATGCCACGTAAAGCACGTATACATTACAAATTAGTTAGAGAGTGACAGTATCAGGTTCAATGTGATTGAATTTATGTCAGGGTATAGTACCAAACAAAAAATCTCAAATGCCAAGTCAGCCTTTGGAGTGAACACCTGCATTCTGCAGATTAGAAACGTGAGGCATGTGACTGAACTTAAGTTCACCATGAATTTATCAGTATGAATAGTTAAAGAGGTTGCACAGTCTTGTTTACAAATGAAATAGGAAAGATTAGATTCAATAAAAATTAAAGTTGAAACGATATGTTTCTACCTGCTTTCGATCTAAGTGGTAAACAGGTTAAACCTCTGGTACCATGAGAGGCCTTTTTTTATCCAGCAAGGTCCCTCAAAATGGAATTTTTAATCAGTCATTACATTAGTCTTTAGTCTTTTCTTGCACAGCCTGATATGAGTGGAAGCAACAAAATGAACAAAATCGGCCAATAGAAATGTAAAGCTTTCTGCAGATAGATGACCCATAGTCTGTTTATTTTTTTATTAAAAGCTACTTAACCATTCTGCATTTTGAAACCTCTCCGCTCTGAAATACAACAGGATAAACGTCAACCTTTTTTTAAATCAGAGGACAGTCACCTCTTTCTGTCACTTTATGTAAAGTTGCCAAATGCAGCTTTGACACAGCTGGTGTTTCGAGGCTGTTGCTGTGGTCTGGGTTTGGCTGAAGAATAAACTGTAATTGTGAGGGGCCCAAAAAAATGCAACGATAGAAGGCCTCAGCAAAAAATATAATTTTCAACTCAGTTTTAGGACAATGTGTGCAACCGCTGCTGTAGTCGTGCAATTATTTTAGACAATCCTGCTTTCACCTCCCTGTGAAATCAAGGCTAAAAACCTACCTTGAACAAGCTTTAGCTGAGGAAGCTTCTTGTGATTTAAACATATTTTCTTAATCTCTCTACGGTGGCCGACAGGTGCAAACCAGTGGCGGCTGGTGCATTTTTCTCCAGGGGGGGGGGCTCTACCAAAATGTAACTTATACACAAACTCAAAACATATGTCATATTACAACGCAGGGCTAGCTCAAAGGCACACAGCACTTGATACAGTCTATTATTTTAGTGCCTGTTTTTGTCAACCTCCTTATTATGCTTACAGCTCCCTATCCTGTAGCCTTCATTGGACAGCTGTGTTTACTTTCCTAAACATGGCTAGTCGCATAGCATCATCCATGTGGACTCCATTTGTTCATGCTTTTTAGTTTTTTCTGATATGTGCTTTAAGTCACTCACATCTGTCTGGATCAATGCTGGGTCTGGTCCATAGACTGGTCTGATCCTGACGTTTGAAAAAGGAGGCAGGGGAAGCTAATATAGCACTGGTGTTGCTACATAGTTAGCCAAGCCTTCTTGCTAAACCGGCTCCTTGAAAAAGAGCACGTACACTGCCTTCCTCTGTCCTTAACTCCTGCCTATGTCAGGCTGATCAGGTCCGAGCTCTTTTACTCTCAGCTTTCCCTCCAGTTTCCTCCTCTCAAAGGGTGTTTCTTTAAGTGATTAAACATAATGTTCCTTCTCCGTATTCGCTATCTAGTTTTGTTTAGACTCCGTCTCCGTCTAACTCTCTCTCATTCAAACGTCAACCACTCACACTGGTGCTCCTGCTGCCCCCTAGTTGTTGGCGGTGTCAACAGCTGCTTTGGGCGCAGTTTGGTGCGCCCTGAGCTGCTCCTATCTGTTGTAGAGATGGGTGAGTCCTGATTCATCCGGATCATTAACCCGGATCCTAGTAATGAGCTGGTCGTGACGAGTCTCCCCTCTCGATTAACCCGAGTCCTTTGAGTCCTACATCTGGTGACGTACAAATTAAAACTATAAATTGCGTCACTCGCTACTCTCCTTATAACATGTAAAATCACATTACAACGTACCCCAGTCCATCTGCCTAGCCTTTAGCAAGTAGGATAGCTGCCAGAAGTTATCGTTTGCCTCAGGGGAGTGGACGCGGATCAGTGAAACTTCCTGCAGACTCGTGCAGACTCAGAACCGTAACCGTAGCAGATCCAGAGATCCAGAGATCCAGAGATCCAGAGATCCAGGCAGACTCATCATGCACGAGTCAACAGCAGACTCAGATTCGCAAATCCTGACTCACTGAATCATGGGAACTTCCTTCACTTCCTGCAGACTCGTGGGGACTCAGAGCCGTAACCGTATACCGTGGGGAGAGATTTCAACAACAGTAACATGAAGTTTTTCAAATGTACACCACTCGCAGCCCTGCCTCCAGCACTCCTACTTCCCGCGGCTATTGTGCACGAGTCAACAACAGACTCAGAGATTCGCAAATCCTGACTCACTGTGCAAAACATAGCAGACTCGTGCGGACTCAGAGCCGTAACCGTATAGCAGCAGATCCAGAGATCCAGCAGACTCGTCGTCAAGCATTAGTCAACAGCAGACTCAGATTCGCCAAATCGCAAAATAACCCTTTTTTTTTGTGATCAACATTTTTTATTAAAGCAAAAGACACTGTGTAGCGGAGGTTAATGTAACGTTAGTTTAATATGCTTGTGAAATGCAACAAGTTTTTGGTTTCACCGGTAGGATTTCTACGCTCTTGGTGATGCTGACATATGACATATATGGTCATATGACTCAAAGGACTCGTATGATCCGGATCTCTTAAATGACTGACTCAGAAGACTCCGAGTCCGTAAAAGGATCCGGATTTGCCATCTCTAATCTGTTGTATTGAAGAGGTGCGGAGTGCGCATGTACCAGTTATAACGAGAGTCAATGAGTGTGACTCATGGATCTATAATAGAGTGGTGCAGTGACGAGTCCTAAAACCCGGAAATTAGTAAGCATTTTACCACTACCGGTTCCCTCGTCTCAGAGTCAATGGGATTTCTCCATAGGATTTAGGAAAATAGCTCGAAATAAGGTCTGTGGTTGACACAAATTACAGAGACGGATCTCGTTTTGTTCTATGACATTAAATAAATCAGCAGTGACCCAATTAGTGATTTTTGAAGAGTTTACGTGTCTGAAAAACGATGGCTGAATAGCACTACAGAAGTTGTCGAGGACGTTGTATGTCATTACGCCGAACACGTAAACACTCCCGCTAAGTTTGTTTGCCCCTGTTCTGCTTGAAAGCAAGTACCTGCGCTCTTGCAAACTGTTAAAACAAACGCTTCAACTTGTACAATTTTGAATCTGTATTTTTGAATATCGATCTTAAGTTGGCGTGACGTTGAAGTCGTGCGACCCTGCTGTACTCGGCTGTTGTTCGTTTATAGCATAACCTTAGCATTTTGCTTCTGGCGATTAGATTTATGAATCGAAAATTATAAAAGTAGGGTAGACATGTGGATATTATCCGCCTGAACAAAACGTGCATTTATCAAACAGGTTCGTTTTCCACAGACCTTATTTCGAGCTATTTTCCAAAATCCTATGGAGAAATCCAATTGCTTTTTTGTCGAGGGAACCCATGCGCAGTTTACTTCCGGGTAAATACATCATCCCTGCACCACTCTATAAGAACTGGATACAGCGTCGGAGGCGGGGTCTCGTTCTTTCCTATGAGAGCTGCTCATTGGTGATGGCCCAACTTTTGAGAGGGAAACGTCACAGATTACCCATCATGCTTAGCTGTCAGAGCAGAAGAACCCGTATGTGCGCTCACAGAGCATGCGCCCCTTAAGCCCCGCCCCCCGAGCTCCCACTCTCGGCTCAGTAGAATGAATGGAGACAGAAAATAAATCTAGTTTCGGCTTTTAGTGCATTTTACAACTTTAAAGACCGAATGATTCTAATAAGGGCTATAAAATAGTTCATACTGGGTAGTTTATTTAGTTTTTTTAAAAGTATCCGCTGATTTACAGACGTCTCTTTCCCGATGTTAGTCAATGGGAAAAAGTCTTTCTGGGCCCAGTGACGTCACGGACTGATACGGACATTGTAGTACCGCCGTTTGGACACGAATATTTTCATCAGAGTCCGGCACACTTCCTGGGTGCTTGGTTACACCCAACACTGCCTAAGACCACTTACCGGACATAAAATACACACTGTTTTCCCACACACATGTATATAATATGTACACATGACCAAATATGTATATATTGTGGTGACACGTTATGGGACATAATTCACCATTGAGATTGTTGTGTTGCAACCCGGACCCGTTAGTGAGGGTACCGGGGTTTGATGTCATTCAGGCTAGCTTATCAGACAACGCAGCACATGTACTTACCTCTGAGATATTAATGGATAATAAAGTGTGGAAGTCCATTCTGAATACACCGCCTCCGACTCCCTTTCATTGGCGCTACAATATTTTCATTTTAATTAATTAATTTTTCAATCTTACCCTGTTGCTGTTAAACTACTGAATTTCCCCACGGGGATTAATAAAGGTCCATCTTATCATATCTTATCTTATCTTAAAGAAATATGGTATTGGTCAATCATATGCTATGGGGTGTGTGGTGCAGTTAATCACAGAGGCCTGTACTACGAAGCCGGTTCAACATAACCTGAATATGTTTGAGTTACCCGGTTTACCTAATCCAAAACAAACGCGCTCGAGCTAAACTGTCCTACGACGCTGGTTATCAACTTGTTAACTCAAGCCAGAGTTTCTCTGTCCGGCTGAGTGCGCGTTCACATGAAAGGGGCGGGGTTAGCAACATTTGACCAATCACAAACATGGAGAAGCGCACTGACAGCGCAGCGTCATACTTCCTGAATGAAAAGTGAACTATAATATTAGACAAATATGAAGAAGTTAAACTTTAAACATCCATGACTTAAACACTTTATCCAGGATAAAAGCCACATAGAGCTGCACCTGCAAGGTGAATACAGCTGGTAAAAGAAAATGGTTTGAATGCGTACATTAACAGGTTTATGATATCACTGCCCCGTCTAAGACACGAGTGGATCTGACTTTAATTACATTTGACTCGAGTGTTTCGTGAACTTAATGTGTTGCTTAAAATAATACTTCTGCATACAGTATGTGACACTGTGAGTGTTGCACGGCCAGATACGGCTCAAGAAGCTGACTCAGATAAGGAAATATATGATACATTATGATGTGATATGAATGATAATGGGACACATCGACGTCTGCACTCAGTGCCGCAGACTGTAGGCTACGTAATGTTACTTTGATCCGGTTACTTATGTTAAGTTGTGGCAGATATTTAAGTAAGCTTTCTTAACGCTAATGTTATAATAGTCAGATTGCTCTGAAGATGGGAGGTGATATTCTATTAATTTTCACGTTCACACAGTCAGTTGATATGATGTGATATGAATGATAATGGGACACACATCGACGTCTGCACTCACAGTGCCGCGGACTGTACGTAATGTTACTTTGATACGGTTACTTATGTTAAGTTGTGGCAGATATTTAAGTAAGCTTTCTTAACGCTAATGTTATAATAGTCAGATTGCTCTGAAGATGGGAGTTGATATTCTATTAATTTTCACGTTCACACAGTCAGTTGATATGATGTGATATGAATGATAATGGGACACACATCGACGTCTGCACTCACAGTGCCGCGGACTGTAGGCTACGTAATGTTACTTTGATCCGGTTACTTATGTTAAGTTGTGGCAGATATTTAAGTAAGCTTTCTTAACGCTAATGTTATAATAGAAACAGAGTTTTCCCTGAAGTTAGCTCGCTAAGCGAAAATCCGGCTTCGTAGTACAGGCCTCTGGTGTCCTGCATTACTCTTATCGTAGTCCCAAATGTTATCATGTATCAGCGTGCAAATACACACAACATATGAAAAGAAACATGCAATAATAACTAAAATCACACATCAAAATCAATACAACCAAATCTAAAAAACATATTGATTGAAACCAAATTTGAAAAAATTATTAAAACAAACAAATGTTGGGATTAAGTAAATACATTTAAGCTTAAAACATTGCCCGCCTTAACAGTGCTTAAAGAGCTTTTTCTCAAAACAATCTGTCCATCCGTCCCTCCATTATGATAATACTTTTTGAAATGACATTTTTCTTATGATTACATCACATTTGATTATTCTGTAAGGTCCACATTTCACAGATAATACTTCTTCAAAGTTTAATACAATGCAAAAATACCATTATTCACATTCTTGATGATAGATTCGTCAAGAAGATTGGTTCCACTGTCATGTCTTTATGATGAATATCGAGCTACAGCCAGAAACTTAAAGAGGCCCTATTATGCTTTTTGGGGATTTCCCTTTGTTTTATAGAGGTTTTAGTGCATGTAAATGGTCTGCTAAGGATAACATCCCAAAGTTCCCTCCAGAGGGAGTTTCTCTCAGGGGGATCCCTGCCTGAAACGCCTCCATTTGACTCCTTTGTTTACTTCCGTAACAAAGTGACATTAATACATGCGCTTTTATTAGCTAGTGCTCCAACATATTGTATGTGATAGGCTAAGGGGTGGGACATCTCTAAGCAGTAGAAACATGGGCATTATATTTCCTCTTCAAATATATGACTGCTTATGTGACACAGATTATCTTGAAATAAATATCTGAGTGCTATACTTCCACAATTTCTCACTGGTGTGTCAAACTGTCTATCCAACATTTCCAGAAGTATAGGACAAACCTGGGACAGAGGAAACCTCCATATTTCTTCAGATTTGTAATGAAGCCTGTGGTTATGGCTGGTGTACTGCAAAACCTGGAGAGCTCTTCCAAAATAACCATTGAATGTAGATTTGAAATACATTGAGTAAGTAAGTAAGAGTAGTCCACTTCACAGAGCTCCACACCTTCAGAATCACAGTGTTCACATTCAAGCAAGCTTTATTATGTGATATCAAGCAGTAAAGCAGGTTTCAAGCATAGGTTTGAGCTCGCTTATATACAGCTGTGCAGGTGTGTGTGGTTACAGGTTTCGTAGTACAATTAACGACAGTAAAAGGTATTAGTTTGTAAATCTGAATCCAAGCAGGGTTTAGACCAAATATGCCCCTCTGGTGAGTGTGATTGGTGAAATCTAGATCTACTCTACAGCAGTAATAATGAACAGACTAACATCAATCAGTGAAATAACAGGAAGTTCAGAACAGAAACTGATTGGCCATTGTTGAATTTCTAAAATGTAAAACATTGCATCAACAATAAATGTTGGTAAATTGTCAGATATATCACATTTTGTATAAAATAATTATAAGAAACAACAGGCAGACCATGCATGTAAGTCACCTCACAAAATGATTATTCTATGATCATGAGAAAATGGTTGAGTGTGGATAAATCAGAAAATATGACCAACTGGTTTCTAAAGGTCGTCTATTCAGCTCTTTAATGAAAATGATGACGTTCTCAAGAAAACCAACTTGTTCTGTCAACTTCAAAAACAACTGTCCTCACGAAGACTGTATAATACAAAGGTTAAAACTTTTCTAACTAAAAGATAGATTTTTACCCTGCACTCTCTAACCATGTGTTTTATCATGTTTTTCTAGTGGATAGAGAAAACATGAAATCCATCTTCAAAGCAAAATGTAAGGAACCATTGGAAAGTTGGACAGCTCCCTATAAACAAACTAGAGTAGCAGGATCCAGAGTCAACACCTGTTTGTGAGCAAGCTTTTTTTTAGATGTACATTAAAACACCCCTGATTACATGTTCTTATCAAAAGATCTAAATAAGTCATGAACCTATAGTTACACAATTAGTTGTCAGTTGTTGTTGTGTCCTGATTTCTTAACAAATAAATTGAATGTTAGTGTGACCTTTTATAGAGGTAATATAATAATATTATGACCTGACACTTGATCAAAATACTGTGTTTTACTCGAAAAATACTACAGTCAAATTAGTAAATGTTATGCAGATGATGCAACTAACTTTTCCTGTAAGGTGGCACAAGATTTCCCAATTCATAAAAGCTACTAACTCTGAATTACACACCATGTATACAAAAATAAATAAAGCAAAGATATTCCTAACACATGGATAAGCAGTTCCTTTTGATATGCTTTGGCCCTTAAAACTTTTATTTTTGTAAGGCTGTTACAGGTATATAGTTTGCATGAATTGGTTTTGAAAACAGGTTTAATAATAACATTATTATTGCTGCAAAGATTTGTAATATAAAACAATTGAAAAAAAAAGTCTTGGTGTTAAGATGTTAAAGATAACTAAGTGATGACAAGTGGCAACCCAGAACCCTTTAAACTAAATACAGAGTAACAAATGAATCTAGTGCAGAATATGGTTGAATGCACCAGGATTGACATTCTTTGCACATTCAACATGAATTCATACCTATCAGTTCATTTTCATTCTGATCTAAAGGCTTAATGTTGACTCGGGTAACCTGCTGTAGTTGTTTTACGACAGTTCTAACAATCAGTTTTACATTTATCTGATCACAATTTAATTATTTACATCACAATTTAACTTGAAGCTTCATTCTTCTTTGGCATTCCCTTTTTTCTCCGTTTGTTTTGGTTTGCAAGCTCATGTTGCAGATTTGATCTCAGTAGCTGCAAGAAACAAAATAATAAAAATCAACCATTGATAAAAAGTGTTCATCTTCAGATCCTAAAGTAAGAATATCCTTTATTAGTACCACAATGAGGAAGGTTGGAATGTTACCCTGTTTTGTCTTTTCCGTCATATTTAAGAAAGCACCATCAGTGGGATCTATCATAGACAAGGGCTATGGGGGGGTACATCTCTGGCGCTTCAACATTGCCGTATTATGTGTTGGCACTTTTGGTTAAAGCGCAATTGCTTTTACTTTGCATTGCATTGCCAGCTTTATAAATCTTTTCGCCCAAAATTATTTAGCGATATTTGGAGCTGAGATGCTGGCTGTATGAGGGTGCCCAGTCTGTCAATAAAGTTTTTATTATTTACCCTCAATGACTGAACAGTAGACACAGGTTTGTAGCTAGCTAGATATCAACATTGCCAGCTAGCTTGTTAGACGGGTAGCTAAGTTCGCTTATCAGGTAGATAAATAGCAAACGGACGGACGGACGGACGGACAACAGACAGACAGACAGACAGACAGACAGATAGACAGACAGAGAGACAGATGTCTGTCTGTCTGTCTGCCAGATAGATAGATAGATAGATAGATAGATAGATAGATAGATGGATAGATAGAGAACGTTCGCTAGCTAAATAGCTAACGTTTGCTTGCCAAAAAGCACACTAACAGGTTATTGACTTTGGTCTATGGGTTAACTTATTTTTACTACGTTTTGGTAGCAGGGGCCATCTACACCAAAAGACACTACAGAATTATTTAAAAAATGCCCTCATACAAGATTTTGGGCCCTTGTGATATGTCATCCTGTCAGTAACCAACAGAGGATGGATGTGGTACTGTACAATCATTTCATAGGCACAGTGTAGTTGTAAATAACAGAATCAAAGGTGTAATAGTTTGAACAGGACGTAGGAAAAGGGCCGGGGTTACATAAGGTGAATGCTGTAGGTGTCTCAATCACAGATTGAAAAGGTGGTTCCCCCCTCCCTTTCAGCTTTTGGAAAGAGCAACACAAATTCGAAAAACCCTCTTTAAAAATATTTATAGTTGATAACCCTAAAGAATGCTTTAGAGCGAAAATGTTAAATTCAGGAATATTGTCCAAGAATCTACTCAATATAAAGAGTTATCAGTTAAATTATCCGATATGTGAAGAAAATAAATGTTGTTATCAACCAGCTAGAACTGTGAAGAAGAAGAAGGTGTGTCTTACGATGTCACGGTGCACCCGGACACGTGAGCGGCGGTGCCGGTGTACTGGACCTCACAGCGGGCTACGTTGTTGTTGAAGTTGGACTCTGGGACCTGCTGCCGGGGGTTCACTGTCACCTGCCAGCACAACACAACATCAGTCAGAGGGCACCCTCTGAAGTTTAATGGATAAGTTGGTGGTATTAAATGTTTTTCTTAATATTATCAAATCACACAAAACGTCAATGTGTTAGTCCCTCTCTACCTAAGGACTTCCTGTTCGTGGCACTCAGCTCCATGCATATTGGTCATACTGAGGACAGTTATATTTATAAACACCTCACAAATATATTATTCAATATATAAAAGACTAAGTCATTTCTTCAAACAGCTGGTCACTGTATTTCTATTAAACTTTGAAAAATACTGCATTCGTTTAAGACTATGTTCCGATGCGCATTTATCCATACCATACTGGAATCCATTGTGCACTTGTGAGTATTTAAAGAAAAACACAAGGAGAATATAAAATAACTTAAAGACAATGCCCCCCAATACACTGTCAGTAGAATCACAGACCTTAAGGATGTATTTTCCAGGAGAGACGTCAGTGATGTCGATCCACTGACAGTCAATGTCAGCGTTGTAGGTGTCATAACAACCTGGACTCAAACCCTTAAAACACACACACATAGAGACATACAAGCACATTACAATTAATGGCGTCAATCGATTACAAAAAATATATAATATTCTATGATTAATCATGATTAATTCCTAGTTCAAATACTAGTATAAACTTGTATTTTAGGGGGAGATAATATACATGTGGTGTTGTATTAAAGAAATACATGACAAACTGGTAAGATAAATCTGAGTTTTTTTTAACTGTATTATAACATGTTTTTTTAATTATTGGCCTGAAGTTGACAATTTTCTGACAAACCTAAAGCATTGAAAAAGCCGCTGTCACAGAGAGCCGCTGTGACGATGTGTGTGGGTGTGGATGTACCTGGGTGTGTGTATGTGTGTGTGTGTGTGTGTGCGTGCGTGCGTGCGTGCGTGCGTGCGTGCGTGTGTGTGTGGGGGGGGGGGGGTACCTGGGTGTGTGAGGTGCAGGCGAAGCGGCGGTAGTACCCCGGGTCACAGGAAGTGTCCTCCAGACAGAAGCTGGCCTTGTGGCCCTCAGCTACCTGACTCTGAGTCTGAGCGTCCAGCAGCTCGTACAGACTGAACTCATCCATGCTGTGGAAGTGACTAACAACAACACATGAAGGACCAAAAGTTTATATACCAGTAAATTCATTCTCATATCAAGCTGCTAACACCAACACCTACTTATGACAGCTGTGCCACTCCCAGGAATATCGGGGTTTACTGGGCAGAAAGTCAGCTGTTCCCTGGTTCTTCACCCTCTGAGGAAACCTCAACAGAACCCTGGTGTCATAATCACTGGCAGAACTGGAAGAGCTGGAGGAGGAGAGGAGAGAGGAAAGAGGAGGGGATATAGAGGAGACGAGGAATTGAAATAGAAGATGAATGAGGAAAGGAGAGAAGGGAGAGACGACAAGGAGAGGACACATGAATATTTACTCTTATAACATGAACCAGGTTTAAATCAATTGGGAATTGAATGTAACCAGGTGTTACAAGTTAAATAAAGGAAATGTTCAAACATGAAGATGATTAAGAATCAGTCCTCTGTGCTTGGGAAACATTTTAGCTTTTAGGATACCAGAAGGGAAAGAAGTGCACTGGGTTTTACTTTTATTATGTCACAACATGTTTAAATCTCCCCAGAAAATGGTCCAACTTTATAACGTACCCGCCTCTAAAGTCTTAAAGCATATAATAAAAGTCTGCAGGGCACCAGTGTGTTTCATATCAGTCTGATAACTGATTTGAACAGCCTTTCACTTTCACTGCAAACTATTTATTCTATTGTTCTATTTGTCTTGGTGAGATTTGGGCAGTCATTCAGAACGGGCGTGTGTTATCTTACGAGGCGAGGCAGTTCTCCTCTGCAGCGCAGCGGAGGTTGTACATCGGCATTCTTTGGATGTAGGTGCCGATCTGGATGTAGTACGGGTCAGGAACCAGATCAGGGAGACCTACGGAAAGCAACACAGGACACAATAAGATTACAGGAGCTCTGATCTCTGATGAAAACAGTCCTAAGGAAAGCGTTTATGGCATGTAGAGAATCCGTCTTTAAGATATTGAACCGCAAAATACTCCCGTAAGAATCGCCAGAGCTGCTTTGTTAGTCGCTTTTGATGAAGGTAAATGAAATGTAATGGGTTGATTTCAAACATAATGTTTTTTTTATTGAGAAGACATAAAGTCACAAAAATGTTTTCGCCAAGCAGTAGAGGAATGCAACCAAGCACATTTGATCAAGTATTTAATTCAGATTTGAGGTACTTGTACTTTAGAGTGTACGGTTCTACTCCACTACATCTCAGAGGTAAATGTTGTACTTACTGCACTTCCTATATCTGACATCTTTATTTCATTTTAGGATTTCAGTTTTCTATCATGTTCCCGTCCAGTGGAACTCATCTATCCCCAGATGTTTTTTTTAAATGTTTGTGATAAACTGAAGGACCAAGTGTTCCTTAAAGGTGGGGTAGGTCATTTTGGAGAAACCAGCTCGAGTGCGCTAGAATTTGAAAATACACAGCCGGAACAAATCTGCCACTTCCTTACAGAGCCCCTCCTCCAACACACACGAACGCGCACATGACCAATGAGGGCATGAGATAAGTTTGTGCACAGATGGAAGGCTGACAGGCAGGTAGGCCATCCAGTTATTTTAGCCGGGCCGGCTCAGATGATTGGTCGTGCTTTTTAAAGTACCACGGCTTCCACAGATGACATTTTTTTATGGATTTTTTGTCAAAGCACTTAAGATATTCATTGCTATCGGGATGTTAAGAGCATTCCATGGAATATAACAAAAAGTGTATCTCGAGCCGGTTTCTCAAACTTACCTACCCCACCTTTAATGCAATCTCGCAAAGCAGAAAACATGGCTAAATGGTTAACTTTTTAGAGAAACTCAAATGACAGCAACAAAGCTACAAACATACGATGAGGATGAACACTAACGCAGTTGAAAAACAAAAACATCATATATATAAAAAAGGCAGGGACAATTTCACTAAATAGTTTACGTTAATTCCTAAAGTACATTTAGCTGATATGGACTGCAGGACTTTTACTTGTACCAGAGAATTTTTCACAGTGTTAAATTATAGTTCTACTGAAATGAAGCATCTCATTACATCCTCCCTCACTGCTGACAATTGATCTTCAGTTGCTGCTGTTGCATCCATTTAAAGTGATAATAAGGCCATGAGTCAAACCCTATAGGTAGGTCAGGAGTTATTATTCTCCCAGAATTCCCTGTGGCTGCAACATTTACACCGTTCAGCCGTTAATGGAAACAACCGATAAACGCTGATTATGTAAGCTAGGGATCTCATTTAGCATGTTTCACCTATGGCCGTCATTTCCTAAAGTGCTTATATGTTTTGAACCTTCAACCAAACATAAAAATGACTGTAAAATGATCATTAAACATCTGAGGTGGTTTACTGAGATGTAACACATTTCTTAAACTATTTAAGAGAACATATTCCATAAAGTGTTGGATTCCTGTCGTTTATACAAGTGGACACAAGCAACTATTTCCTCTCACTTTTATTTACAACATTGGTAATCAGGTAACTGGGTGTTTGTCTTCAGATCCAACGGGTCGAAGCATCTAGGGGCATTATAAGTAGTCTGTCTACGCAAAATTGTAGTAAAGTCATCGTAATAACGTTGCAGTGCAGTCGATTATCTTAGAACGGTGGTCTCCTGATTAATTCTCCTTTTCATCTTCCTTATCCCCATGACATTTTTCATGGAGGTGAAGGAAGAAATGTCAGGAAAAGATATAGGACTTGATTTATTTTTACTATTCGACTGTGTTAGGAAATGACATCACATGCTAAGGGACGTGGATCCTGGTTTTACCTCAGCTCAGTTCTCACTATGAGACCAAGGACGTGAAGTCCTGACGCAGATTACAGTGCACTGTAAAGAAAAAATGTTTTTTTACAGTGTGGGAGCAAAAGACGCATCACAAAATGACATTGCTTAAATCGCAAGAGTTTTCCAAATACATAGACCAATCATCACAACACATTAAAAGATATCCTGAATTTAATGACAGATGTAAAAACTGACACATCTGCATGATTTTATTTGAGGGGTTTAGCTACTGAAGTCATAAAAAGCCTATAAAACGGGCATTTTATGAGCTTTAATGGAGGATAAACTATAAACTAAACACATGTTAAATAAAAATATTGGCTCTTCAGTCTCCTAGATCAGGGGTTCTCAAACTTTCTGTTTATGCGGACCACTATTTATTATCAAGGATTTTCGCGGACCACCTCATATGCAAACCGTAAAAATAAGTACATATATAAACGTAGTGTTAAAACGCCGATATTTTTTTATAGTTAATTATAGACAATCAAAAGTAAATTGAAGCCTATTTGATACTTTTGTGACCGGTGTCTGTCTGCGTTGTGTATGTGTCTCAAAGAGGACGGCGGACGGTATTTTAATTAGGTCATCCTAAACAATGCCACAAGTGCGCACGCGCGCAGTGCACTCACAAACGGGCAGACAGGTCTACAAAAAACTACCGGTATGCTCCTACTTTAGTTACTGTACTGCAAAAAGCAGACGGCGCTGCGCTCAACACACACACACACACACACACACACACACACACACACACACACACACACACACACACACACACACACACACACACAGACTCAAAACCATGGGCACACAGGCATATAAGTAACATAAACAATGTGTTACAAGGCCTAAGTTGCATAAAGGCTTGAGCTACAGTATTGCAAATAAGCAGACAGCGCTGCTTCTCTCTCTCTCTCTCTCTCTCTCTCTCTCTCTCTCTCTCTCTCTCTCTCTCTCTCTCTCTATCTCCACTTTCAAAATCTATTTAAATCTCAAAACAAACAAAAAACAAATTAACTTATTAAATAAACGAAACGAAAAATATAGCCTACTCAGGGGTGGATCTAGAAAAATATTCATGGGGTGGCAAGAGGGTGGCAGGAGATTTTGAGGGGTGGCATCCCCTGGCAGAAGTATATGCTGATTTAATCGCAGTCATATCAATCAATGTTAACTTGGAAAACCACAATATTGTTCGCCAATCATATTTCCACGCTCGCGCCAGGGCCGGGGGAGGGGTTACAAGGCTCGTGTCTTGTGGTGCATTCACTTGCACTCGGACATTAGAGATTTTCTCTCATAAATGTCCGATGAGCCCAACGACCACTACCCCATTGCCTGATATCATTAGAAAGCTAGGAATCTCCTCTTTCCAACAGTGTATACAACTCAAAATGTGTCTTCGGGTCCCCGAAAATCCTTGATAATAAAAAGTGGATTTTATTTAGCTTTTTTCCACGGACCACCTGCAGTACCCTCGCGGACCACCAGTGGTCCGCGGACCACAGTTTGAGAATCGCTGTCCTAGATAACCAGCAGGTGGGAGAGGTACTCAGATATTGTACTTGAGTAAAAGTAGAAGTAGGAATACTCTGTTACAAGTAAATGTCCTGCATTCAAAATGTTACTCAAGGAAAATTACAATAGTCTTTTCAGCAAAATGTCCTTACTCAATATGCAAATTGTTCCATTTCATCATCATATATATGTTACTTTGTATAGCAGGGTAGATTGTGAATTTACTCCAGGTAATTCAAGTCTTATGTTGATTATATTTCACATCATTAATCCAAATCTGTAAAGTAACTAAAGGTATTAAATGAATGTAGTGGAGTATAAACGTACTTAGGCTATACCTCTGATTTGTAGAAAGACAAAGTAGCAAAAAGTTAAAATACTCAAGTAAAATAGAAGTATCTCAAAATTGTACTTAAGTAGCCTACAGTACTTGAGTAAATCTACTCAATTACTTTACACCACCGATAACCATTAGAGAAAATACCATCCTTTCAGGATATTTCTATAAACTTAATGTACAAATTCAAAACTTTTAATAAATTAAACGTTTTTTTTGTGTGTGTATATCTGTGTATTATTATGTATTTTTGGGTCACAAAACGTTTGACTCTTACCATTCTGATGGTAGCTGGTTCCGTACCCGTGCCCGTGCTGAGCCCTGGCTCTGGGTCTGTAGTAGGAGTTGTAGTAGTTGTAGTTGGCGTAATAGTTAGAATTCTTGTAGGGGTTGTATGGATCATCTCCGACCATCATGTCCTCCCGTCGGACCGGGGCAGAGTCTCCGTCGCTGCCAGTCGCCTGCTGCTGAGGCCGCGGGTGCTGGCGCATCATCGCGCGGACCTGGGCAGTGTCGCTGGTGACGGGGACGCGCGGGGAGCCCCCGGCCGCGGCGGGGACACGCGGGGAGCCCCCGGAGGCGGCGGGGACGGTGTCGTTAGCGCTGCTGAGGACCACTACAGGGTCACTGCGCCGGGGGGACCCGGTGTGCCTCCTGCCGGACGGCCGGTACTGAGTGCCGCCGCTCAGGATGCTGAAAACCTGGCCGTTATGTTGCCATGTCAACCCCCGCCGGAGCGCATTATCATTACCTGCAGCCTCCTGAGCGCGAGCCCCGTCCAGAAAACTACTAAGGAAACATAAATGTGTAAAAGACAGCAGCAAGGCATCAGAGGAAAGTTCCTTCATTGTTAAAAATAAATCAAAATGTTTTAAATAAAGAAAGAAACTCTTTGCTTCTTTCCCCCCCACACAAGCAGCCGGATCTAAAGAGTTTCTCTCAAGTGTTGCAGCTCAGCAGCTTCTGCTGAGGAGGGGAGGGAGGGAGAGAGGGAGGGACGCATGCAGGGTTTTGTAAGCAGGGTTTTGTAAGCAGGTTTTGGATGTGGCCTTTGAATCATTCCTTAAATGACCTTAAACATTTTATTCAGGATCCACCCCTCTGAGAGTGGAGATCTCCAATAAATTGGCATTTTGGGCTGTCACCTGAGTTCATATAAACTGCATATGACTTTTCATACGCAGATCTCCCGGGAATTACTTGACTGACGCGCTATTCTGTGTTGATACGATATAGTTTGTGTTGTTGTTTTAATGATGAATCGGTAGGCTTGTTATCAGATGCGCCAATAATACAAATCCATTTATTGTATTGTTGTTGTTAGGGTTAGTTGTTGGGTTGTTGGGTTGTTGCTAATTGGTTTAAATTTTGTACAATGCTTTTGTGTTTTTCCCCTTCGATCCTGAGAGACAAGTGATTTTTTCGGAGTTTAGGATTGCCGAAGACACTACTCTATACCCATAATCCTCAGCTATCGTTTGGGACGATGCCAGTCAGCTTTGCTCGACAAACCCCGTGATTAGTCCTCAAGCTCTGTGATTGGTTGACCTCCAACTGTATACCATATGAAAAAAACGTTTCGTAAAAGATAAAATCATATTTTATTCAGCAGTGCTTGCTTTACTCTTTGAAAGTCATCACATAAATGCATTGTAATAAATGGTTCGGCTGCATTACATATTACACATCTGTCGTAGTTCTTTATTTATCTACAGAGATCGGGCCTCAGAATAGACCGGAAACTATTCTTTTACCGTTCTGTTTTAATTTCACAATAAAGTTAGTAGTAATATTTTGTTTTGATATTATTTTTTATTAACTACTAGACCGCTGGGTCGTGTTAAGACCATCTTTTTTGTGTTGCTGTGGGTTTTTTCCATTGCTTTTGTGTTACAAATATCAAAACAATATATGTGTGGATAACAAAATATATCCGTCGTAAACTAAACCGGAAAAAGCAGTATAATGTATTGTGTTAACACTGTCAGCGTGACAGTTTTTTAACCCGCACCATCTTTTTTTTTTTTTTTTTACCTTTATTTATCCAGGATAGGTCTCATTGAGATTAAAAATCTCTTTTTCAAGAGAGTCCTGGCCCAAGAATGGTAACAGCACAGTTTCAGACAGTTTTACAGTTACAGACAATTAAAAAAAAAGAAAAAAAACACACAATCACAACACAGTCATACACCATGATTAGCCAAAGCATTTACAGACACAGCGACCTGCTTAAAGGTCAGTTAAAGTTGCTTTGAGTGTGTTTAATGAGACCAGCTCTCTGAGTTTCAGCTCAGTTTGAAGCAGGTTCCAAGCTTGAGGGGCAGCGTAACTGAACGCCCTTTTCCCAAGTTCAGTACGTACCTTTGGTACAGTTAAAAGGATTGTAAACCAATCGCCTGGCTGCACCAGTCCCAGTAACTGTTTTATAGTTAACATGCAGAATTTTCGGCGTGCAATGTGGAGATTCAGACTGCGAAGATCCAGAACGGGTCTGAATTCGTCTGTCTTTTTGGGAACCAGGAAGTACGGGAAATAATGCCCCCCCTCTCTGTCTTGTGTGCACACAGCAGACACTGCCTGTTTTTGCACCAGGGCCTGAACCTCTGCTGAGAGAAAATATCTCCCCTCGGGATGATAGCTGTTGTGTATTAGTAGAAAGAAATTAATGAAACAAGGGACAGAGGATACAGGTACTCAACTCTTTACTGTTCTTCATGCTTAACTGCCACAGCATCAACTCCCGGGCTTACACTTCTTCTCTCAACATTGTATGTTACTCTGGTTACACTGCGCCCCCTATTGGCAGGAGTATATTAGAACACAACATTTCCCCCCTTCTTAAAAAGAGTTACTTCTCCACTTGAACAGCATGCATAACATTAGCATTTTAAACAGACACTTATGTAGTAACCATGAAACCATCTGTAATGATAATAACTTCACATATCACAATATGCAGAACATTTTCAAACATTAATTTAACCACAGTTTAAGTGACATAGTCCTCAATCCAAACAGGCTGCTTTCTGATTCGCTGGTTCCTGCTCTGAGCACCATGCACTGTAGCTGGCTCAGCAGGCCTCACTTCTTCTGATGGAGGAGTGAATGTTTCTGGAAGCACCGACAGGTGTGAAGCATCCCAGGTTTTTCCATTATCAAGTGTGTAACTGTGAGGTCCTTTCTGCTTGGTCACTTTCAGAGGCTCACTGAACTTTGGCTTTCCCTTTTTGACATGCAGCGGGTTTCTCACACGCACCAGGCTTCCCGGATGTATTTTGGGAATCTTGGCATTTCTTTTTGCATCAGAATATGTTTTCATGTGCCACTGTTTCTTTTCCACTCTGTCTCTCAGTTCCTGATCCTGAGTATCCGTAAGCTGTGGCAGGATTGAGAGTTTGGTTCGCATTTTTCTTCCATACATGAGCTGGAACGGAGATGTCCCTGTAGTGGCGTGAGGTGTAGCTCTGTAGACCTGAAGAAACTCAGCAACGTGAGCTTTCCACGGAGCGTTCTCTCTCTGTGCCGTGAGAATGCTTTCCTTCAGCACTCTATTTAGCCTCTCCACAGCTCCATTTCCTTCTGGATGGTAGATTGTAGTCCTGATGTGTTGGATGTCTCTTTCTTCTAGGAAAGAGGCGAGTTCTGAGGATGTGAATTGTGGACCGTTATCTGTCACCACAGACACAGGGTTCCCTTTTTGGCTGAACACTGATCTCATGAAGGTGATCACTGTTGCAGTAGTGCATCTTGGGGCAAAACACACTTCTGGCCATTTTGAATAGTAGTCAGTCATAGTAATAGCAAACTTACAGTCCACCGGACCAGTCTCAAATGGGCCCACGATGTCGAGTGCAAGCTTTTGCCATGGCCCCTGAGGCAGAGGGACTGGTGTCATAGGTGCAGGGTTAGTTTTAGCTGTTTTATCATTCATCTGGCAGGACACACAGGCGGCGATAACCGATTGTACCAGTGCATCCATTTTAGGCCACCAATACAAGTCTCTGAGTCTCTGTTTTGTGCGTACAATGCCTTGGTGGCTCTCGTGTGCTAAGGATACCATGTGTGAGTGTAGCTTTACTGGAACAACTAACCTGTGACTCCCTCTCAGAATGAGTTGTTCATGTGCAGAAAGTTCATTTCTCACCTGGTAGTACGGCAACATGTAGCAGGCAGGCCTTTGGATGAAGCTGGCCACCCGTCTGTCATGTAGTTGCGTAGCTGACGTAACTCTGGACAGGAAGTGCAGGCATCTGTGAAGTCAGACGAGGGAACAGCAGTCAGCAGGGCAGAGACAGCAGCAACCGTCTCTGGTTCCGTGTCTGAGGTGCAGTCCTGTCCGTGTGGCAGTGGCAGGCGGGAAAGGCAATCTGCTGCATGGTTCTGAGCACCGGGTCTGTAGACAATATCATAGTTGAAGCAGAGTAGCCTGGCAGACCAGCGTGCTACTCTCATACCAGCTCTCCCCATGCCTTTTGTAGCCAAGAGTGTGGTCAAAGCTTGGTGATCAGTCCTTAAGGTGAACTTTGTTCCCCACAAGTAGGTTCTCCAACGCTCTGCAGCCCACACACAGGCCAAAGCTTCTTTTTCTACCACAGAGTACTTTCTCTCTGCAGCACTAAGAGAGCGGGAAGCAAATGCCACTGTTCTTTCAGTGTTGTCAGGATGTATCTGTGTCAGCACCCCACCTATGCCATAGTCTGAGGCATCTGTAGACACTATGGTGGGCCGTGACGGGTCAAAAAGAGCGAGTGATGAACTGTCTGTGATGAGTAGTTTAACCTGCTGAAAACTACTCTGTGCCTCATCAGTCCATGTGAATGTAGCTCTGCGTAGCACATCTCTCATTGGTTCCACCACAGTTGCATAGTTCTGTATGAACTTGGAGTACCACGATGTTAGGCCAAGAAAAGACCTGAGAGTCACTGGATCACTGGGTGATGGAGCATCCCGAATAGCTGCAATGTGGTCATCATTTGGCAGCAGACCTTCCTTGCTTATGCTGTGTCCTAGATACGTTAGTTTGTCCTGGTAGAATTTGCATTTATCTGTGTTGAGACTTAGTCCAGCTTCCTGCAGTCGGTACAGTACTGCTTTCAGGCGGGTTTCATGCTCAGCACGGCATGAGGAGTAAATGATGATATCATCCAGATATGCCTGCACTCCAGGTAAATCTTTCAGCACCATGGACATCATCTTCTGAAACGCTGAGGGTGCTGATGCTAGCCCATAGCAAACTCGCTTGTACCTGAAAAGTCCCTCGTGAGTAATGAAAGCAGTCAGATCTCTGCTGTCCTCATGCAGTGGAAGCTGGTAGTATGCATTAGCCAGGTCGAGGGTTGAGAATATGGTAGCTCCTCTGAGTTCTGAGAAGAGCTCCTCCATGTGTGGAATGGGGTAGCAATCCATTATGACGGCCTTGTTAGGCTCCCTGAGGTCTGTACACATCCTTATTTTAGATGAGTTCTTTCGTTGAGTCACAACGATCGGTGATACCCAGGGAGAGGCATCTATTTTTTCAATGATGTCAGCATCAAGAAGGCGCTTTAACTCTGCAGAAACAGCATCTCTGACTGAGAATGGAAGCCTTCTCAATTTCTGCTGCACAGGCTTCACCTCATCTTTCACTTTTACTTTGTGTACAACGTTCCTAACACAGCCCATAGGTAAAGCTGTATTAACAGGTGCAGATGCAGTAGGTGTCGGTGTAGTAGGAGTTGCAGGTGGGGTTGTTATCTCTCTGACTGTCTGCTCTGACTTCAGTACCACTCTGTTTCTCATGATGACCATTTCCAGTGCCTCAAACAGGTCCAGGCCCAGCAGTATTGAACCTGACTTCACAATGAAAAGGGTAGCTGAGGCAGTATTTCCGTCATGGAATGCACGTAAATGCAGTTTCCCTAGTACTGGGATTCTCTGTCTTGAGTATGTGACTAGAGGAACCTTTGTAGGTTTCAGTGGTATGTGACTGAAATAGGTCTCGTACACATGAGCCGGCAGCAGTGACACTGAAGAACCAGTATCTACTATCATCTCAAATGACTGGTTAGCAGGAGAAAGTCCCAAATCTACAGTGCACATTATTTTCTTCTCTTTTGGGGCAGAATTATTCAGCAATAAAACAGTCAGTTCTGGAATAACGACCTCCCTCACTTCACGTTTTTGTTCTGAACGACACACTTTGGCAAAATGCCCAGTTTTTCCACAGGATTTGCATATTTTGTTTGTAGCAGGGCATTGTGTGGAATTGGCCATATGTTTATCTGAATCACATCTGTAACATCTTCGTGCTTGCTCAGACTTTCTCTCACCTTGCCTTTGTTTACTTGCAGCGGGACGTTTTTGTTCCCATTTTGGCGCGCTGATCTCTCTCACAGGCACTTCACTGTTGGAGAACTCGGCCACGTTGCGCGCCGCCGTTTCCACCTGATTTGCAATCTGAATGGCTTTATCCAGTGTCAGTTTGTCTTCTAGCAGCAAGCGTTCACGTAT
Source organism: Dissostichus eleginoides (assembly GCA_031216635.1). Classification (NCBI taxonomy): domain Eukaryota; kingdom Metazoa; phylum Chordata; class Actinopteri; order Perciformes; family Nototheniidae; genus Dissostichus; species Dissostichus eleginoides. The sequence goes on from CM062269.1 coordinate 33,628,247, forward strand.
GCGTCCACTGTAGGCTTTTTCCACAATCTGATCACGCAGCATATCCTGTTCTGCATTTCCAAATTCACAAAAAACGAGCATTTCACGTAGCGCAGAGACGTACTGTGCAATTGTTTCATCATGTCTCTGGGCTCGTTGGCGGAACCTGTGTCTCTCCGCAATTACGTTTACCTTCGGCACGAAATGCGCCCGTAGTGCAGTCACGGCATGGTTGTATGTAGTTCCCGTTTCAGTCAATGTGTAGAAAATCCTCTGTGCTTCGGTTCCGACGCTGTGTAGCAGCGTTGCACGTATACGGGTATCCGGCCACTTGGCTCCTTCCACGTCGATCACTAGCAGATAGTTTTCGAACATTTTTAGCCATGTTCCAAATGGCATAGTAGGTTCTCCCGGACACTGAAGAAAGGTGGGAGGTAAAGGAGTAGAAGCCACGGCCATCCTCGTCGCCAATTTGTTGTGTATTAGTAGAAAGAAATTAATGAAACAAGGGACAGAGGATACGGGTACTCAACTCTTTACTGTTCTTCATGCTTAACTGCCACAGCATCAACTCCCGGGCTTACACTTCTTCTCTCAACATTGTATGTTACTCTGGTTACACTGCGCCCCCTATTGGCAGGATTATATTAGAACACAACAATAGCTTTGCCTTTCTTATGCCTGTGAACGGAGGAGGGATGCTACAAAACTGGAGTGAATAACTCAGTCTCCTGTCCATCCACTCCGTTAACACGCAGCTGCGTTTCCATTCCCCATAACACTGTGTTAGGGGATGTGCAATCAGCTGTGGGGCCCCAGCGATAAAGCTGTGGTACTCTCTGGTGACCCGTCCCGCCGCAAAAAAACCCGGCGAAGGGAAGCTCTGCCCATGGGGGGTCGACACAGAAAGGGCCGACTCTCTACTGAGGTCTTGAATGCGCCGCGGAGCTTTTACACTCGGTGTTAAATGTTTCCTAACCCTGCTACGCAGGCGATAATGTCCCTGTACCCGCATAGCGCGGTTTATCACTCTCACCCGCGCATGCGCACTAGCTGCCTTCTTTACTGGAGTTACGAGTGGGGAAACTGTACGGTCAACATTACGTGGCTGTGTGGGTGTGTGGAATGAAAAGACACTCAGACTGGAATACAAGTTATCTTTTTAATTTTGAAAAGAAGACTTTGATACCAACGGGTCAAACAGGGAGGAGGCGGGATTCGCCCTCGCGTCCTGGCCGGAGAAATCACCTCTCTCCGCCGGGACGCTTCCTCCCGCCGCCAGTCCCCTCCTGGAGGACGGAGCTCCCCACCCGGTACCCCTTCGCTGCGGCTGAGCCGGAGCGGGGGCCGGAGCGGGGGCCGGAGCGGGGGGCCGGAGCGGGGGGCCGGAGCGGGGGGCCGGAGCGGGGGCCCGCCGGGTTCGGTCAGTCTGTCCTCGTGAGGGCCAGTGTTCTGGATTAACTGGTTTTCCGATCAACTGGTTTACAGAGGGGGGGCGTGGCCTTCGACTGAAATACACATTTCGATCGCTTCTTCTGTCGTTTACATAAATCTTTTGGTATATTTGGCTCGGTAGGAAGACTTTGATGCACATTCAGTACCAGTGTGTGAGGTTGTGGTTACGATGGCGATATCCGGACGCGAAACGCGAGGACTACAAAAAGAAAAACGAGTTGACTGGGGATGTCTGTTCAAAACATTGCGAGCTCGAATAAATCATTTAAACCAGCTATTGTTGCCAGACTTATTACTGAATATCGTTCTTAATGTGATACCAAGTCCATCTGAGACCTGTGTACACCTTCAGACAGCCTCCAAGTGAAGCATACGTTGTTTACTCACAGTTTGAAAGCAGCGTGGAGAAGTCTTCAGCTGTGGTAAACTGTGAACCGCTCAGGTAAACTGCGATCCGGCCAGGGAAAAACGGATGAACATTGTGTTGATCCGTGGTGCACTCCTAACGTGCAGGGCTCGAGCGATTTTTGCTGTTGGGACTCGGGTTTGAGTCCAGCATGAACTTTTTTGTTATTTTCATGTCGATGGACACTGAATATTATGTTTGAATAGAGGATTCCTAATATTGTTTGCCGAGACCAACATTAATGACCCTTCAGCATTTTAAAGTCTAAATATCCCTGCACATGCAGCAATGACATTTCTGCTGCTATCTTTGCAAAACGAGTTAACAGTCACATCTTATCTCGATGAGTGCTGCAGAATACTGTTTTTATAAGGGATACATGTGTGTGTAGTCTTTCATATTAAACTTGATGGCTGGTAGATAGCCACAGAAGTCGTAACACAGTTTAACCTGGGCGGATCCGATTTTTCCGACCCTGGGCGGATCGCAGTTTACCACAGCTGAAGACTTCTCCACGCTGCTTTCAAATTGTGAGTAAACAACGTACGCTTCACTTGGAGGTCCGAGTATCATCACATCTGCCCTCAGGCGGGGGGGGGGGGGGGGGGCGGAGGTGTCCTGCTGAGGGGTAATCAGCGACATTCCCAACACACCAAGATTACTGGCCGCCGCCGCCATCTGCGCCCCGAGCCTGAATATCTTATCCAGATACTCAAACATTTCGTGGTCACGCGGCAGCGGGGGCAGGGGCCTTCTTCCCTCTGCCTACCCGGCTGCCTGCGGAAGCAGATGGGCCGCCAGGCTTTCATCCAGTGGGGGCACACTGGGACACTCCGTGTCCGAGTGGCCCTGCACCCTGAGGATTCCAGCCCATGTCGCCACCGGAGCCTTCGCCTTCAGTGGCTGTCGCCACGTGGCCTCCACACACCGCCAGATGTCTGGCAGAGGGGGTGAAACGAAGGCCGGCTGCGCCGGACGGGCCGGGCCGTAGAAGCCCTGACGTAAGCGGCTCACCGGCCTTGGTGGCAGTGGTGGGGGGAGCGGCTAGCCTGCACGCTTTGCCGCCATAGTCATCACCGCCGGGAAGTCCTGTCGCGCAGACCTGTGCTGTTGGCCTTCCTGGCGGTCGCCGGAAATCCCAGACGACGAGGTGTCGTCATCGTCGTCCCTCTCCCAGACGCTCGGACACGCCCGGTCCGCTGGAATGGCGAACACGAAGGGCACTCCCTCCTCCATCTCCACCACGTTGAGCTCTGGGTCCTCCACCGGCGAGACGTAGCAACCCTCAAACTGCGCTAGCCGTTTGATGGCGGCCGGGGCGAGGAATTAGCTGGTAGGCGCTGCAGACTGCAAGCGGGCCCAGGTTGGCCGCCGCGTGGTTGGACCCCAGGCACTCGATGCACCGACAGTGGGGGTCGTCGCCCTCTATGGAGCCCGGACACGAAGGACAGGGGCGCTCCAATGGTGAGTCCATTTTCTTCGTTGTCTTATATTTTTATCCGTCTCTCTTCACTCAGTTGTATCTCACTGCCTTGCTGAAGAGAAAGGGATGACAGTAAGGAGGCGAGGCCTCCTTTTATGCGGTGAGATGCGTGCGCATTTAGGTAGGCCCGCCCAGGTACCGGCTACGTCTAGAAAGTCTCAGTGGATGAATGCTTGCATGATAGGATCGAGGGGAGAACCCATAAAGTCCAGTAGAGGGCGGAGCCTGTGAGAGATATAGCTACACCGTAGTTGTGTATATGATATGTCAATAAACCTTTCAAAATCTTGAAATCTTGAAAGGGATGTGCAAAATAGCCATTATATACAGTCTTTAATTAACTATTAGAGAATAACAAGTAATGAATATGCGTTATAGGGATCTGCAGATACATTTTTTGTCTTCTCAAGCACCCACTATCAAATATCTCGCCTGATTGTTGGCACTTGACAATCACCTTCACTGAATTTTACTCAGGTGTAACTAAAGTCTGATTTAAGGGTTGTTTATATTTTACATCATTAATCCAAATCTGTAAAGTAACTAAAATAAATGTAGTGGAGTAAAAATACCAGGTTAACCTCTAAATTGTAGTGGAGTAGAATTACAAAGTAACAATAAATTGCATGGTGTTTACATGCTGCTGTAACAAAAACATTTCCCAACTTGGGATCAATAAAGTATATCTTATCTTATCTTATTTTAAGATGATCGATGGCTACTGCCATATTTGCAAAATTTGCCTCTGAACCTTGACAATTGCATGTTTCAGAGCTTATTAATTAACAACAGGAGGGGTCACATACATAAGACCAGCTACTAAATAAAGCTCTTCTGACCTTAGCTGTCATGTGGGTATATTAATGCTGTCCATTATGGACACAAGCAATTTTCCCCCATTTATAAATAATATTTAAAAAATGTGATAACACCAATGTGTTTCCCATCCCCTAAACCTCCAGGTATGTACACAGTTTAATACTGGCAACTTCTAATTATGAATACGAAAACGTATTTTAAAACTACAATTCCCAGTAGACACGCGCCATAGGACATGTTACGAAACAAACATATAGCCAGCATGTGTAGTTCTGGGGGATGGGGGTGGACTCGTTCGAATCATGTTTTGGATAGTGTGCTGTCGTTGGGCTTCATTCCCTTTCAAAGTGCTGTTTGACGCTCGGCGTAACCTTGGCGCACTGCCACTCCAACATCCAATCACAGAGCTTGAGGACTAATCACGGGTTTTGTCAAGCAAAGCGGAGTGGTGTCATCCCAAACGATAGCTGAGGATTATGGGTAGTGTAGTATCTTCGGCAATCTTAAACTCCGTTAAAACTATTTGTTTCTCAGAATTGAAGGGGAAAAACACAAAAGCATTGTACACAATTTAAACCAATTACTGTTGTGTAATTAACAGATATAATCTGGTGTTTTTGAGTTGATGAGTAATGCAGATATCACTGTAAAATCAATCGACAGTAAGGAGAATACTTACTTCCGGGTGTAAAATTCTCCGTTATCCAATGGGAATGGACGCTCACATTGCCTTTAACTGCCGCCGACATGAAAGGCTTCTCAATTCTCTAATTTTAGATATAAACAGATTACTGTTTTCACCAATGTCTTCAGAGGAGAGAGTGTCTCCCCAATCAATAATTTTCACTGCCTCCATAAAACGTTGTTGCAGGTTTTTGGGGATGAAGTGAGAACCGAAGGGGTTTTAGGTGTGGCCATGAGGCAAAAATAACAAGATTATGGTCAGAAAGACCAGTCAGTAAGTTGCAACTTTGTTTGTAAAAAATAAGTCTATAATAGTCTTGGAGATTGGTTATTCTAATCGGTTGATCCATTAGTTGTATTAAGTTGTGATTATCCATGATCCGTTTTAAGCTCTTTCTATTTTGTTTGTCATTCCAGTTGATATTAAAGTCTCCTAGAATGTTGTTTTTTTTTTTTTTTTTCGTTGATTTTATACATATTTTTTTTAATGAACAAGGTAAATTTGATATAGTTGGTGTCAGTTAAATGTATAATCTACGATAAAATATCGATAAAAATTGTTTTGCGATGTCTAGAGTTACTGATAAGTCACGTGTTTCCTGCTTGGGGCGCAGAAATCTTTGCCCATTGTGACTACCCGATTTGCATGTCTGCCCGATTTGCAGTGCGCAAGCGCGAGTTGGTCTGCCATATTGGACAGCTACGTACGGCAATCCAAACAGGACATTTGACGTCCGTACTGATATAATAACAGAGTTTTGTCTTGAATCAACTTTTTTTAATGAAAAGTAATTTCCCTTTTCCAGGAATATCAACAGAAAAAGTTTGGCCAGACTAATACATTTCTAATGTTAAATAAATGAAAACAATTCACAGTTCAGAATTAGATATTAATTATGAATGCCATAAATGATGGCATACATTTACAGTTTCTTATTTTTCCATTGTGAAGGCTGTCAAACAGAAGTTAAATCCATTTCTCACTTATTCTAAGAATGTTCTTAACCCACTAAAAGGATTTCTTTTCAAATATTCGGGAAAATACGTTGTAAAAACCATAACTCATCTCTCTCGTTCAGATTAATGTGGTTGTTTTTTTTCTTCTTTGCGAAATGCCACTTTGTCAAATGTCGTACTTGGATTGCCGTACATAGCTGTCCAATATGGCAGATCAACTCGCGCTTGCGCAGTGCAAATCGGGCAGACTACAAATCGGGTAGTCACACCTAGTCACATCTGAGGAAAAAATTTGTGGTGACCAAACGGCGGTACTACAACTTCCATATCAGTCCGTGACGTCACCCGGCCCAGAAAGACTTTTTCCCATTGACTAACATTGGGAAAGAGTGGTCTGTAAATCGGTGGATACTTTTTTTTTAACTAAATAAACTACCCAGTATGAACATTTGTATAGCCCTTACATTAGGTCCTTGAAGTTGTAAAATGCACTGAAAGCCGAATCTAGATTTATTTTCTCTCTCCATTCTGTCTAGTGAGCCGAGAGCGGGAGCTCGGGGGGCGGGGCTTAAGGGGCGCATGCTCTATGAACGCACATACGGGTATTTCTGCTCTGACAGCCAGGCATGATGGGTAATCTGTGACGTTTCGCTCTCGAAAATCTCAGGCCATTTTGTCCTCATGTGCCAATGAGCAGCTCTCATAGGAAAGAACGAGACCCCGCCTCCGACGCTGTATCCAGTTCTTATAGAGTGGTGCAGGGATGACGTATTTACCCGGAAGTAAACTGCGCATGGGTTCCCTCGACAAAAAAGCAATGGGATTTCTCCATAGGATTTTGGAAAATAGCTCGAAATAAGGTCTGTGGAAAACGAACCTGTTTGATAAATGCACGTTTTGTTCAGCCGGATAATATCCACATGTCTACCCTACTTTTATAATTTTCGATTCATAAATCTAATCGCCAGAAGCAAAATGCTAAGGTTATGCTATAAACGAACAACAGCCGAGTACAGCAGGGTCGCACGACTTCAACGTCACGCCAACTTAAGATCGATATTCAAAAATACATATTCAAAATTGTACAAGTTGAAGCGTTTGTTTTAACAGTTTGCAGGAGGCAGGTACTTGCTTTCAAGCAGAACAGGGGCAAACAAACTTAGCGGGAGTGTTTACGTGTTCGGTGTAATGACATACAACGTCCTCGACAACTTCTGTAGTCCTATTCAGCCATCGTTTTTCAGACACGTAAACTCTTCAAAAATCACTAATTGGGTCACTGCTGATGTATTTAATGTCGTAGAACAAAACGAGATCCGTCTCTGTAATTTGTGTCAACCACAGACCTTATTTCGAGCTATTTTCCTAAATCCTATGGAGAAATCCCATTGACTCTGAGACGAGGGAACCGGTAGTGGTAAAATGCTAAGTAATTTCCGGGTTTTAGGACTCGTCACTGCACCACTCTATTATACATCCATGAGGCACACTCATTGACTCTCGTTATAACTGGTACATGCGCACTCCGCACCTCTTCAATACAACAGATTAGAGATGGCAAATCCGGATCCTTTTACGGACTCGGAGTCTTCTGAGTCAGTCATTGAAGAGATCCGGATCATATGAGTCATTTGAGTCATATGAGTCAGCATCACCAAGAGCGTAGAAATCCTACCGGTGAAACCGAAAGTTGTTGCATTTCACAAGCATATTAAACTAACGTTACATTAACCTCCGCTACACAGTGTCTTTTGCTTTAATAAAAAATGTTGATCACAAAAAAAAAGGGTTATTTTGCGATTTGGCGAATCTAAGTCTGACTAATGCATGACGACGAGTCTGCTGGATCTCTGGATCTGCTGCTATACGGTTACGGCTCTGAGTCCGCACGAGTCTGCTATGTTTTGCACAGTGAGTCAGGATTTGCGAATCTCTGAGTCTGCTGTTGACTCGTGCACAATAGCCGTGGGAAGTAGGGGTGCTGGAGGCAGGGCTGCGAGTGGTGTACATTTGAAAAACTTCATGTTACTGTTGTTGAAATCTCTCCCCACTTTTGTCCGCACCCCTTAAAGTGCTTGTGACACCATCCCACCTATTGTTGTGCAATGCAATGTTGGGCTACTAGTCATCTCGAACCATCAGTTTAAAAATGATTTGCGATACCGTATTGATAAATATCAATAATTTCGAATATCGCGGGAAAAGTCCTTCACTCAGTTTCCTTTTTCGGGACGAAGGCGGAAGTGCGTCACAAAGGGCCATATTTATTCTGCTCCCATTGAGCCAGACAGGGACAGAAGGGATTTGTCACGCGTAGAGATGGTTCGACGATGCGTTGTGTCTGGCTGTTCCAATACAGCAAATGAGGAACTTAACATCAGCATACATAGCTTTCCAACAGATGTCAAGCGTCAGCGCACATGGGAGAAAAACGTGCAGAACACAAGGGCTGGCTGGTCTGTGATGAACCCCACATCGACCTACATATGCAGCGCCCACTTTCTGGCCGAGAATTTCGAGGAAAGGCCTTTGTTGATGGCTGAAACTGGGATTGATTTTTCGCGAAGACGGATTCTGAAGCCGTCAGCAGTGCCTACTCTCTTTCCCACGCACAGGAAACACATGGACTATGCTCTCAGTAAACACAAATTCAGCACAGCTCATGCAATAGCTATGGAGAGAAATACAAACTACAAACAGTGCGTGAAATCTGACCATGGATCTATCCTCCATCAACTACTCAACCCAGAGGGCCGACAGGGAGAGATCATTGAGAAAAATCGGGAACACAGGTAAAGTTTTACTGACATCATTCTCACATACAAATCAGCAAAGCTTGTGTGTGAAACAGTATCTGCTTTAGTATGAAACGTACCTTCAGCTCATGAAATCAGAAGGAAGTAGACAATGAAAATAAATAAAATAGTTTACAAACCATTCCACATTGTTCAAGCGTTGTAGATCGAGAGGTATCTCGCGATCGTCGGGGGGGTTGTCGTCTCCACTGTCCAACTCGGAGTTAATTTCATCCGATTCAGAGGCATATGGTTCGAATCTGTAGGGCATATAGTCAATATCGTCTACGAGGCTATCACTATCAGATGCTTCATCCTCATATGAGCTCTCAGACACATTCAAAATTAAACTACAATCGCTGTCGGAGCTTGCTGCTGTGTGCGCCATCGTTTGTTTGCATACAGATACTGGACTCCGGAAGCGTTCGTCTTCCCTCTGTGACACGGCACACCTTTTCGCGGGAGTTTAAGAATCCCAGAGCAGACCCAGAGAAGATCCAGAATATGGTCACATTGAAGGGCAGATTAACGGTTATCAAAGTCCAAATTTTCAAAAATCACTTCAGTAACGGTTTCAAGGGGACATTATTTACTGAAATTAATGGTTTGGATGATGGGGGAAAACCGTGTCACAAGCACTTTAAGTAAAATGATTTCCCAGTTCCCGCGGCTATGCTCGTGCATGACGAGTCTGGATCTCTGGATCTGTTATACGGTTACGGCTCTGAGTCCCCACGAGTCTGCAGGAAGTGAAGGAAGTTCCCATGATTCAGTGAGTCAGGATTTGCGAATCTGAGTCTGCTGTTGACTCGTGCATGATGAGTCTGCCTGGATCTCTGGATCTCTGGATCTCTGGATCTGCTACGGTTATGGCTCTGAGTCCGCACGAGTCTGCAGGAAGTTTCACTGATCCGCGTCCACTCCCCTGAGGCAAACAATAACTTCTGGCAGCTATCCTACTTGCTAAAGGCTAGGCAGATGGACTGGGGTACGTTGTAATGTGATTTTGCATGTTATAAGGAGAGTAGCGAGTGACGCAATTTATAGTTTTAATTTGTACGTCACCAGGTGTAGGACTTAAAGGACTCGGGTTAATCGAGAGGGGAGACTCGTCACGACCAGCTCATTACTAGGATCCGGGTTAATGATCCGGATGAATCAGGACTCACCCATCTCTACAACAGATAGGAGCAGCTCAGGGCGCACCAAACTGCGCCCAAAGCAGCTGTTGACACCGCCAACAACTAGGGGGCAGCAGGAGCACCAGTGTGAGTGGTTGACGTTTGAATGAGAGAGAGTTAGACGGAGACGGAGTCTAAACAAAACTAGATAGCGAATACGGAGAAGGAACATTATGTTTAATCACTTAAAGAAACACCCTTTGAGAGGAGGAAACTGGAGGGAAAGCTGAGAGTAAAAGAGCTCGGACCTGATCATCCTGACATAGGCAGGAGTTAAGGACAGAGGAATGCAGTATACGTTCTCTTTTTCAAGGAGCTGGTTTAGCAAGAAGGCTTGGCTAACTACCTGCAGCAACACCAGTGCTATATTAGCTTCCCCTGCCTCCTTTTTCAAACGTCAGGATCAGACCAGCCTATGGACCAGACCCAGCATTGATCCAGACAGATGTGAGTGACTTAAAGCACATATCAGAAAAAACTAAAAAGCATGAACAAATGGAGTCCACATGGATGATGCTATGCGACTAGCCATGTTTAGGAAAGTAAACACAGCTGTCCAATGAAGGCTACAGGATAGGGAGCTGTAAGCATAATAAGGAGGTTGACAAAAACAGGCACTAAAATAATAGACTGTATCAAGTGCTGTGTGCCTTTGAGCTAGCCCTGCGTTGTAATATGACATATGTTTTGAGTTTGTGTATAAGTTACATTTTGGTAGAGCCCCCCCCCCTGGAGAAAAATGCACCAGCCGCCACTGGTTTGCACCTGTCGGCCACCGTAGAGAGATTAAGAAAATATGTTTAAATCACAAGAAGCTTCCTCAGCTAAAGCTTGTTCAAGGTAGGTTTTTAGCCTTGATTTCACAGGGAGGTGAAAGCAGGATTGTCTAAAATAATTGCACGACTACAGCAGCGGTTGCACACATTGTCCTAAAACTGAGTTGAAAATTATATTTTTTGCTGAGGCCTTCTATCGTTGCATTTTTTTGGGCCCCTCACAATTACAGTTTATTCTTCAGCCAAACCCAGACCACAGCAACAGCCTCGAAACACCAGCTGTGTCAAAGCTGCATTTGGCAACTTTACATAAAGTGACAGAAAGAGGTGACTGTCCTCTGATTTAAAAAAGGTTCACGTTTATCCTGTTGTATTTCAGAGCGGAGAGGTTTCAAAATGCAGAATGGTTAAGTAGCTTTTAATAAAAAATAAACAGACTATGGGTCATCTATCTGCAGAAAGCTTTACATTTCTATTGGCCGATTTTGTTCATTTTGTTGCTTCCACTCATATCAGGCTGTGCAAGAAAAGACTAAAGACTAATGTAATGACTGATTAAAAATTCCATTTTGAGGGACCTTGCTGGATAAAAAAAGGCCTCTCATGGTACCAGAGGTTTAACCTGTTTACCACTTAGATCGAAAGCAGGTAGAAACATCGTTTCAACTTTAATTTTTTATTGAATCTAATATTTCCTATTTCATTTGTAAACAAGACTGTGCAACCTCTTTAACTATTCATACTGATAAATTCATGGTGAACTTAAGTTCAGTCACATGCCTCACGTGTCTAATCTGCAGAATGCAGGTGTTCACTCCAAAGGCTGACTTGGCATTTGAGATTTTTTGTTTGGTACTATACCCTGACATAAATTCAATCACATTGAACCTGATACTGTCACTCTCTAACTAATTTGTAATGTATACGTGCTTTACGTGGCATGATTAAAAACCCTCTTCTTTCTTGCATTGTCTTTTACACACAAGGGGATAATGATGTTGGTGGTGATGAAGGCAGTGCTATTGTGTTTCCATGGCTCTTTATGTGTCTCTTTATGTGCAGGAGGCCCCTCCAGGCGGCCAGCCCTCATTATGAGGCTGTTTAAAGGGCTTAGATCATGCCCACACCTGCTTCTCGTTGGAAACAGCAGTGTGCTGCCTTGTATTCCTGAAAGGGAAGTGCATAGCGCTGCGCTAGTCGGCCTGCCTTTGATCTTAACACAAATGTCATAAAAAAGGATCTGTTGTTCAGCTTGATCACTTTTTCCTTTAGCATGAAGGAATTGCTTTAACTACACACATGTGTTGCTGCTGTAGGCTAGCTCACCGCTAGCTACTGCGTGGCTACCTACTGCGTGGCTACCTACTGCTACTGCGTGGCTACCTACTGTTAATGGAGGAACCTTTAGCATTTCTCCTCCTACACAGAACCTGGGTGTAAACTGGTGTGATCGAAAAATTAAATCAACTTAAATGATGCAGCAGTCAATTTAAATTCCTAGTAAAGTCAGTTTATATTATTTGCTCTTATAAACATTGTTATGTAGTCTCAAAGGACCAGTGGTTGCAGACTGCAAACAACTGAAGAGCCATTTCGCTCACCTCTCCCTTTACAAGCGTTCAGAGGAGCTGCAGTGGTCTTTAGGTTACATACAAATGTGAAAGGCCCTCTCTAGTGTTAGGAGTTAGGTTTGTTTATTCTGTGCTCCTGCTGAAACATGACGGTGCAACATGGTGGAATTTGTGAATATGGACCTGACAAACAGCCCCAGGCTTTGAAGCCGATTTGACATACTGGCCAAACCGTGAAATTACAACTTCCGGGTCTGTCATGTGATCCCATTAAGCCCATTAGGACATTCCAATAGACTTACATTAAGAACAAGTATTAACACCTAAATAGCCTTTATTTAAATCATTAGGTCATGCAAGTCCACTATTTGCTGAATCCAGAGAGATATTCATGTGTGCGGGCCCAGACCCAGGAGTTGGGAGGCGGGTTGAGGTAAACCCTAGTGAGCCCCCCGATGGGCTACATGTAAACGGAAGATTTGGGTAATTTTTATACATGGCAATCGAAATATATTGGCTACATGTGCCACTATGCAACTTTTATATGGGTATTGGTATGTATGATTTGAACGGTTCACTCTAAACTAAATAAAACACAACAATTCTTAGTTTCAGGTGATCACACACTAATGAACATTATATTCCCTTTCTTCAGATGAACACCCAGCTGACCGCTACAGAATATAGCGATAACTTTTTAATAGTGAATTCAAGTTAGCGAATACAGGTCATGCACACTAGAGTTTCTCCCGCTCTCAGCTCAGTCAAATTAATGGTGAGGGAAAATAATTTAGGCTTTTTTGGAATTTAGTGCATTTTACAACTTTTAGACCCTCATGATTTAAATAAGAGTTGTTAACTGTTTGTACTTGGTAGTTTATTTAGCTTATACACTGGTGACGTATTTTCCCCAATGTAAGTCAATGGGAAAAAGTATCTCTGGGCCCAAATGACTTCAGACTAGAACTTAAAGTGGACCTATCATGCTATATTTGAATAATATATTGTAGGGCCATACCTATATAAAACATGTCTGTGAAGTTTTTTTTCAAAATACCAAACAGATCATGCATTTTAGCCATGCCTCATTTCGCTCTATTTGCTCTTTTTTAGCCCTGTTTTTGCAAGGGCTGATTCTGAGAAGTCTTCTTCGCTGCTTTTGTGGCAGACTACAGCGCCACTTACAGGCCTGGCATATGTACTACAGCGTCTCCAGCGCTTTCGAGCGGCAATGGCCGTGGCTGTCTCCTCCTGATAGGTGGAGAGTTGCCCATATAGGCGGAGCTCCCCGTTTCTGACGTCAGAACAATTTCAAATCTGTATCAGTCTGTATCAGCTCCGTTGCAGCCCCGTTTTTAGAGATTTGGGTATGGAGGAAAAGAGAGAGGGTTGTGTTTTCTGACATTTGGTGAGTTCCCTGACACACCGGGGACACATATTCATGTATAAAAGATGTACAAAAGTGCATTTTGCATGATAGGTCCCCTTTAAGTGTGGTACCCCTGTTTGGCCACTACAATAATTTGCTGGCGCTCTTCCTTGGGGCTTGGTTAAACCATACACTCCAGAAAGTGCACTTCACTCTGTATTGGCCTATTGGCTTGCTACTCCTTCACTGCAAGTTGGAGCCAGATACCCCTGATGGACCCAGATACCCCAGATACCCCTGATGGACCCAGATACCCCTGTTGGACCAAGAAACCCTGTTGGACCCAGATACCCCTGTGACATGCCTGTTTGCTATCTTGGCTACAAAATGCTGGAACTAGCTCCCCATGGATATCAGGACAGCAGGAAGTCTACACTTCTTCTGTTAAGACCGACAACCCGCCTGTTACCTGCACATTGGCCATTAAACCTACCTACAAATTAATTTTAAACTAATGCACCTGCACTTATTGGACCTTATTACCTGTACCTTCTGTTCTGCGTTTGTACCTTTATGGGTAATTTAACTAATTGTAAGTGGCTTAAGATAAAAGCATTAGCCAAATGAAATGTAATGCAATGCAGCTAAAGGAGATATATTACTAAACCAAGGGATGAAAAAATATATGTTTGGCACACAAATTATTAGTGTCAAAAATACTGATGAGGTAAGTAATGTCTCTTATTCCAATATTAGAAAAATTCTTCTTCCGTGAGCTCGAAATAAGCGATGACGGATGAGCAGACACGATGACATCACAGTGGATGTAGCAGCTGATAGTTAGCAGATGCTCCAGCAGTTCCTCCAGGGTACAATGAACAGCTTCCTTACAGAACTGTGAAAAAACAATTACTATGTCCTGTACATTAAGCAACAGGACAACAAGTCATAGACAATATGTTCCAAACATGAAAACCAGGACTAACAGACAGGGACCTGTTTCCATTGAGCCCTTGTGGAGAAGATGTTCAAATTGTTTTGGCAAATTCGGTCTTGTTCTAGTTCTGCATTCTGGACACTCCGGGTTTGTTGTACATAAGTCTTTGTTTGAATACATGGGTTAATGTGAACTCTTCACACTACATCTACAGCTATAGCAAATGCCAAAAAGGCCAGCATGCTAAGAATGACAATAGTGATTCTACAATTTAGGGTACATTCCATGTCCATTGATGTCCATTGATGATAATTATAATTATTCTAACTATTTTCTTCAAAAATATCATATTTTGCCTATTATTGGAAAGCATGTTATAATATCACACACACATTATGTGCATCCTATGCTTTATTTAGCTTGAAATGTGTCATGATGTTCTTAAATTGTCAGTTTTTGCTATGTCCGTTTTTCAGTTGAGGGTGTCTTGGTTTCAAAATAATGAATAAAAACCATTAAAGTAAATAAAAAAAAGTATTCATTTATTTTAAAAGTCTAAATACTAAAGAATAATAACATTTTTTAAATTGATTTCCTCCTTTAAATAATTTAAATATCTTAATATATGAATGTCCGCAAAAGTTCTGTCAACTATGTTACTAACAGAACTCCCCCCTTTAACTCAAAAATGGTTTGTCCCAATACCATGTCACCAGCATCACATGATGCCATGTTCCTCTTTGGCAGACATTTTGAACACACTGTGGTGATTGTCCTCTAATGTTTTACAATATTTTATGTATAATAGCACATTGTCAATGAGTATATTAATTGACCGTCAACAATGTTACGTACATTGTTATGGTTTACAATTGTTTAATGATTTTAATTCAATTATATGTTCAAATGTGATGTTAACCTGTTCAAGAAAATGACATGTGGTCATCCAGGCAAGGCCTACCATTGAAATGATGGGTCAAAATAGGGAAATTGTCAACTAGGTTACCTGTCAACTAAGTTACCCAGTAATGTAATAACTGTAGTAACTTAGTTGACAGGTAAGCTAGTTGACAATTTGTATGACATGTAGACATCATTACAGATCATTATCAATGGAATTATGCACTTCTGCCTTGAAATGAACATAGTGCTGATGGTTAATAATGTTTCCAGTCAACTATGTTATTTGCATCAAATGTTTGAGTTTCATTGTCAACTATGTTGCACCTAATTTTTTCAAATTTAAAATATCTAAAATAGATAACATAAAAAAATGTTTAAGCTTTGCAACTAGTGGATATGTTACACTGAGGAATATACTAACTTGAACCACTGATTGTTTTATTGAGAAAGAACACTTTTTTTGTACTGTTTTGTTGATGTGAAATGCACCCTAAATTATAGAATCACGCTAAAAGAGGTTGAAGAATGAATGGACTGACATCCAAAGAGCCACACATTACTAGAAAACAAGACCTGCTATGAGGTATTTTATAGTTTGTTTTATTTACATTCTGTAGTTTTAAGTTTTTAATGCTGTTGTCAATATACTGTAATTTATGTCCTGTCGTTTGATAGTAAATGTTTATCGTATTTTTGTATAATTCTACACTGGAAATATGGCTCCTCTACATTCTGGTTTATTTGCTAAAGGATAAAAAAAAAAGCAGAATACTATTAAGTGTCCCACATATGGGACATTTTCAAATTTAGGCTACTAGATTAAGATCTGTCATGACATGAGGTCACTTACCGTTGTTTACTGGTACTAACTGTGGTTTGTTTTGTGTGTGTGTGTGTGTGTGTTTGTGTCTGTGTGTCTGTGTGTGTGTGTGTGTGGTGTGTGTGTGTGTGTGTGTGTGTGTGTGTGTGTGTGTGTAACGTACACACTGTGGGTGGCTTTGAGGTTTACAGTGCTCTAAGGAGGAAACTTCTCAGTTTATAAGTGCTTCAATTTTCAAGCATCCTGAGTGCTCAGTGGGGGGGGGGAGGGGCTTATTCTCCAATAAAACTAAACAAAAGCTTCTTGGATGGATCATACTGTACCTCTAACACGAACATGTAGCTACACACACATTCAGGTTCATAGCTTTTGTCATTTTTTTAAATGTAAAACTGACCCACATAGATTGAGATGCCTCATGTCTTTGTTTCTGGCTAGTGTTGATTGGGATTGTGCAGTATTGTATTTTTTTTTACAAGCCCATCTAGATACTTTGCACCGCGCGTTCTTATGGTGTTGTTTTATGCCGGCTTTACTTACGTGGACAACAGTGAAAAATATTTTCTTCATTACGAAGGTTGGAATTTAAATAAAAAAAGTTTAAGAAACCCAACACAGCTCAGTAAATAGTGTGAAATGTTGACTTTATTTGATTATTTAACAGTGAAAAAGTAATGTTCATATTTCTCCTTTTGATTATTATACCGTTGAACTTTCAAAACAAAGCACTTTGGCAAGTTATGGCCTAAGTTGTAAAATGCAAATAAGTACCGTCATTTACATGATCCGCATTTCTTGGTCACGATCTTTTGTTTCCATGAGCAGCCAAATATTGTGTCCCGGCAAATGTTGCGGTCGCAAGGTATTATGGGACAACATGTTCTCCTTTCCTTTCGTAAAGGAAGGTCCAGTGTTTCCTAGGCTAAAGGAGATGATAAAGGAAGTTTCAAAGCTCCTTTCCTATCATCTAGACTCTAGTCTAGACTCTAGGATCTGAACAGCTCTTATCATGGCTGCCACTGAGGTACTTCCGGGTAATTTCACTCCATTAGAAACCTTCCTAAGCTAAACTGACAACTCAGTCAATGTTGATGGTGCTTTTAATCAATTGTCCCGGTGTGGCTCATCAGGGTGATTACCTGGAACGAAAGACAAACTACAAGTGGTTAGGTGAACTACTTGGTTTGATTTGGAAAAAGGTCCTGGTTTTTGAGAAAGCAGGTATGTTTTTTATGTAGCTCATGTACCTCAATCAGGTATATAAGTTTATATCAAGAGACCCTGTTAGGCTTTTTTTGGGTTTTACATTTCCTGTAGTGTGTTTTATAGGTTTTTGTGCAAGTAAATGGTCTGCAAAGGCATGGAAACATGTCACAGAAGAGGTACAACATACCAGATTTGGAGTATGCGAGTCCTGGACTTCGACTCGAGTGCCAACTTTTAGGACTCGTGACTCGACTCGGACTCGCACAGAGACGGACTCGGACTCAAACTTGGACTCATGAATTATCACGCAGTCGGACTCGGACTTGAACTCGGACTCGCGCATTGACAATCCGACTTGGACTTGGACTCAAGCAAGTTTTTCTCAAGTCCTGATGTACTCTGCCCAAGGCGTGGGCAGCTGGGAGGCGAGTTCACGTAGCGCCCGCCTGCGCCATTCTCAGTCTAAAGATGTGCAGAGACACAAAGGATAAAAGCAATGTAGACATTAACAAATATTGATAGATAAGAACCAGCTAAGTTTAAACAAATAATATTTCCACTCAGATTACTAAATGATGACTCAGACTTGTGACTCGGACTTGGACACAGGCAATGATGTGACAGTCATGAACTCTGACTCGAAGAGTGGGGACTCGAGAGTGACTCGGACTCGAGAATTGGTGACTAGTCTACAACACTGCAACATACTAATATGAACCTAAATAGGCATAATAGGGCCCCTTTAAAGGATGAGTTGGAGGGATTCTATTTTTATGAGATATTAGCAATACAGTAAATAACACCAACGCTCAATGTGTTAGTCTCTCTGTACTTTCGGATTTCCTGTTTGTTTCCTGTTTGTGGCTCTTAGCTCCAACCCCATTGGTGATATAAGGACTAATATTTATAGTAAATCACACGTAAATAATTCAATTTATAAAAAGTTATTTCATCAAACAGATGGTAACATTTGAAGCATGTAAACATGTCTCTGTAAAAGTACATAATACAAATCTGAACCGAAGACTGAGCACAATATGTCCTCTTTAACTTAAATAAATAGTCTGGTTGAAAGGCCTGTGTGTTTGAGACATCCATCCAACCCAATTTCATCCTTTCTTTACTCTCGTTAGAGTAACTTTGGCCCTTTAGCAAAGCTATTCATGTGCAAAAGTGCCGCTTGAAGTAACTACAGACTGGTTGACAGACGTCTTAATAAACCCCTTGTTACCTTAGTCACCCTTGTTGGGGGGGTACATTATATTTTTCACGCTTTTTTGTATATGAACAACTCCTTATAACCATCATAACCCCAACCACCTTAGACCTAACCACAGGTGTAATTTTCCAGTTTAAGTGAAAACACCAGTATGGTTGTGCAGAGCTTTTAACAGCTAAGGAAACACAAGTTATCCATCCTTCAGGAGTAATTCATGTAGTTGTTCTTTTACCTTAAGAGGTATCATCTAAATAAATGTAAAGCCACATTTTTTTCAAGCTATTTGGTTAAGCAGAATAAGTTAACAGGGGAAAAGAAAAAATGCAGATTTGGCCGAGAAAAACATTAAATAATATAATATGCATCACAATAACTTTCATTCATTCATATCCTGATGCCACTTACCATTACTGGTTATATCATAAAGTTAAAAAAAAAGACACTTTAAAAACAGTAGGGATTCTGGGAAGTACTGTACGTCTGCAAAAAGTCTCTATTTGAGTTTGAAGACTGGGGCCGTTGTAGAATGTAACCCTTTCTTACTCGCTCAAAACCGTTTTATTGGTTACATGAGCAGTCCCCCCCATCCATTGATCCAGAAGCCAGTCCGTCAGTGAGAAGCTTGTTCCTGCTGTGAAGCAGCTGTAACAGAAGCTAATAGAAACCACACTCAATAAAAACACTGTAAACCACAACAGAACCGATTCCACATCAGCCAGCTCCCCCCTGACCTTTCATTTAAAATCAGAGAGAGCTGGCTCATATTTCTGTGCTTTTGTAATTGGTGCTCTGCTCGGCTCAAGTAATGTACAATAATAAGAGTTATGATGGAGCCCAGTTCATTGAAACCAGCATACTTTTCCATCTGCTGCCTGGTGGATGAGGCCCTGACTATTTATTTTTAATTTTAAGTAGCGTTGACATTTATATACCAGTCTGCATTGGAAAAATGTAATTTACGTTACTCCGAGCTTTCGTATTTTTTATTTATTTATTCCGGAATCATAATTTTCCCCGTCGCATGTGATATTTCATTTGGTCTAAAGAGACAACAACTATAAATGTCAAATATAATATCCTCTTCCAGTGGTTTGAGTCCAGTTGTGTGGAGCTACAGTTGCCGGATAAGCATTTAAGATGTTTTTTATTATCACTTCATATTATCTGCAGTGTTAAACTGACTCTGCAGGTAAAAGAGGAGCTGATCTTGTGACCTTTAACTGCCTATGACAGGGGTCGGCAACCCGCGGCTCCGGAGCCGCATGCGGCTCTTTAAGCCCTCTGCTCTGGCTCCCTTGAGCTTAGACAAAAATAAGAAGGAAATAAAATACAAATATTTGTAGGACTATTTATATTTTGTTGCTTGGTTGAAAATGTTTTGTATCTTGTATTTTGAGGTGATACTGTGACACATACTGTAGATCATCTGAAATATGCGTCGTATCCTGCTATGTTTCTTGCAGGTGAATAACCGGACCCCCGGCTCAAGGAGCGAACTATGGATAAATCAAAGAAAATAAAAGTATCGGAGGAACACAGATGATTTAATTCTGCGTGGACTGAGTTATATGCTTTCACAGCAAACGATGCTGGCTTACCGGGATGTTTGATATGTGGAGAGAAGTTGTCAAATGTGCTGCAGCCTTACGTATTGGAGGAAAAAAACAGAAGAGGAAGACAGCCAAGTGCTTAGTTTAATTTATTTTAAGTAGGCCTGTGTATTTTTTTTTATTCTCCTTATAAAAGTTATTTGTTTATTCTTAGAGGTAAACAGTTTTCTATAATGTAATAAATAATAAATGCAAAAAAACTGTAGTTTTTGTCTATGATATAACAATACAACTTTATAAGCTATCAAATATGTTTTGCGGCTCCAGACAAAAAAAATGTGTGGAAAAGGGGGCAAAATGGCTCTTTTGGTCAAAAAGGTTGCAGACCCCTGGCCTATGACATACTTAGACAGCTAACCGGCTTATTAAGGTTTTTTAACGGATCACCTTCAAGGTTGCCCTCCAGTGGGGACAACAAGATGCCTTGCCATAAAAGATACCCTTCATTGTAGAAAACATGCTGGTGCCCTTTCCCTTTCTTTCACCCTGTCCGTCAGATAGCGTGAGAATGCTACTCATTATATGTATCACTTCCAAGGATATGTATGTGAGCATTCGGGCTCACTCTGGGTTAAAAAGGGATGGAAGGAGAGGGCGATTGGATAAACAAAATATGTTTATTTTAGGGCTGTCAAGTTAACGTGTTAACGCATTTTTTTTTTAACGCCACTAATTATTTTAACGTGCGATTAACGCATGGTTATTTGTCCTCGGCCCGCCCCGTAGTTTCAGAGCCCAAAGGCTTGACGTAGTTGTTGTTGTTGTTAGTTGGATGGTGGGAGATTTTAGCGAGAGATATGGATACAAAAAAAGGTGTTTTAAACAGCAAGCCAAGCACACAGCTGATGCTGACAGCCCCTCTCCTGCCGCTCGCTTGCGGCAGACCACGCTTGAAAGTTTGCCGGGGAGACGCCTGGACAACAACAGCGATAGCTAAATGGGTGGCTACAGCTTAACATTGTGGAGGACGAGGGGCTGCGTTAGATAATTCGGATCGCATCCAACGTGTCGACTGCACATCACAGCGCATTATTTTGACCCACAGTGGGAACGTCAGTCTCATGCTTTGACTGAAGATGAAGACAGAGGAGCGGCATTTCGCCGACAACTGTAAACAGGCTTGTCTCTTTGAGCAACTGGCTCAGTGCAAAGAAGTACACAGGGTTGGGAGAGAGTGTAATGGCGCGTTTCCACTACAGCGCGGAGCCCGGTTTAAGAGGGCTGTGACGTCAGCGGCCCGACTTTGGTTGCGTTTCCACTTGGCCTAGTACCGGCCGGCGGGTCCTAATTCACAGTTTTTCTGGCCTCATAAAATCGTGGTTCTAGGGCCAGGAAAACCAGGCTGAGTTGTGACGTCAACATTTTTAGAAACAGCATTTTTGTCAACAGAGGAGCTAAAATGGCAAAGAAAAGCACGCCGTGGTTGGTCGAGGAAGTGACGACGTTCCTACATTACATTGCAGATGATAAGATCCAGCAGGAGCTCGATGGGACAACTCGCAATATTAAAGTATTTCAGGAGGTCTCTACACAGATGTCCACAAGCGGCTACTCGAGGACTGTCGTGCAGTGTAGGGAAAAACTCAAAAAGATGAAGAGTGAATATCGCTTGGTCAAAGATAATAACAACACGAGTGGTGCCAGTAGGAAAAACTGGAAGTGGTTTGAGCTAATGGACACCATTTACGGCCATAGACCGGCTAGCGTTGGGAGGGATGGAGGCCTGGACTCTGCAACGGCGTTACTGGAGTCTGTGCATGGTACGTTTTTTCTAACGCTCTGTTATTTGCTTGAAAGCGTTGTGTCCCTATCTGTTCTAAAGCTCACTTCTAACAAATAAGTCGTCACGGCAGTTTTAAGCAGCGTGACTCCGCCCACCAAAAAGCCGATCGCTCCGCCTACACTGCGTTACTATAGTTACTGCCCCAGTTCCTAAACTGTAATGGAAACGCGCCATCAAGTGAGCTGGTCCTAACAAGGCCTAACGAGGCCGAGCGAGGCCGAGCGAGGCCGGGCTCCGCGCTGTAGTGGAAACGCGCCATTTAGAGAGAGAGAGAGAGAGGTTCCAGGTTGTTGTATTGAAAATATTCAGGAGAATATTTGTCATTGTTCAGAGGTTGTTGTGTTGAGAATATTCAGGAGAATATTTGTCATTGTTCCAATGATGAATAAACAAACATTTGCATAAAGCATATTTGTCCACTCATATGTTGAGTATTAAAAACTTGAAAGACATTCCTCTAAGGTACATTTAGAACCGATAAAAAATGTGCGATTAATTTGCGATTAATCGCGATTAACTATGGACATCATGCGATTAATCGCGATTAAATATTTTAATCGACTGACAGCCCTAGTTTATTTCAAAACGGGGGATCAACAAAAACAATATGGTGCCTGTTTCAATATGTATTGACACACAAAGGGACGCTTTGGTGTCTCATGTGGTCTCAGTCTCTTTTTGCTGCTTTACTCCCCAATGCACTGCATGTACTACACTGTTCCATGAATGTTTTTAGTTGTGCATTCATGCCTGGCCAGTATACACACTCACATGCTCTTCTCAGACAACCCTTGATGCCTATATGTGAGGAGTGAATTCTCTGCATGATATCTGACCTCAGTGCTGCAAGCACCACCACTCGCTACTGTTGGATTTAAGCACCCTTCAGTTGTTGAAGGTTCGAGCCCGCTCCGCGCTGTTCGTTTGATGAGTGGTCTGCTATAAAAAGGAAGGACTCAGACAGAGATATGAGATTAAACAATAAGCTGATTTAATGGTAGAAACAACAGTACAATATAACGAAGTACTTATATAACGAAGTACTTCGGGCCTCAGCTCTTCCACCGTGCGATGTACGTATCAGACAGTCAGACCGAACAGAGGCCGCGAGTGTACAGAATTCACAATATTTATTCCCACAAACGGAGAGGAGTTGTGTGGGAGGAGTTGTGTCGGTTGCTCCTCCCTAGGTGTTCATCCACTGGTGGACTCACTCCTGGGCGAGCCCTAGGCAGCGAATCAGAGTGAGTCAGCCATTGACGAGGTCTAAACAGCGAATCAGAGTGAGTCAGCCATAGGTGTGGGAAGTTTGGATCTCCTGCGCCGCCGATCAGTCCCAGGTCATCTTTTATGGCAGCCATAAAATAAACAATTCTGGGTTGAACGGGGGTGAGGTACCAATCCTTATCTTCGTTTATCCTCAGCACCTGGCCGTACCACTCCGCATCCCAATCTTTCTCTCAGTACAATCTCTGCATAGACTCAATGGTGTCAGTTTTATTACCTTTCTCCTGCAACCCCCCCATGCTCCTATCCGGCCCATTAAAAACCCGGGGGGGCGACTGGATCCTCTACATTCCTAAGTCAACGCACACACAATTGACCACAGCAAACAAAGGAAAAATAAGAACACTTGGTCTAGTTTCATAAGTATACATTTTACACAGACAAAGTTATAATTATTAAAACAGGTTATACAGGTTACTTTTAATCCCCCTTTTGATCTCACCTCCAGAGATCAATTCACACAAGCATTCAAAACATAACCACTGTCATTCTTTTCTACTGCGTCTGTCCCACAATGAGCGGATACAAGGCACACAACAACAACCACATGTTACTAAAATGGCAATACAAGTAGCTATTGAAATCAAAAGAGACATTATTAAACCTTTCCATTGACCAAACATGTTTGTAAACCATTCCTCCAAGGGGTTGTGTATCCCTGATTGTTCATGCATAGTTATGGATAGTGTGCGAAAGCCTTCTAAAGCCTTTGTGACGGAACCGTCCGGAGCCGTATTGTTTGGAATGAAAGTACAACACATATCACCAAACATTGAACACACACCTCCTTTCTCAGCTAACAGCATGTCAAGGGCCATTCTATTCTGTTTCAGCCATAAGGGAAGTCGGCCCCAGCTGTTCAGCGAGTCCTTCTACAGGTCCCTAGTGAGATTAGCTAAACGGAGCACATTGTAATGTACATAGTTGATCCTGTCTACATTATTCCATCACTACCTGCTTGGAAAGTGAAGGTTTGTTTAGGAGACATTTTGGTAACAACTACCTCATGTTTGGCCCGTTTGACCCTAGTTACGGACTCCTCTGGCGGGGGAATGGAGTCTGGGTGGTCAATGGAATCATTAAAACAAAAATAAAGGCAAGGGTGAACACACATTATTTCTGTTATTAATAATAGGAGATTTACTAGGACACAAGGAATTAACACCCAATCAAATAATAAGGCAATTCGCTAATGGGCCATATAACTAAGAATGGTGTTCAAGATACAAACAGTGTCCCAAGTAAAACCACGATTCCCACTAGCAGAGTACACCAACAAACAATAAGGAAGTGTAATCCACAGTCTGTCATTGTTGAGTACCTTTAATCAGTGGTCCGTGTTATTGTAATTAGGTTGAACACAATGCTAAAATCTCCTAAGGAGATTTTTAAAACTAGGGTGTAAAATAGTACCCTGTAATGGTAAATACTGTGCTCCCAGAACCTGTTAAATATAACAGTCTGTTAAATAGAAGGTCTGGTGAGTGGGGAGACTTTCACTGCCCTTTAACTATAGGGCTAACCTCTCGTTATATATAACCTACTACTCTTATTAGAAAGAGGCCCTATAGGTGGGCATAAAAATGCTGCTACTTATTGGAAAGTGCCCCTAAAGGTGGGAGTAAAAAAGTCGGGTCCTATATGGAGTCGTGTGTTTCAGAGTAGACTCGTGTCCGCCTCCTCGCCGGCCGTAATCTCCTTTCCAAGATCGCCTGTTGTTACCTCTGTGTCTTTGTCCTTGTCATCTGTGTGGGTCGTTGCTTCTGCTGGGCTGTCGTCGTCAGATGTGTCGTTCTCTCGTCCTGCTGCAGCGATGTCAGTTCTGATGTCGTCTAACGTCCTTGCTGGAGGTTTTCCAACGGCGCACTGGCTCCAATGATACCACGTTTCCCCCTTTCCTTCGAGGCGAACTGCATGTGATGTCCTCTGAGTCACTCTGTGCGGGCCGGTGAACCTTGGGTTGAGCCACTTCGGACGGATGACCTTCAGCCAGATGAATTCTGCGGTGTTAGCCTCGTGCTTCTCCGGTCCCCCTTTGGCGTCAGCCACCTGGGTGGAGAAATCTCATACCAAGCCCTTAAGTTGCTGGTAATATGGTTTTGAGCTCATTCTCTACTTCTTTCCCTACTGCTAATGCTCCAGGACCCGGAAACTGATGGCCGTGGGTCAGCTCAAATGGGGAGAAACCTGTCCCTCAGTTAATGTGTTCATAAACAAAGTCCGACACCGGCTATATCAACCTGTTTCAGAGGAAGGTGGAGTCCCCTGTGCCGTCTTGACTTGCCGTGTCTTCTCTGTCAGAGGCAGAGGTTTCATCCTTTTTTTTTTTTAGTCCTAAAAAATTTGACGCGTTTTGCAACAAAGTCAAGTATTTCTTCATCTGTAGGTGTATGTGTTGATACAGGTGTTCCTTTAATGTCATGAGGGGAACTGGGTGAGGGGGGGTTAGAGGTGGAGGGAAGCGTATAGGGAGGGGGTCGGGTCTTAAAGGGGTTGTATAAATCTGGATAGAGGAGGGGACCGCCCTCTGGGATGTCTGGGAGGGGCCCACCATATGGCTTCTCCTTCCTGACTGGCTCTATCACTTCTGTGGGAGGGGCTGGTGCAGGACTGGGTGGGGCTGCTATGGCGGGCAGATTTTTGGCGGGAGTTTTGCTCAGAGAGCAGGTTACTGCCACTCCATTCATAACTAAGGCTGCGTTATGGCCTATTCTCCTTAGCTTGTCAACTAGCTCCCTTTCTTTGTTAAGTTTAGAAGCCCTGATAAAACCTGCCTTCTGCTTGTTGAGAGTTTCTAATTTCTGAACCAACTGTCGCTCGTATGTATTGAGTGCTGTGGCTAGGAGACTTATTGCCTCGTCACCCTCTACTCTATTCTCTGCGATCATCTGATCGTGTAAGAAACGGAGATCGCTGCTCGCCTTTTTATGATCTCCGGGCTTAAGTCCGCTAAGTATCAATCTCTCTGCTTGTCCCCACTGTTCCCTTAAACTCCCCGGAACAGGGACTCCTAATTCTCTCTCTTCACGTTCAAATTCTCCTTCCATTTTGACTTCGTTCGTATCTGCTTCTCCTAAAGGTTTTAGTTTTTTATAAAAAATACCAGATATCTCTGCGTACTATAATTTACTAATTATTGTAGTTTTATTCCCACAGGTATACAGTCTGATAGTTTTCGGTGCGAGGTGTATTTCAACCCGTTGCGGAGACTCACAAGAGCGCTTCTCCTAAAGGTTTTAGTTTCTTATAAAAAATACCAGATATCTCTGCGTACTATAATTTACTAATTATTGTAGTTTTATTCCCACAGGTATACAGTCTGATAGTTTTCGGTGCGAGGTGTATTATTGGCGGCGCGTAAGGCTCAGGTTTGGGAAGGCTAAATAACTTGTTTTACCTGACGCTGCCTGCCTCCGGCGTCTATAGAAAGAGATCAACTCAGTGAAAGCTGCGCCTGATCAGAGCTCAGCGTGCGGAGTTTAAATCTATCAAGTCATATTACAGGATAAAGGAAATACAGTTTAAACTGCCGTATGAAGAGAAGACGCCGACGTGTCGCACTTATCATTCATATCACATCATCGATCATATAATATCATAATATATCATATTTCCTTGTCTAAGTCAGCTTCTCGAGCCGTATCTGACCGTGCAACACTTACATTGTCACATACTGTATGCAGAAGTATTATTTTAAGCAACACATTAGGTTGACGAAACACTCAACTCAAATGTAATTAAAGTCAGATCCACTCGTGTCTTAGATGGGCAACAGTGATAACATAAAACTGTTGTACGCTTTCAAACACTCGGTAGTTTATTTATTTTTTAACCAGTTGCTCTATATTCACCTTGCAGGTGCAACTATGTGGCTTGTATCCTTTATTATATGTTTAAGTCATGGATGTTTAAAGTTCATATTTGTCTAATATTATTTACTTTTCATTAATGAAGTATGACGCTGCGCTGTTAGTACACTTGTCCCTTTCACGTGAACGCGCTCTCAGCTGGAGAGAGAAACCCTGGCTCGATTTACCGAGTTGATAACCAGCGTCGTAGGACCGCTTAGCCGTTACGTTAAGCCCGCGCTGATTGGTCCAAATTGACCAATCCACGGACTTCCTCACACACACACACACTCAGTGCAGGCAGCTCTGCTGATTTCTCCTCCCTGGCTGCAGGCTGATAACAGCCAGTTGGCATCAAGGCGAAATTCTCTCTGCAGACCCATTCTCACAGCGCCTATCAACCTTTTTCTTACTCAATATCGTTACACTTAATCACACTCAAAATAAATATACCTAACGTAACCCCAGATCCGTCTAAGGATTGCCTGTGTACTTAGTCGATGAGCCCCAACCCCAGAATTCGTCTAAGAATTACTGTGTGTGTCACCTTATTTCTCAGAGTATTTCAGCTGGACTTCCTTTAAATTTTAAAACCACTGAAATCTCGGACGACGATTGCAGCTGGACTTCCTTTAAATTTATAACCACTGCAATCTCGTTACACAGTTAATCACACTCAAAATAAATAACCTAATGTAACCCCAGATCCGTCTAAGGATTGCCTGTGTACATTAGTCGATGAGCCCCAACCCCAGAATTCGTCTAAGAATTACTGTGTGTGTCACCTTATTTCTCAGAGTATTTCAGCTGGACTTCCTTTAAATTTAAAACCACTGAAATCTCGACGACGATTGCAGCTGGACTTCCTTTAAATTTTAACCACTGCAATCTCGTTACACAGTTAATCACACTCAAAATAAATAACCTAATGTAACCCCAGATCCGTCTAAGGATTGCCTGTGTACATTAGTCGATGAGCCCCAACCCCAGAATTCGTCTAAGAATTACTGTGTGTGTCACCTTATTTCTCAGAGTATTTCAGCTGGACTTCCTTTAAATTTTAAAACCACTGAAATCTCGGACGACGATTGCAGCTGGACTTCCTTTAAAATTTATAACCACTGCAATCTCGTTACACAGTTAATATATTCCCCGTACAGTCTAGTTGACTTTTATAGTGCGATGTATATTTCAACAGATGGAGAGACTTCCAGAAGCGCTTCTACACCCCCTTTCGGCGATGTGGCTTTTGGCAAGGAGTCGAAACCCAGTCTACAGAATCTCTTTATCGTCACGTTTAGTCTTCTAGATTAACCCCACAGCAAGAGTTTGCGAGATCCGGTCATTTCAAATTGATTTTGAAAGTTGCGTTTCTCCTCTTGAAATACCCCACATATAACACAACTGCAGCTCCTCTTTGAGACTGGAAAGTGTTATTCTGTAGTACTGTTCTTTCTACCGTAAGACTAAAACACTGAAAATGCCGCTGACAACTCTAAAATTTTGTAGTATAGCCAATCACAGATTTTGATAATAACAGGTATCTGCTCACCTTTCTGTTGTGGGGCGCCCTGGTTTAGTTGTCAGAGGTATTCGAGGTGTCATCCCTGGACCGTTCGTCCGCTGGCTGCCGGTGTGCCTTCTATGAGACCCTACTCATCACGTCGGTCGGTCACCAAATTGTTGGGTTTAAGCACCCTTCAGTTGTTGAAGGTTCGAGCCCGCTCCGCGCTGTTCGTTTGATGAGTGGTCTGCTGTAAAAAGGAACGGCTCAGACAGAGATATGAGATTAAACAATAAGCTGATTTAATGGTAGAAACAACAGTACAATATAACGAAGTACTTATATAACGAAGTACTTCGGGCCTCAGCTCTTCCACCGTGCGATGTACGTATCAGACAGTCAGACAGAACAGAGGCCGCGAGTGTACAGAATTCACAATATTTATCCCACAAACGGAGAGGAGTTGTGTGGGAGGAGTTGTGTCGGTTGCTCCTCCCTAGGTGTTCATCCATTGGTGGACTCACTCCTGGGCGAGCCCTAGGCAGTGAATCAGAGTGAGTCAGCCATTGACGAGGTCTAAACAGCGAATCAGAGTGAGTCAGCCATAGTGTGGGAACTTTGGATCTCCTGCGCCGCCGATCAGTCCCAGGTCATCTTTTATGGCAGCCATAAAATAAACAATTCTGGGTCGCACGGGGGTGAGGTACCAATCCTTATCTTCGTTTATCCTCAGCACCTGGCCGTACCACTCCATCCCAATCTTTCTCTCAGACAATCTCTGCATAGACTCAATGGTGTCAGTTTTATTACCTTTCTCCTACAACCCCCCCATGCTCCTATCCGGGCCATTAAAACCCGGGGGGGCGACTGGATCCTCTACATTCCTAAGTCAACGCACACACAATTGACCACAGCAAACAAAGGAAAAATAAGAACACTTGGTCTAGTTTCATAGGTATACATTTTACACAGACAAAGTTATAATTATTAAAACAGGTTATACAGGTTACTACCCACTGAAAATGACTCCATTCTGCATGCTCAGTTCATCTCTGTGGTAGAAATACTTTGCGACTTCAATGGGGACATGTTCTTTTATCACAGGCCATCCCCGCTCAATAACACTCTTTAAGACCTGCAGTTCTGCATCTAGCTCTGTCGCTCTTTGAATTGCCTGCAGTCTCTCCCTGGACACTGGCAGATAATGTACCATGTTGATTGACTCCACTTCAATCTCTACTGAACCTATGTCCTCCTGCCCTGTAAGATAGGCTGCCAGCAGTAGGTGTTTTCCAGGGCAATAACGTAGTTTGATCTCATATGCTTGTAGTCTCATCAGCATGGATGCGTTGTAGTCTCTTTGGAGCACTAAGCAGTGGTTTTGTCATAATACTCTCAAGGGGCTTATGGTCTGATTGTACTTCCACAGGCCGGCCTGTCTCTCTTTTTGTAGTACTGCATGCACATTCAACGAACTCTATGCCTCTATGATTTTGGTTCTCTGTCTGGAAAGCTCTGATGCCCTCCCGAGTTGTATACATTTATTTAATGTAAGATCTGTTTCTCTGAGAAGTCGTTCTCTTGAATCCCATGTTCCACACACTATCTCTGATTAGAGAGTCTGTAATAATGCCAAAGTTGCATGTTGCTGCTAACGTTCTCAGTTCTGTTGGATATTTGTCCAAACTCTCTTCTTGGCCCTGACTTCTTGTGAAGAAATTGGGTACCACTTTGCAATAAGACTACCCTTATAAAGGGCTTACGAATAGTTTGTAATTAATTTATAAATTAGGTCGTGAACACTTTATAAATCATTAATAAGCTTTTATAAGACATGAGATAAACAGGGCAACTATTTGGCAAGACCGGTTGCTTGCCAAATAGTGAGCCCACATTTATCTGTACTGCTAAGTCTTATATTGGCTACTTAGCTTACTTCGTCCTCTTCATCAGCCAGCATCCTTGGTATCTGTTGTTCACTGAGTAGATTCTCGCTAAGTAGCCAATATAAGGCTTAGTCATCTTGCCAAACAGTGAGCCTGTGTTGATGTATGAAAACTATGTTAGAACTGGTTTATAAATGGTTCTCAATGATTAATAAAGTGTGTACAACCTAATTCATAACCTAATTATAAACCCTTTATGAATCCTTTATAAGGGTAGTCTTATTGTAAAGTGGTACCAGAAATTGTATCTTTCAATAGTTTCATTCTTCTTAGGGTCACAACATGCATCCAATGCTGCCAATACTTCATCTATGTACAATTCTTCCTCACTTCTTCCAACTCCCAATGTTGCACATACTTCTCTTCCTTTTTCTCCAATCAAGTAGTACAGCAGTTTTACCTTGTAGCCATCATCTTTGTCAGAATTCCTCTTTCCATCTTTTCCACGCATATGACAAGTTAGCATCTCCAAAGTCAATTTTACCCGGTGGTTTGATTGCATTCTCCATGTCCACTCGTGCGTAGCGCTGTCACTCGGGTCGTCTTCTTAGCTCCCTCTCTCTAGCCACTCACTCAAACCTCGTGGTGCACTAGAACGCTGTTCTCCAGGGCTGGATTTGTGTCGCTGCCACCATGTTTCAATATGTATTGTGTGCTATACTGATAATAACGACACACTCTATCTTACTCTCACGTACTTTACTTGTAATGTTCCACAAGATACAATGCAACACCCTAGCCGTGCTAACTTCAGAACTGACGCTCATGCCTGGTCCCTCGGCTCATGTCGTCCCCACGGGCCACCTGTGCGTCAACAAATAATGTCCCCCTGGCAAACGTATATTGCAACAGTGCCGTCCTCTATTCCTGGAGGCCTCGGCAACGGAGACGGAGATGGTTCCCCTCTCACTCCAGCAGCCGGCGCTCTAACCACACCCCGTTGCCACATACCCCCACCGCCCGACTCAGGCTGGACCCCCTCCGCCGAGCGCGAGAGGTAATCAGCCACGACCATCCGGTTACCCGGCCTGTGGATCACCTTGAAGTTGAACGGCTCTAATGCCAGATACCAACGAGTGATCCGGGCGTTGGCATCCTTTATGTGGTGGAGCCACTGGAGCGGGGCATGGTCCGACCAGAGGGTGAAAGGGCGCCGCAGGGTGCTGACCGCCCACCGTATGGCGAGGCACTCCTTTTTCCCCCGTTCACCTCCCTCTGAGCGAGCTTACGGCTAATGTACAGTACGGGACGGTCGACCCCATCTACCCGCCGGGACAAAACGGCCCCAACCCCGCTGTTCGAGGCGTCGGTCTGCAAGACAAAGGGAGAGAGAAGTTAGGTGTGTACAAGAGTGGCTTTCCGCAGAGGGCTTTCTTAACCCTCTCAAACGCCAGCTGACACCGCTCCGTCCACTGGCCGGATCTGAAGCACACTTTCAGGTCAGGTCAGTCAGTGGACTGGTCAGCTCAGAAAAGGCCTCAGAAAACACTTCTTCGGGTTGGCCGTGAGCCCCGCCTGCCTCAGGGACTCAAGCACTGCCCCCACCTGCTGCATATGCTGCTCCCATGTCTCACTGTGGATGATGACATCATCCAAGTAAGCAGCAGCATATGCAGAGTGGGGACACAGGACCCGGTCCATGAGCCGCTGGAAGGTGGCTGGGGCCCCGATCAACCCGAAAGGAAGTGTAAAGAATTTGTATAAACCATACGGAGTGGAGAAGGCCGTTTTCTCCTTAGACTCTTGCGACAGGGGAATCTGCCAATAGCCCTTGGTTAAATCCAGTGTCGTGTAAAAGCGAGCAGTGCCTAGTTCGTCGACCCGGGGCATTGGATAAGCATTGAATTTGGACACCTCATTAACCCTGCGGTAGGGGTTTCACAAACTAATCGACTAGTCGACTACCTCTACCACTAGTCGGCGCTGTAGGCCCTAGTCATCTAGTCGTGAACAAAATGGAGGCAAACGTGGGAGATGAGCATGCCGACATTGGCGCTGAGGTGCTGCAAAATGCTCCAGCAAAACACGTCCGACATTCAGGGGTCCTCATCTTATGCGCAAATGCGGCGCACCTATGCACTCTACAGTTTCAGTTTTAGCTCCGGCGCTAAAAGTTCACGAGCGTGCTCCACTAGCACCCCTCTTTGAACAGCTGTTTGGACCTCATTTCGAGAGCAACAAGAAAACACGGGTCAACAGTGGCGCGGATGAGCTACGGGATTACTGCCAGCAGACACCCCATATCCCCACAATGGATAACCCTCTGAAGTGGTGGGCACAAAACGCGAACCGCTTCCCCCGTTTAGCCAAGCTTTCCAGGAGCTACCTGGCTAGCCACCAGCACCCCAAGTGAACGGATGTTTTCCCTGGCAGGCAACACTGTCACCCGACAGTGGTCAAGCCTCCTTCCCTCACATGTTGATGCTTTGGTCTTCCTTAACGCAAACCAAAAAACCTGGAAGGGTGGACATCGTTATCGAGGAGGACAGTGACAGCGAGTAAAGTGTTGCGCAATGCGCACTGGATTTACGTTGCATTTATGTTCTTAACAGAGTTTTTGCAGTAGATTTGGTGAGTCCAGTTACTGTTTTTTATTTAATCAGCCATGTAACCCATGTAACCCAAATTAAAATGCTGCTTTGTTACAGTGTTTAACGTAACTGTATGCATTGCAATACAAAATACAGTTTTACACCTCACTTTGTGTGTCTTTATTATGACGTAACAACTAATCGACTAGTCGACTACTATTTTGAAAAACTTGTCGACTGGTAAATATTGGTAGTTGTGAAACCCCTACCCTGCGGTAGTCCAGACAGAACCGGATTGACCCGTCAGACTTGCGTACCAGAACGACAGGGCAACACCAGTCACTGTTGGACTCTTCTATTACTCCCATCTCTAGCATGGCCTGAAGCTCCGCCTGAACAATTTTCCTCTTGTGTTCAGGCAGCCAATAGGGCCATGAACGAATGGTCACGCCTGGTGAATGCACCCCCATAGCCCCCGCTAGCTTAGCAAACCCCGGCCAATTCGTCCCCAAGATCAGGGGGTGCGTAAGGCGAGTACTAACTCCAGCCCTGACTCTATGCTTTTTGCCCCTAAAATATATATTTCCAGCGTCACCTCCGAGTACTGGTGAATATCCCCCCCTGTATACATACTGGTATACGGTACGTCCCCTCGAGACCGCGACAGGACACCGGCGGTCCCGCAACCCGAACCAGCTATCCGACCTCCATGAGCGGAAGAGGCCGGGCTGCCCGCACCGCCAGCAATCCTGCCCTGGCGTCTGAAGAGCACCCTGTGGTACCGGATGACCAGACGCGTAGACTGGACCCTGAGAAGAGGTGGGAAAAGGGGCAGAGTTAGTGTGCGTATATGTATGTCCAGGTGTGGGCCCGCTGGGACTGTCGGGGACTGGGGTTCCTCCGTCAAGCCCCGTCCGGGCAACGAGAGGTGATCCTCCGCGAGGACGACGGCTGCTTCCAGGGTGGCGGGGCGGTGGCACTGGACCCAGTTCGCCGTAGAGGATGGCAGGCCGGCGACAAAAATGCTCCAGTGCCACCTGCTCCACAACGTCCTCAGCGGAGTGCTGTCCCGGTCGGAGCCAGCGCCTCGCCACACCGAGGAGCTGCTGCACGAAGGGGAGGGCTCTGAACCGGCGGTGGTGCTCCTCCAGCGTGCTGCCCAGCCGGTCCAGGATGGCCCTCCTTAGCTGGCCCTCCTTAGCTGGCCGTAATTGTATCGAGAGGATGCCGGCAGGCTGTGCGCAGCCAACTGTGCTTCAACGGAAAGGAGGGGCAGCAAACGCACAGCCCACTCCTCCTCCGGCCACCCACACGCCGCCGCGATGCCCTTCAAAGATGTCCAGGTAGGCCTCCGGGTCGTCGTCTACCGTCATCTTTTGGAGGCTGGCCGGCGGCCGTGCCGGGTTGGTCCCCGGGATCGGCCTCCCGCTGGAGAGCCTGTCCCAGAGGGCTCTGTGGGTTTTCCCCTTCCGTCATTAGTCCCTGTTCGGGCGCAACTGTGAGCGTTCGGGCTCACTCCGGCTTGAAAAGGGACAGGAGGAGAGGGCGATTGGGTAAACAAAATATGTTTATTTCAAAATGAGGGGATCAACAAAAACAATATGATGCCGTCTTCTATTCCTGGAGGCCTCGGCAACGGAGACGGAGATGGTCCCCCTCTCAGGACCCAATCTACTGCAAGGGACTAGAACCAGGTTACCAGTGTGCTTTTTATTTAGTGACTCATTACCTGATTCTGATCAGCTGTCTGGCCACCAGCGCTCTAACCACACCCCGCTGCCACAATGTAATATGGGAAAAGCTGGAGACAAAGGGAGAGTAGATAATGGTTATTTCTGCAAGGCGTCACAAATGCAGGAGCCTTGGGATGTTGCGATGTGACAGAAAGGATGGACAGAATGGCTGAGGTTGTTACATGGTTAGTTGCTAACATTTAGGGCAAGGGGCGTTGTGTGTACTTGTGACTTAAACATAGCTAAATAATTCAGCACAACCACCAATTCCTCAATAAAGTGAGCTATAACTTTCATTGTTTCAACATATAACCAGAGATGGGGTCGTTACTCAAAAAAAGTAATATATTACATCTTACTTTAAAAAAAAGTAATACATTACTTTACTTCGTTAC
This sequence comes from Dissostichus eleginoides, assembly GCA_031216635.1. Taxonomy (NCBI): domain Eukaryota; kingdom Metazoa; phylum Chordata; class Actinopteri; order Perciformes; family Nototheniidae; genus Dissostichus; species Dissostichus eleginoides. The sequence goes on from CM062269.1 coordinate 33,663,444, forward strand.
TCTCTACATAAGTAGCACGTTACTTTACTCGTTACTTTACACGCAGGGCCGCCCCTCCCTACAGGCAGATCACGCAGACTGCGGAGAGTGCTTCATTTCAGGTCCTCCTTAGCTATTAGCTTCACGTTAGCATGTTGTCTTTGCAGGTGCTTGTTGAGGTTTGACATTGTGTTTGCAGCAGTGGATAAAAGCTTCTGGCCTGGACACAGTTTGCACCTCACCGTCAAATTCCTGTCCTTTCTTCGGACGAACTCAAAATAATGGGCATACCTCCACCCCTCGAAAGTTATCGCTGTTGACTCAGCCATGTTTATGCACTGCATGTGGACGCGCAAGTCGCGCAAATGTTACGTAAATATAAACCTGCGGCGGAAATCCCTCTTGTCTGTCAAAGGGAGAATCTAGTAATTCTTTATGTTAGTAGGTAACTGCATGGATGTATAATGGGTAACTGTAGTGTGATTACCAGAGGTGGGGACTCGAGTCACATGACTTGACTCGAGTCAGACTCGAGTCGCATATTTTTGGACTTGAGACTTGCTTGACTAACATTGATAAAAGACTTGACTTGACTTTGACTTGGTATTCATGACTTGAGACTTGACTTAAGCTTGAGACAGATGACTTGAAAGGACTTGACTTTTTAAAATTAAATATGTGCGTTTGTTTTTGTATTGAGATATTACGTTCAGTTTTTTCGAAATGTGATTGGGTGATTATAGCGCCATGCGCGCAAACCTGGCAACCCACTAGAAGGCAGGAGTGTCAGTTAACATGGCAGCGGCTAGCGTTACTCAAAAAATAGTCAAGTTTGGATTCAAGGATTATGTTGTCGATGACGCTAATAAGAAGAGAACAGCGGTATGCAGGGTCTGCAGCATAAAGATCAGTGACACGACCACCACAACATCCAACTTCATTCGTCACTACAAAAACCCCCACAGAGAAAAGGTACGTGAATGTGTTGTGTTAGCTAGAAAGCTAACGTTAAGTTTAAGCTACGTTAGACTTTGTTTCAAATCGATTAAGCATTTCAAAGAGAAGACAAAACGGTAAATTAACACTAGAACCGCCAAGGGATTCATTTTGACTAACCCTGACACTGACGGGCTGTCAGGAGAGGGAGAGAGAGAGAGGAAAAGAGATGCCTCGTTTATTTTCCCTGTGTTATTATCAGAAGTTACTGTAAACTTTTGAATAATGTAGTTCATCTACTTTTAGTAGTTTGTTTAAATGTTTTAATTATGTTGTTTTTGTTTGTAGAAGTGCATAATTCCTTGATTTATTGTAAAAATGAATCTTAACTTTTTGATCTGTTATGGTGATAAACTGAAGCAATTTCAAAATTAACCCAATTAAGTGAATTTTAAATTGCTTGATACTTGTAGGCAGAGGTGTGGACTCGAGTCACCAATTTGATGACTTTGGACTCGACTTGACAAAATCACAAAACACTTGCGACTCAACTTGGACTTGAACACCAATGACTCGGGACTTGACTTGGACTTGAGCCTTCTGACTTGAGGTGACTTGATCATTTAATTCAGGGGTCTCCAACACGCCGATCGCGAGATGCCGCTAGAAGAGCAGACTCCAGTCGGGGAGAGCAGAATCTTCAGCCGCTTCTACTCTTGCTGAGAATCCTTGCAGGCAGGGGCGGGTCTTTATTTAGCTGGGCCACCATGCGGCCAATCATATGCGAAGACACACTAGGATCATACCATTATGTGAAAGAAGGGTGGGGGGCAGACGCTCCAAAGAAAGCAGGTGTAGTGGTATAGGCCAGCTACAGAGAGACAGGGAGACGGGGAGCCGGATTTAAATGCAAGCGCGTCAGAAAAAGTCAAGAAATTAGCGAAAACCGAAAAAAGAAGCAGCATCTGGCTGCATTTCAATGATATTGGAGAAAGCAAAGCTGAGTGCAGGATTTGTAAAATGAAAATAACCTTCAGAGCAGGGTTTTTTTTTGGTAACCACTCAGGATTTATTGTCAGAGGTGGGAGAAGTTCAGATCTAGTACTTGTGTAAAAGTACCAGAGTGTAGGAATACTCGGTTACAATAAAAAGTCCTGCATTCAAAATGTTACAAGTAAAAGTACAAAAGTATTAGCATCAAAATATACTTAAAGTACCACCTGCAGAGGGATCTAGATTCAGGTGTTCTTTTCCCCATAGAGACCGCCTCGCTGCACATTATCCCTTGCATAAAGATAGATTGTGGGTCCCTTATAACATGTTGTACACAGTGGAAATAAACATTCTGGTTACCTCAACATCAGGGATCTTATACATTAAACTCCTTCTGAATCAAACCGTCACGGTAGCCTTACCTTATTGATCCCTCTTAAAATAGAAGAAAATACGTTACTTTACCAGCAGAGAGAAAATGGAATATTAAATCATTAATGGGACTAATAAAGAGCAGTTTAATTATTAAGTATTATTCTGTTGATCGATGTCATTACATTTGTTGAAAAGCACATAATGACTTGTTTAAGACTCGTTTTGTCAAAGTTTAGGACTTGGACTTGACTTGAACTTGCCCATCCTGACTTGAGACTTGACTTGGACTTGAGCGCAAAGACTTGAGACTTGACTCGGACTTGAGCGCAAAGACTTGAGACTTGACTCGGACTTGCAAAACAATGACTTGGTCCCACCTCTGCTTGTAGGTCAAGACTTGAGACTTGCTCATGACTTGCACATGTAGGACTTACTCCCACCTCTGGTGATTACTGATTTGATCAAAGTAACGAAGTAACGCGTGTCGGGCAATGTTAGTAACTGTAGTGTGATTACTGAATTATAAAAGTAACGCGTGACATTACTCCGTTACCGACAAAAGTAATATTATATACAGTTACTTTGTAACGCGTTACACCCAACTCTGCATATAACCTATTATATCGTACTGATTGAAGACATGTTTATTTTCTTTATAGTATTTGAGATTCCAGTGATAAGATTTAAGCAATAGTTTGATCAAACTAAATAACGAAATAAATGAGCATACACTATAAGCCAACCGGCACTAAATCAAAGCACCACCATTAGGTGTTTGTAGTCATTTTTCTTTTCTTGCATGCTCTAAAAAATCTGGAATCTCCTGGGATCTTCTGAAAGCATTTGTGGACGTGACAGAGTTCATACTCTAGAGACAAAAATAATCCTTATCTCGACCTAACCTCCCCTGAATTTAGAAAGACAACAGCAAGCAGAGTAGCACCATCAATTACAGCTAGGTTGGGTTTGGCTGGGCCTACTCTAGCATCACTCTACTGAAAAAAACTCTTACAAAAGCTGTTTGCACCCCGCCCAGTGTTGCGCTTACATATTTGCTCATTGTGTTGCTTATCCAACCAACCAAAAGTCCTGTTTTTGTTCAAGTCTATTTTCTACGAGACGTGGATCTTCTCTTGTCCTGTCTTTTGGCCATGAACCCCTGTTGAACCACCCTTATGAAAGCTGCGGGCACCAAGCCCACGTGTGAAACAATCCTCGTTTTTTTTTTCTCTGTCAAATGTAGCTTTGCGTCCACCTAGGACAATGACAGTAAATGTGGCTATAACAAAGATGAATAGTAGCTCTGTCCTGTAAACACCTGACCATCATTATACAATTCCTGCAACAACTGATACATTCTTTCCAAAGAGGAAACATGAATCTGGCCAGCAATATAGGGTTACAAATGGTAGTTAGAATTCTTTATCTGAGATTTACTAGGCAAAACGTTCACATAAGACACTGATAGATGAAATCAATAAATATTGCTTTTAATACAAGCTGAGCAGGAAACAGCTTGATTAGGTTTGGTCAACGCAACTAATTGGTAAGGTTTATTAAAAGTTTGTGGTTTGAGTTAAACAGGCAAGTTTGTTACGTTGTTACTTTGTTGCATTGCTTAAATTAGGTAACAAGTTACATACATTATGTGAGTTTGATATGCTTATTGCTAAACTTACATAGGCTACATCGTTTAAATGACCTAAAAAGTCAGTTTTTGTTCACAAGGAACACTTCTCTCCTGGGTGACAGTCATGTGTATTTAACCAATGAATCCCACACAATGTGCATACTTCCTGAACTTTATACTATCCTGACTTTATCACCTTCCTTCCTAACTACAACAACATGGAGCTTCATAGTTTGACGTAATGCTGCTGTATTCAACAACTTGGGAGTGAGAAGGGGCTGAATATAGACGTTTTAGAGGGTTTGATTGGAAATGCTTTTCATCAAAGTGTCACACGAACCGTGATGGCAACAGGAACAAGGGCAGAAACACAAGGAATCAACCAGTGACAGATAAAGAGAGACTGACCATATATGGAATAATGTCGACAGGAAACATTGACAACGAACTGACAGAGAAACAATGGGACAGAAAGTCATATACACAGACAGGACTAATCACATGACAAGATACAGCGAAGGAGGGTAGGTTAGGACATAAAGGCAGCAGGGTGGTTACACGCAGGTGGGGAGAATCAGGCTGGGGCCAGCAATCACCACAGGCGGGAAAACTAAAACACAGGAAGTTAAAACAGATGTGACAAATGCAGAGCAACAACTTTTGAAAATAAAACAGGAAACAGGAAAACAGATCATGCCTCCAAAGAATAAAATCTTCTCACCAATTCTGCAGGTTTTTCAGCGTCTTTTAGCTCCTTGTTTGGTGGCACATCTAATGTCTGTTACACTCTCAGTTTGAGTTTTTCTAGCAGCAACAGCCACCAAACAAGCAATACAGCCACAGAAAACTACCTGCTGAGCACCAAACAGCTGACAAACACATTAAGAGACTAGCCGGGGAACATAGTGGAGCGTTTAGCAGCTAAGGACACAGATATTTCCCTCAAAAGTTGGTAGATATCCCAAACAGAGCAAAAAGAGAGGGAATATTGGACTTATATTCATCAGATGGCTCAAAACAAATGAGATGTCAATGTGTTGAAGTGGCCATCCGGTTGGGAACAGTTTCCTTTTTGTGCCGGTCAACTTGATTTATAGTTACAATGCCCCTAGTGTTGAAGAAGATATGTATTAATGCAGTGTTATTTAAAGTATTAATTGTATCCCTATATATCGGCTATTAAGTTTATTGACCAGTGTGAAGAGTTACAATGACGTTCCTACCCACCACAAACTCTGTAGTTAAACTGGAACACACAAGCCATTGTTATCATGGAAAAAACTAGGGATCGACCGATATGGCTTTTTCAAGGCCGATACCGATTATTAGTAATCAAGGAGACCGATAACCGATATTTGGAACCGATATACATTTGCAGTAAAATCAGAAAATCTTGGTGTCAAAATGTAGAATAACACAAACTCCAACACAACTTCTTTGAAATGCATTTATATATTATGTTTATGAACTTTTAAACATCTTACAACTGGTTTCCTCTCTGTGACCCTGATTAAAGTATGTCATGCATTGTAGGCTGAGTTGGAGTCATTGTCCCCTGCTGAGATTCAGATTCACGTTTCCCCTGTGCGGTTCCATAGATACCAGGGTGATGATTCCTAAGATGGGACCACAGGTTTGACGTATTTGTCGCTTTTGCACTTGTTGACCATGCTGACACCTACTTTGCATGTATTGCAGACTGCCTTCCCCTGTGTTGTTTGAGTGTAATACTCCCATACTGCACTTCTTGCCCTTTCCTTTAGTGCAGCCATCTGCAATGAGTTAGAGAGACAGAGAGTTAAAAGTGGGGCTGCAGGCTGACATGCTTAACTAACAATAATGCTTAATTTATTATATCAAAACAATGCCTGTCTATCTAGCATAAAATCCCAATAAGCTGCTAGCAACTGCAAAACACTAGTGCTAGCTAATGTTTTGCAAAATATTAAAAGTGAGGCTATTACAGTAGACCTAACGTTAGTCTAGTAGCCTTACTTCTAATATTTTGCTAAACATTTGCTAGATACATGTTGGCTAGCTAATGAGCTTCACATATCAACCTGAAAAACTGCGAGGCCCCACTCGCAGCCCCCCCCCCCCCCCTCCGCACCACAGTTATTTTCCGCTGCGAGACGCTGCACGCACCCCCAACTCTGACTGACTTCCCGCGTCCCTGTGTAACTGGGAAACTGATAGAATTGGATCATAAGATCGTGGTGTTTTTGCAACTTCAGCATAGGGGATTGGGATGTTTATTGAACTTCGGCTTTCAACTGACTTACCTTCGAAACACATGTATGGCTCTGCCGCTCAGCGCTGCTGCTTGCATCAGTCTGTGTCTGCGTTCTTTCGCACCTGCCTGTAATCTGAGAAGGTCCCGCCTCTCTGGCTGGCTCCCGCCCGGAAAATCTTCAGTGTTGAATGACACTTCAGTAATAGCCTATCAGATAGCGCTGTGGGCGGGACATTGCTCGTGTACACAGAGTGGTGACTGCAGCCAGAGAAACGGCCGCATCAGAGCCAAAGTTTTATCGGCAATTTGATAAAAAAAAGGCCGATACCGATAATCGGTCAAATGCGGAATATCGGCCCCCGACCCCTAGAAAAAAAACCCTAAAACTGAATCCATAAAATATATGTTATGTGACACTCATACCGCTACATAACAGAAACCCTACTTTGCTGATCTAGGTGCAAATGAGCTTCAGCATAATTTAGTTTTCAGTATAGAAATGGGTTTGGTATCTCTTCCAAACATACTTAAGGGTCGGATATCTATCAAATATATATGTGGTACTTGTGAAGTGTTAGTTCTTCATAATATCTGACAATTGTGTCTTAGGGTGGAAGTCCTCTCCATGTTTCAGCTTTGGGAAAACGTTTCTGTGTCTCTGCCGCCCTCTGTTGATATCCAGCACATGAACAGTCACCAGGTGTACATTTTTCACAATGCTCTGATACTGATTTGGTTTTATGACTCAAACAGGAAGAAATAATGAAAAGGAAGAACATTTTGATTTCTACCAGTATACACTAGTTTAGGGATCTATTCTGTCACACTTATACAAATAATGCCTCATAAGTACGTTTGAGGAGTTTAACCCTTACCCTAGTATTGGTGGTTCTTGCATTACCCTCAGAGTGGTAATTACAACAGCATTAGAACCCAAAAATAACACAAAGGGAATGTATAGTGCTACAACAAACCTTTATTACTCAAGTCTAATGTTGTGTTCAAAATTCCAGGAAAGACAAACGACTTCTAAGTTCAACTATTTATTAAAAGAGAGCAAAAGATATATATTCACTTGGCCAAGGACTCCGTCACGTCATAGAAATTACAGGCAGCAAAGCTGTAACCTGTAACCACTATTTCCACTCTTTTATAAAAGAGCCTCGAACCTCGTGCGACAATACATTTTTATTACACAGGGCGCTGCCCGTACATTTATGATTGGTCAAGACTAAATGAAGAGATACCGTGGTTTAGACTTGGTTCTCTTTGGTAGGTGCACAGACTTTGAAAAAAGTCTCTTGGCAACACGATCCTCCAATCAACCTTCAGCCGGCTGGCGAAGTCCCTCCCTACTCTGTCTCTATTCTAGTCATTTGTTTTCGCTAACTTTTCTACAGATATAGTGAAAACCTTCATAATGCTGCTTCCTAGCTATGCGTGGAAGCGAAGCTCACCCACACGGCCAAGGTCAGACTCTCAGTAACTCACTGTCTTCTTACTGCGTCTGCACCTGGCTTTGCTACATTAGTATTGCAAGCTAAACACTTTCTTCTGCGACTTTTCCCTTCGTTTTTCCTATCCAACCCATCAAACCTTGGGATTGGTGATTTTGTCTATTTATTCCAAAGTCACAGCAACATAAAATGAACACAATAAGCTTATAATGTAATAATAAGAATCAGTCTTTCTAACGTTATATAAAAATAGACTCCACAAATCCCTCCTTACACACCTTTAAAGGTGTGAATCTAATCTACGTCTATTTCTTTTTCCTCCTCGTGTTCCAATTCGTAGTCTGGGGCTGTCTGGATCGGGGTCAAGGCCCATGGGGGAATGTCAGTGAGGGGGATTACTCCAAGGACTGTAACGGAAACTACCGTATGCGTCCTCGTGGGGCCAGGGCCTAAGTCTTCCTCTGGTTCACTGTCATCATTCTCTGCCAACAAGGGCATTTGATAAGGGGGCAGGACATTATATCCAGTTTGCCTGGCCAGGGCGGTGGTTATTAATCTCTCAGTCAGGGTGCGGATACAAGGGACGCAACAACATCCACACATCACTAATATAACTATCCCTATGGTCAATGAGACGCAAACTGACATTACCAGTGTTTTCCACTTCCCAAAGCATTTTTCCCACATATCTCCAAACATTTAGTCTATTCCTGCATTCTCGGCCAGTTCTATACTGAGGGAAGTTAACCCAGCTAGGGCTTTGGTTACAGAGCCATCTGGGGCGGTGTTATTGGGGATGAACGTGCAACACATAGCTCCAAACAGCTTACATACTCCACCCTCCTTTGCCAGTAACATATCTAGTGGCATTCTATGCTGCCAGGCCATTAGGCTAGTTCCGTCCAATTGAGCAGAGAGGCCCTGGACTGCCTCTTGTGTAATTTACATATCGTTGTTGGTTATAAAACAGATAGTTAATCCAATCTAAATTATTGTTGGTTTGTACCATAGCCCCAATATAGGGGAGGACACTCAAGAATCCTGCTGCAATTTGGTTTTGGGCTTTGAATTGTTCAGGGACACCTCTCGGGATTCCTATAGCATCTATGTACACGCCTGAATCATAGGGGGTCACGAAGGGAGGCACTGGGCTTTCTTTTTTTCTGGTCAGTTCTGATCTGGGGGCGGTCAATTGGGTGGCTGTAACAGGAACGATTACAAAGGGCATTACTAACTGAGTGGGGGTGCACACTCCTTGCAAATTGAGGGGAAGTGTGGGATATAATGTTATTGAGCCACAATACCACCAAAAACGCTAGAGCGTGTGTGAAATTATTCAGCGTGGAGGTGTCGGTTTTCGGAATCTGGAAACTGCTTTTGCACCATAATGGGTCTAGCACTCCCACCGTTGGTCCATTGCTAATTTTGTGGTCGATCGCGATCGACTGGTTGGGCACCCCTGCTTTAGAGCCTCTGACATTTTGATTTTTCTGGCCATGGAAAATGTGAATGCCTTCGAGCCCAGGAATGCCACCACTCCATGTGCTGTATTTATCTTGAGTGGGTGGCACATCACAATGTGTCCAGTTTTGTCAACGGCTTTCGTTAATGCTGCTAAGTGTCTTGCGCAGCCCGTTTGTCCTTGTTCAATATTATCCAATTTTGAACTGTGGTACATCAGTGGCCTTCTCTCTCCCTCCTTTTTCTGAAACAGTACAGCATTTACTATCCCTCCTGTTTCAGAAACATCAAGATAGAAGGGGTCGTCATAATCAGGTGTGGCCAGGTGAGTGGCTTGTCCCAATGCTTGTTTGGTGCGTGTGAACACATCCTCAGCTTCTGGGGTCCATATTAGGGTGGCCGTCAGGTTTCTGTTCCCTGCGATGGTTAGCATGTCTCTGAGAGGTTGTGTTAAATCGACATACACGTGGTACGTGATTTCTGCTGTAGCCTGTCAGACCTAGGAATTAGGGCTGCTCAATTAATCGTATTTTAATCGCGATTACGATTATGGCTTGCAACGATTACGAAAACAACGTAATCGAAATAAAACGATAATTTTTTTATTATTATTATTACTTTTTTTTTTTTTTTTAAATTACTTTTTTTTTTAATTGGTTTTTCAGTTGAATTATACTTAAAGTTCAGGGTAATTAACTGTTAAAAATATACTGTTCACATTTTTAAAGTAAATGGATAATCGTTTTTAATAATCGTGATATCAATTATTGACCCAAATAATCAAGATTATGATTTTTGCCATAATCGAGCAGCCTTACTAGGAATGCCAACATTTGTTGGACAGTAGTTGGTTTACCATGGGAGAGAATGGAGGATCTCTGGGCGTTGGTTGACAGTTGGTGAGACAGTCAGCAGAGATTAGTCTGCCCAGGAACGTGACTGTACGTCTTGCAACCTGTGTCTTTTCCTTCTTTACCTTGTAGCCGCTACTTGCAAGGAGGAGGAGCATGCGTGTTGTTGCCTCAAGGCAAACTGCTGCAGTGGGAGCGGCTAGGAGTAAGTCATCCACATATTGTATGAGGACAACTCCAGCTGGTAGTTGGAAGGGGGCCAGGTCAGTCTTGAGTGCTTTGTTGAAGAGCCCTGGGCTGTCTCTGTATCCCTGCGGCAGTCTGTTGTAAGTGTACTGTTGATTTTGGTACGTAAATGCAAACATTTCTTGTACATCTTCGTGTAGTGGGAGACAGAAGAAGGCATTTGCCAGGTCAATCACAGTGAAATACTTGTGTTCTGGGTTTAAATTCTGTAGTGCCAAGTAAGGATCTGGAACCGGACTGCTTACAGGCTCTGTTGCATCATTAATGGCCCTTAGGTCATGCACCATTCTCCAACCTTTGTTTTCTGCTCTTGGCACGGGAAGGAGAGGGGTGTTCCAGTTCGAACGCGTGGGCCTGAGGACACCTGCTGTGAGGAGTCATTCAATGGTGTCTTGGATACCGGATAGCTGCTAGTAGTATTAAGAACCCGCCTTATGTCAGATTGAGATTAAGTACCTGATAAGGAATGATTTATGACCCTAAAACCGGAAGTCCCGCCTCCAAAAAAACGGAAGTCCCGCCCCCAATACCGGAAGTCCCGCCTCCAAAAACGGAAGTCCCACCTCCAAATCCCTTTGAAGTGGCACCTGTCACTCTGAAATCAGACCTTGGACCCTCTTATCTTTCCTGACCTTTGAACCCCTTATCTTTTATGACTTGTTTGTGCAGATGTTACCCAATAGCGGCTGATACCTCCTTTGATGTGAACCCGTTAGTATCTTAGTAGGTCATTACTGGTCAATGATAAACCAGATATAGCCCTGATAAGACTTGATCAGCCCTTTGATGTGAACCCTGTTAATATAGGTCATGATCGGTCAATGATCCACCAGATATAGCCCCTGATAAGGATATGGCACAATAGGGGGGTTGATCAGCCCTTTGATGTGAAATCTGTTAATAATCTTACTAGGTCATGATCGGTCAATGATAAACCAAATAGTATAGCCTTCTATAAGATAGCCTGCTATAAGATAGTGTTCTTTAATAATATGACATAGTGACTCTTTTTACGGTAATATCAGATCATATGACATTTAAGTAGATCTTTTTGAAGTTGTAGAGGTAGGTAAGCATATATGAACCCTGGAGTGTTCATAGGGATTAAAAGGGTCTTCTTTGCTAGTTTATTTAAATTAAATTAAATTAAAAAAATCATTTCACCCCCCTTTCTTTTTTTCTTCCTCCACCCCTGCTTGCTGTCCCTCCCCACCCTCTCACACACACACACAACCCCTCACACACACCTCCCTCCCACCCTGCTGACCCTAGAGAGGGCCTTTGAGTTCACACACACACACACACATCTCTGAAAGATGTCCACAGGTTTTGTTTTTCAAAATAAGTTATCTTTTTGCGTAATCTAGATCTCACACTAGGGATAAGAATAATTGACAGCAGAGACAGGGTCTATGAGTTTTTTTACCTGCGATCTCTGAAAGAACCACCATTTTTGTTTTTCAAAAAATCAAGTTATCATCTAGATCTCACACTAGGGATAAGAATAATTGACAGAGGAGTGTAAAATACCCATAAGTGGTGGTTGTATAGCCTTCTATAAGATAGTGTTCTTTAATAATATGACATAGCGACTCTTTTATGGTAATATCAGATCATATGACATTTTATTGTTTAATTACTTTATTAACTATAAGGAAGCCCCTTTGAAGTTGTGTTTCTCTGGATGATGGAGATAGTCTAAGTGCCATGTTAGGGGGACATTACGGAGCTCAGGAGGCCGCCCTTCAAGGCTCTTGGAGAGGATAAAGAGAGGTGTATTTACTGGTGTGTTTCCCTGGATGATGTAAATAGACTAAGTGCCATGTTAGGGGGACTTTACGGAGCTCAGGAGGCCGCCCTTTGAGGCTTGAAGATCGGATAAAGAGAGGTGTATTTACTGGTATGTTTCCTTGGATGATGTAAATAGTCTAAATGCCATGTTAGGGGGACATTACGGAGCTCATGAGGCCGCCCTTTGAAGCTTGGAGATCGGACAAAGAGAGCTGTATTTACTGGTGTTGATCCCTGGATGATGTACATAGTCTAAGTGTTATGTTAGGGGGACATTAAGGAGTTCAGGAGTCAGCCATTTGAGGCTTTGTTAACATTCATGCTTTTTTGCTTTTGATTGTGTTACTAAGATACTTTTAGATACACTTTTATGTATGCAAAACCTTAAAACTAGAAAATGAAGTACATTGAATAGATTTTCTTAAAGACTGTTTTTCTAAAAGGCAAGTTTGTGATTTCTAACTGCACTATTAAATAGCCCTGCTATATACTATGACCATTATTTTCTTATTTATAATATGGTTCAAATGGAGTAATTGGAGTTGATGCACTTGATACAATTTCACGTGATGTGTTTATTCAAAACCATTTCAACACACAATGTCATGACTTTTTTTCAAGATCTTTTAAACAAACTATACTATGACTTTCTTTATTTTTTTTGAAATCCTATACTGACATTGCAGACAAACTACATAATATAATTCTTAACTATATACTATACTTGGACTTTTTTTTCAAGATACTTTTGACATACAAATTAAAATAAATAAATGTATGGACATTCTACACTGTGACTCTTTTTAAATGATATATATATATGAAATACTATACTAAGACTGAACAGATGTATGCTTTTTCTCCTACAAAGATACTTATAGTTACACTTTAATGGATGCAACACTTTAGAACTTGGTCAAATATGAATTAATTTGTAATGAATTGAGTTTCTTGAAGAATCAAACTCTAAATGGAAAGTTTGTGATTCTAACACTGTTTCGGTGAAACAATACAGTTTTCATAACTTTAATAACCTGACTTTTTTTAAATGGTTTTTTAGATGCTTTACTATGAATTATTTCATGTTTTTCTAACATAACATTACTTTTTTCAACGTGCTGTTTTCATATTTTCCACATACTGTGCTATTGTTTTCCCTCTATGACTTTGTTCATTATATATTCTGAAAAACTACAGAGATTTTTATCAACATACAACTATTACAACATACAACTCACTTTTTGTGAAATATTTCAACATACTTTACCTATATCTTCTTTTCTTTTTTGAAGGGTTGCAGGATATGTTGCACTTCATGCATAAAACCTCTCATCTTTCTTGAAACTGACATACATTTGAGAAAAAAGACGTGCTGTCCTTTTTACAAACAAGTTCTTTTTCTGCTTCTTCCTCGCCCGTGTCTCTTCCTTCAGCCATCACGACAATCAAGGCAGATCCATCAAATGAATCATCTACCTCTTCCTTTCCCCCAGCCTGTCTCTGGCAGGTGTCCCCACACTGTTGGTTTAAACAAAAATAAGTAATCTTTCAGATAATCTAGTTCCTTTCTCAAAGTATGGTTTTTAAAAAAGAAGAAGAAGAATAGAATCTCTGAGGGATGTAACATCACAGTTTTTGTGAAAATCCTTTCTTTACATGTCACAGTTTCTTTACTCACAATGTTTTTGAGATAACAGTGTCTCCCATTGTCTCACACACACACACACACACACACACACACACACACACACACACACACACTATACTGTGACTCTAAAAGGCTAGTTTGTGTGACCTTTTATTTATGTTGTTATGATATTCTGATATACCATACTATTATTAGAGCCAAATGTAACTTAAATCACCAATCTCCATAAGAGTTAGCCTCTGTTATTAACTCAACCTCATTTAAGGCTATTGCTTTCAAGCTTTTTAACTTAAATACGCTATGCAACGTTGGCTAAATACTGAAAGGTATGGTGTGAATATAAAAAACACCCCAGAAATAAAAGCTAGGTCAGAGCTAACGTAATTATCAGACCCCAATGTTATATGTTGTTAGAAAACACTCGTGACCACCAGAACATAAAAACTAAACATTTTGGTCACTGTCAGTCATCAGTTCCAAGATTCAAGTAGTTCGACATGTCCAGACATATCCAAGATGCCCGAGCGCAAATACTTAAAGAAAATAAGCCATGATACCTGGATATACCATACTAGTACTTTTAGTTTTTGTTGTTGATACATTCGAAAATATTATAATGACTATTTGACATATACCAGGGTTATGCGATTGGCGGAGGTAATATATATATATATATATATATATATATATACGGCCCTTTGAGTAGAATGTTAAAAAGTAAGCTAGTTCCTGACTGTAGTGCCCACTCCTTAGGTTGGCTTCACTTAGGTTAAATTACTTTAGTTACAAATAGTGAAGTTCTAGATATAGTTCAAATGGAGTAATCTAAGTTGTCTGATGCACTTTATAGTTTGACTTTTTTTTAAATACTGATGTGTTTATTCAAAACCATAATGCACACAAGCCTGTTTTTTGTTTTTTTGTTTGCACTGGTGTGTGCACTTAAATTGATGTTGATGGTTAAATGAGTTAATGGTTCACATGTACTGAGTTCTGAACCTGTCATCTAAATGTAGGAATGCCTTGGGCATATGGTTCCCTGATTTTTGCGTCATGCTTTTACAACATACAATATAAGTTCTCCTATGTTGTTTTTGTAGTACATGACTTTATCTGTAGCTATTAACATGATTGCTCATATTTCAAGGCATATTTTTCTTGAGCCCTTATTTTGGATCACTTTGTCAACTGTCCCCAGTCAAAAAACTATTAAATAGCCCTGCTATATACTATGACCATTCTTTTCTATTTATAATATGGTTCAAATGGAGTAATTGGAGTTTTCTGATGCACTTGATACAATTTCACGTGATGTATTTATTCAAAACCATTTCAACACACAATGTCATGACTTTTTCAACATCTTTTTGACAAACTATGACTTTCTTTAATATTTTTTGAAATCCTATACTGACATTACAGACAAAACTATATAATATAATTCTTAACTACATACTATACTTGGACTTTTTTCAAGATACTTTTGACATACTATACTAGTACTTTTAAAAATAAATGTTCGGAAATTCTACACTGTGACTCTTTTTTAAATTATATATATATATATATATATATGAAATAATATACTATGACTATGATTTGTTTAACACACTGGTGCATACAATAACCTTTTTCATATTTTGACTTCCTTCATGATATTTTCATAATATTCTATTATTTTACCTCTTTTTCTCTATATTTTCAACACACTATGACCGTTTGGACACTATGTTATTTACTATTAATCTTTTTTATTTTCGATATATTATTTGACTATGTCTTTTATTGAGATATTTTCCACATACTGTTAAACACATTTTATAGTTGTATGAGTTTTTTTGTTTTTGTTTTTTCATGGTATTTTTCGAACATAACATACAATGACTTTTTTTCTTTTTCTTCTTAAAGAATATTTTTGGGTCAGATTAGACTTTAAAGGATAATGACAGTGTTAAAGGGGGAGACACGTGTAAAGCTAGCAGGCTGGATTTTAACCTGCGTCCATTGTAGCTGGAAATGTTTCAACATACTTAACCTTACATTCTTCATGAGTTCTTTTAAATTCTTTTTTTTATTACATCTAAGGACACTTCTCTATAAGTACAGGAAGCAAATGTATAAACCTTCCTAAAGAGCCCAGAATACAACGATGACAAGCAGTGTAACTGATGTAGCCTACCCTTATTATCACCAGGATAACGGATATGGGCTTAATGACTGGATGTTACAAAGTAGGGGAGAGGATGTTCCCGAAGAAGAGCTTTCCTCTATATCAGGGGTCTCCAACCTTTCTTCATCTGAGAGCTACTTTGAAAAAATGAAAGTGGCCAAGAGCTACTTGCATCACATCGCTTACATTTATTCACATAGCACTCATCAGTTGATTTAAGCTACTTTTGTACACGTGTGAAATTGCAATACCCAAGCTTATCAAAAATCTTTATTTCACATCAAGGTCCAAGAAAACGACAATTTCTCACATATTATTATGGCCCACATAGTAAGTACATCACCTGAATCACCACCTTACACGCATCTTATGGCACATCTGTAAAATATGTGGCATTTACTCTTTTTCACAGTTAGGATGACTGGCACTGCATGGAGTCCACCATAGAGGTGTGTGCTGGAGTGGACCCACTTAGGTTCACTCTAATAGAGTCATTTAAATGTTCATCAGTCAGTCTTGTTCTGTATTTAGATTTCGTCACATTCATGTCAGAAAAAGCTGTTTCACAAAGGTATGTAGAGCCAAATAAAGCAGACATTTTCAGTGCTGCTTGGTGATGTTCTTATAGTTTTCTTGGTCTACAAGGCTCCAGAAATGTTGTGAGTTTTGCTGAGACTTAAAGGTGGGGTAGGTCATTTTGGAGAAACCAGCTCGAGTGCGCTAGAATTTGAAAATACACAGCCGGAAAAAATCTGCCACTTCCTTACAGAGCCCCTCCTCCAACACACATGAACACGCACATGACCAATGAGGGCACGAGATAAGTTTGTGCACAGATGGAAGGCTGACAGGCAGGTAGGCCTCTAATAGAGTCGTTCAAATAAACAACCATAACAAATTAAAATGTCTTTATTCTTGCTTTCATATATGGTAATAGTATTAACTCCTTTTACTAGACTGTACTAAAATAAGACGTTTCACTGTTAAATAAAAATGGAAGTAGAAAATCAAGATAATGATGAGGTATTGTGGTCTCCATACTGGCACCTGGTGGTTGCGAATCTTGACATTGACCTCAGTGTTTCCCCTACCATTGTCTTGGCCGGGCGCTGTGCCTTGCCAACGGAGCCCCGCGCCCTGCCTGAAATTCAAGGTGTTTTTTTTTTTTTATTTAGGAAAAAAAAAAAAAAAAAAGCACCAAATTGCAACTGAAGTAATCTATCTACGGTCACTTTTCACATTGAACATGTGCTCTTTTATTAAATAAACTAAACGCCTATGTTATTTATCCAATGTATGTGCATGTTTCAGTGTCCACTGCTTTGCGTATTCACATTCTCCCTCCGCTCTGTTTTTGAAGGGCGGGGCTCCCCCCCCCCCCCCCCCCCCCCCCCCCCACACACACACAGGAACGCGACAACGAACGTAGCGCGCGCATTCTAAAAATAGCTCACAGATGGTGAGCAGCATGGGCGTCGCCTGGGGTAGGCATCCGGGGCTTTAGCCCCGGATGTTTTTTCTTTAGCCCCGGACAAATTCTCCCTCAATAATATAATACATTAACCGTACTTTACCTAGAGGATGGCAGAATTTGTAATTTCCCGTGTTCAGTGAATGCAACAGAGGCAAGACACTACCAGACCAATCAGAGAGTTGCATGGAAATAAACGTGTTTTATTGGCTGACAGTAACGTACCTCTCCTCTGTGACAGTGTTTAAACTTTAAACTGTCAGCGGAGTTTCTGAAGATGCAGAAAGAAACAATTGACTTGGTGCAGGCAGTAAATTACAAAATAGCAGTTGAGAACACACTGAAAAGTTACCGAAGTGACGAGAAAGCACATGTAGTCTATGATATTGATATTCCCGAAACTGTGACACAGAAGAAGAAGCGTAGAAACATGGAAGACTTTGTAGTCGAGGCATCATGTGGAGCACGCTCTCACATTAGCTTATTAGCTCAGATTAGCTATTGATGATCACATTGATAAATCATATAAAACCAATAGCCAAACACACAAAAAATATGTTGCTGTGTGAGCATTAAACGATTAACATTAAACTAAACAAACACAACAAAACGTTATTGTCCTTATAAAAATAAAAACATACATTTTGTCCACGGACATATTACAGGCACCTTAACCTCGAGAGATCCTCACATGTTAAGAGAATTTCCCACAATCCATTGCCGTAACCCGTAACAAAGCTAATGCAGGCTAACGAGGCTAACACGTTTGTTTGTGACACCAGATGGCGTAATTCTTCTTCTTCTTTTCTTTAATGGCGAATCGCTTCCACTTGGAGCATATATCGCCACCTCTGGCGTACTTCTCCGATTTAACAAGGATTTTATACCAACCTTTATAACTCTGTGTTACACACACACGACACACCTATATGCCGTGAGCTGATTATCGAGCCTTCATTGTAACAGATCTGGTAGGCCACCACGTTATTCTTTACTTTCTACGTCTTTATATGTAGAATATATTACTTTTTTCTCCGTCATGGTGTTTCCATAGCAACAACAACTTCCTGTCAACAGCCTAAACTCGCCTTCAAAATAAAAGCACAGGAAGTTAACCTAAATTACATTTAAGACATACAACTGCAACGAAAGTAACAAAAAACAATGTAATATCCTTTTCAGTTTCACAGAACACAAATTGGGTTATTTACATAATATGTTTACAGTACTGTCTATTGTTATTTTGTATTATTCTTTGCGGAATTTGGCCGTGTAAAATGTCCTCTTGGGTTGCTGCAGCCAATGCGTGACGTCATTGGTAAGCGTAACGAACCCCGAACAGATTCTGGTACCTACACTGCCACTGTGGGCTAAGCCCCGAATGTTTCCAGGTCCAGACGACGCCCCTGGTGAGCAGGTACCGCGGTTTAGAACTACAGTATTTAATTTGACAGAAAACAATGAAACGCCAGCAGAAGAGTCTAATGAGTTGGGTGAAAAAAAAGACAGGAGATGTGAGTTGGTTTATTCAGTAAATTAGCTCTGTTAATTAGTTCTGTCTACACCTGTTGATGTGAGGCTAATGCAGGATTTGCTAGCTTGATGCTACCGGCATTTAGCGGCAGTGACTCAACAAATTTCCTCTTAAATGGGCCAGAGGTGTCGGACTTCCCATACCAGGAGGCACTGGAAACCTTCTTCAGAAAACCCAGGAAGATCCACTGTAGCAAAAATAAGTGCTCACTGTGTGGATAAACACAGTGTGCCATGATGTTGCAAAGAGTTTGTACTGATGTTGTGTTAATAAAAATAATACGATATTACGACGGCTTCATATGCGTAAATTACATTAATAGATGTTTCCCAAAAAAAATTTGGGTACCCCCCCGTTGGGGCCAGCACCCTGCCAAGGCAGTAAACCTAGGGGAAACACTGGACCTGGTGATGCTGAACACATCCAACATCATATGGTCCTTTCTTCCAAAGGCTGTCCGGCACTGCGGCCAAAGCGTGTTCGGTATCTGGGTGGTTGGTGAGTTCTCGCCCATGGTCTCTTTCAAGGTCTTGTTGTTCTAACAGGCCTAAGTCTGTGTTGGCATGTGTGATTTTCCACATGGTGCCGTCATTGGAGACTGAGAGTTTGGGCGATGCGGTTGCGTGCCAAGTAAGTTGAGTTGCCTTTTTTACCATTGGTCCCAATGACCTGGCCTCAAAGCTGGAGCCTATAGCCAGGGTGACATGAGGTTCTGAGTCTTTTGATAGTTCATACCATTGTCGTTGATCTTCATTGAGGAGGCAGTGGGCTGCGACACCCTCCTTTCCTACGTAGATGTGGGAAATTAGTATTTCATCCTTAGTGCCCTCCTTTTCCTCTGTCCACGCTTCTTCATACGACTCATCCGGGGATCTGATGTAGTTATAGGTACAATGAAGGGGCTCAATTGGAGGCGTGTAAGGCTGCTGAGGATTGATCCATGGTTTCCATTCCATGTAGGTTCTTTGTACCTCTGGGGTATCAGGTCCCGTTGTCAGCAGTCTTGACCAGAAAACCTTTGTGAGTTCAATTGTTGGCGTGGTAGCTGGTGACATTAGCATGATCTTGTTGCCGTGTGAGGGAGTCGGGTGTCCCATGGGGGAACATAGTCTTAGCCCACTGGGAGTACAGTGTATGGCCATATCTGTTTTTGTAAGAAGGTCCCTGCCCATGAGATTTACAGGGCATTTCGGGGCATAGAGGAATTGGTGGTACATGATCTGGGAGCCAAATTGAGTGGCCAATGGTTGTGTGTACTTCTGTACTTGAGGCTGTCCCGAGTATCCCACAATGGTCAGAGTTTTGGTTGATTGAGGTAGTGGTATCAGTCCCAGATCATTGAGACATGATGCAGAAGCTCCAGTGTCAACCATGAGGGTGTAGTCTTTACCATTGATTGTGCAGGTCACCATTGGCTCATTTTCTGTTGGTATGAGAAGACCTGCAGGGGACTCTGGGCAGCTTCAGTACGATTGTTCGGGATCCCACCGGTCCACAGGGGTCCCACCGGACGCTGGCATCTGATTGGCATGGGAGGTTGGCCACGGCCGCGGCCTCTTCCAAATGATCCCCCTCTTGGGCCCCCCTGACCTCTGTATCCAGAGCTGTGAGAACCCTGGGGTCCCTGGGACCCTCCCCTGGATGGCAATGTGCATTGCTTGGCCCAGTGATCTGGGGCACCGCAGTGAAAGCAGTTCTCATGCCTGGGGGAACCTCTGCTTCTGTATCCGCCTCTGGGCCCTCCTCCTCTAGGTGCGGGGTAATATGGTTGCTGGGCGTATGGTGCTCCTGGCCATACGGACCAGTCAGGTTGTGGTGCTGGTGGAGCAGGTGCGGTCATAGGTTGCTTTTGCTGCTTTTCCTTGTCTTCCCGAAGTAGTTGTGCGACGATATCTTGTATGTCAACATGGAGGTTGCTCATTGCGAACATTTGGGGCACTGCTTTGGCCTTTTTCTTGTTTGTTTCGTTATCTTTTTCGGCTATTTGAGCCTTCAGGAGTCGTTTGGTGAGAGCCTTAACTTCATCATCTTCTTGGTCCATCTTCCTTTGGTGTCTTGTGTAGCAATGAGTGACAGTCTGCTTCCAGTCATGGAACGGTTGCGTCTCCAGGTTTACGACATCCTCCAATGCTGTCTGTACTGGTTTTGGGAGACCCTTTATGACTTGGTCTCTCCATAACACCATGGTTTCCGGTGAATTGTCGTGTCGCGTCCCGGTGCTGTCTTCCCACAATTCACCTGCACGTTTCAGGTAGCCGTGCATTGATTCTGTTGGTGTCTTGGTAAGATCTTTCAGGGCCCTGAGGTTGCGTGGAGAAGGGTAATGGTGTCTCTAGGCGGCCCACATGGCAGTACGGCACTGGGATAAGGGCAGAGTGTCGACCCTATTTGCGACTTGAGCGGTATCGAGGAACTGGTTGCAGGCATGGAGGCCCTCACACCTTGTCACAAGTACCTTTATGTCTCCCAGACACAAGGTTTCTCCCGCCGTGTGTCTCTCTACAACATTTATCCAGGCATTAGCCCCAGCCGAAAGCGGTGGTAGCTTCCCGATTAGTGCATCTACATCTCGGTGAGCGAATGGTTGGTATACATGTTGACCAGTGTGTGCGATACGTAGTTGAACATTTCCAATTGTTGGTACTTCAGAGTGCTTGGCACCCCTGGATCGCAGTCTTTTACTTATCGGTGATGATCTGCTGGTATTCTCAGGGATTGTCGGGTGTATGGTCCCCTCTATGACCCCTGTGAAGGCGCTCGTCTGTGTGGGCGCCCAGTTTTCCGGATCTTCCTCCATACAGTATGGGATTTCCTGGCAGACTCCTGGGGTTGAGGTGGCCTTGGGGCTGCTGCATGTTTCCAATGTCCGGTCGTAGTTTTCTTCGGGATCCCGAGGGGGCGGATTGCAGGTGGGTGTGCTCCTTTTTTCTTTTATGTCCTTAGATATTCTATCCAGCTGTCTCTTCAGCTCCTCCATGTCTTCTGGGTTTATTGTGTCTCGCCTGCTGTCCTGGACGTCCAACCTTTGTGCAGAAACATAATTGTCGGGGGCAATAGTTTCGTTCTGGGTGACCACTGGTGATGGCAGTCTGTTGAGCATTAGCGAGTCTTCCAGTGTGGATAGGCGGTTGGCCATACTTATCATATGTTCATTACTTCGCTGCAGATCATTCAATGCACTGGTGGTCACTGAGGATAACGTCTTCACTGCCTCTAATAGGGGCTGCTGGGTGCTCTCTTCCATTTCCAAGTATCCACTTTTTACCTTGAATTGTGGTGCTTGTATTGCCTTGGGTGGACACGGCAACAACGGGTTGTTCTGACTGAGTGGTTCATAAGGTGGGGGGTTCTTCAATGATGAGAGGTCAGGGTACACAGGTGGTGCTGGTGCTGGTGCTGGGGAGGGGGCTGTAGCCTCCACTTCATTGGTCACTGGGTCTGGCTGCTGCTGTTCCTTCTCTGATGAGGCCTGTGCAGGGAAACAGAACTGCGGGCCTTTCGTGGTTCAGGTGTCGCAGTGAGCCTTTTCATCAGGGTCACTATGCTGTTAACACGTTCCTTCCTGTCTGTTGCTTTGTCATACTTAGCCTTGGCGGGGCCCCAGTTAGACTGTCCCGCTTTTTCCCACACACTCTTCCTCTCTGCTAGTCTGCCCTTCTCGTAATTCATGATGGCGTTAGGGAGGGTGCGGCCTCTCCAGGTTCAGGAACGTAGCCCTTTGTTGTCCAATCCTCCCATAATTTGGTGACTTGCTTTTTTATTTCTTTTTTGTCTTTTGCAGGAGCTGCTTCTTCCATTTTGTTGAGGATCTGATCGTATAACCATTCTGTGTTGTGTGGTTCTGGTAATGTGGCCATGGTGTTTTGAAAGCTCAAAGAAAAGGACAGTGATGTAACTGATTAATCCTAACAGTAGTAGGAGCACTGCTGTCAGCGTTAGGCTTGATACAATTGTATTACACTTCACAATCCTTTGTACTGTAGCCACTTGCTCTGTTACTGTTGTTGTTGTTTCTGTCACAGGTGGGTCAATATGGCCGGCAGTACCTCTATTGTTAATTGTTCGTCTTCGCCCAATGAGTCTATAGATCTATAGATAGATAGATAGATAGATATATATATGTGACCTGCCCCACCGGGCCTTTACGATAATAAAGGGGGTTAGGATACTCAGGACTAACCTAGGTTACCCAAGGCGAGCCCTTAGGACAAGTCACGCAGATAAGAGTAACAGGATGGACAGGGACGTGGCCTCAAGTTCAAATGTTTACAAAAGTTTATTACACAAATAATCAGGTAAGAGTTCAGTATTTATAAAATACAGATTAAAACTTGTTCAGCTTCCCGACACACCTAAATCCCACAATTGGAGGCTGGCTCTGACAAGTAGAGAATAAATAGCAGGGTTATAATATCACGACTATGGTGATAGTTAAAAAGTAAGTGATTCAACTGGCCAACTGCTGAGGGTTCCCCCAGAATCCCAGCTGCTTTCAATTAACAATCACTGCAAATCACCCATATACCTATCTGCATGCAAAAAGTGCCCAGCAAACCACATGCTCCACTCCACAGTATGGCCAGGAATGTCACTGAAGAAGGATAAAAAGCACAAAGACAGTTACAAAGAAAATATTTAGCGTATTTGCAGATCCGTTTTACATTTGCAAATGTATTTGTGAGTTTGCAAATCTTTTAAATGCATTTGTGGATGGTGTTTTACATTTACAAATCACATATTTACACACAAATTATTTTTATGTTCACACAAATAATTATGAGACAAATCTATGCCCATAGAAACCTTCATAATGCTGCTTCCTAGCTATGCGTGGGAGCGAAGCTCACCCACACGGCCAAGGTCAGACTCTCAGTAACTCACGGCCCGTCCACACGGCGGCGTGCGTTGAAGCTTCAACGCTTCTGCCCATTCACTTTGAATGGGGTGACGTCACGCTTTGCCGAACTGCATTGTGGTCGCGTTGCTTCGCTTTGCTGAGCGACCTTGCTCTGAGCATGCGCAGTGTAGTTTTTACAGCACCCATTCACTTAGACATTGAGAGAGAGGGGCTAGATCGGGGCTTGACCCACGTCGCTCAAAACGGCTCAATAGGCACACTGTAGACACTAATGAGAAGAACACAGACTAAAACAGCAATATACAGACGAATCAGATGATTAAACATGATCTTAACATATATTTTGAGATGTATTTATTTTGCATTTATTTGCATTTTTTTGGAATTCTTATTTGAATTACTTTCTGCTGACACTAGGTGGGGCTGTGCCAGTTACCACTGAGCATAATCATGATCCCATATGCATCCAGGAATTTAACAAAATCCAGCAAGTAAAATATGTTGAGATTTTTTTCTCAAAATGTGAAGGCCCACAGTCTCAGACTTGGAAAACCCCTGCGCTTGATCATAACATACACACTGAAATAATCCAGCCTTTACACATGTTTGTGTCAGAAGACTTCTGTTTTGGGAGTTTCAAATGTACATACATACACAGTTCTGTTTGACAAATGTTACTGTTTATTATGAGAAAAACTAACGGGGACATGAGAGGGTACAGAGTGAAAATGACTCGGGACAACACAAAGTTAACCACCTCCCAATATATTAATATACACAGCTACTAGCCTATGTACAATACATGTCTGAAGCAGGACATCTCCGTTAGAAATGTTCAAATCTCTGTTAGAAAAAAAACCAAAAAAAACAACACCTTCCCAGAATAGAAATAATCAGAGAATCAGCTACTATAAACTCTGATAGATAATCAGTTATCAATAACAATTATCTCACCTTATCTGCATTCACACACTGAGATATTATAGATCACTTATACTGTACACTATCACACTTAAAGACTATCTCTCTAATGGAACCAAAAAAAAATACACAGGCTTACTGTAACAAAGGACTCTGGGTGTGTTGTTGAGTTTAGTGGTTTCCTTCATTACGGTCCTGTTGCTTTGCTCTTGTTAAATCACATCATTTGACACAACAAATCAACTCTGGTCAACGACTTTAATCCCAACTTTTACCCAGTGCTCAAAGTCATGTCAAAAACCCTCGATCTCCGAAATCATTTCATCCCAACCACACACACAAGTGTTAAGATACAGTACAGATATTTAAAGAAAAAAAATACTGAACAACAAAAACACGAAACAAAACTCAAACTTAACATATTTGGTCTTCCTCCTTCTTTCCTGTGGAGATGATGTTGATGTGGCCAATTTACGCTCTTGACAATTTGAAAGGGAGGATTTAAAAATACTGCACACATTTAACGCACATTATACACAACTAAACTAACTGAGTGACTACAGCATGAAAATACTGAGACAAAATACAAATGAAATTGTGAAAATGGACTCACTTTTCCACATTACATAATGTTGAAACTATCAAGCCTTTAGCCTCGATCACACATCAATTAATCCAGTTGCAAAGCTGATCAATCACCTTCACTGTTATTTGGTTGAAGCTCAATGTCCCGGATGTTATGATTAAATGATGTAGTATGTACGGAAAACTCTTAATCACCGTTGGCTAGCTTTCTCGACATCCACATTTCCATATTTTACTGCTTGAAGTAGTAAAATACTTGAAGTAGCAACAGTGAAGTCCACAACACTGTATTCATTTTTGGCATAGCATGCAGTGGTTCTTTAAACAAAAGTATGTTGATGCTATTCAATTAATATATGTTGATGGATTTAAAAAAGGCCTTTATTTGTGCCTGGCAGGAAAAGGAATCTACAGTATGTGTTCCTAAATGAATCTTTGAAAGGGTATTAGGATTGGCTATAGTGATTAGGTGGCTAATGTAGTGAGAGCGGGGCTTGTGTCTGATGTCCCTATAGTCTCAAGTGGCTCATTGGCCCTCAGCTCAGAGGGTCCGTTTTTAACAGTAGTTCTGCTATGTTCGGCCCAAAATGTACATGTTGTCACAACAACTTTTATGTTGATGTGATCTGGCTAAGCTTTAAAATCAGTTCGGTAACTCTCTAACTATACAAATACGGGACACACTTGGTGAAAGCGCTAACATCGCTACAGTTTTTAAAACAAAGCTAAACCCTGTTTAAACATAACCTAGCTTCCTTGCTAAGTACTTTGCTTGATAGTTAGATAGACAGCAAGCAAAGAAGGTAGTTAGCTTGCATAAGTCTTTAAACATAAGTGAAACTTGTCTACTGTAACCCCAGAGAAGTAGGAATCTCTTTAGCAAGTAACGCTATACACCAGATCTGCACTTTCAATTAATTTCATGTGGAGAGCAGGAGAAGCAGTGGCGCAGTGCATGGTGGGAATGTTGCGCTAGTTGGACAGGGTCTGTTTTTGCATAAAAAAATCTCAATTTAATGCAAATAAGTCTATCTAGTGTTACACGGCTAACTAGCAAAACTTTGAACAAGAAGTCAAACTAGGCAACAGCTAACAGTAGCATATCCTATTTCTTGGCAAATTAAATTTTTTTCAGAAGTAGATTTTGATAAACTGAATAACAGAAATGTTATTAGCAGTCCAGTTTTGTAATACATGTTAAGATAAGAAATCGCTTTATCAGACAGTTGAGTGGAGCAGCGCAACGACTAGCGCCATTGCCAAATCTGGTACAGATTTAGCGGTAGTAAAATGGAATCACATAAGTTCTGTAAGACAACTGATTGACAACAAAAATACTTTTAGTGTGGATTTTCCTTAACACTAGATCCGCCAAGGGGTACATTTTACCCGCAGCTGTTTCTTGATTGTATGTAACTTTTTTTCAACAAAATATTGAAGTCTCCCAGTCTGTGACTTTTCCTGAAAGTGTGTTATGTAGCACCCTCTGTTGTTAAAAATTGTCAATATGAAGTCAGATTGAAAAAATGGCCCAAATGGCCATTTATACCCATCATCGCCAGTGGGTAATATTTACCTTATAGAAAATGCAGTGATTTTCGTGTTATTGATCTTGCGCGTAAACATACAGTACACATGATGTGTTGCTATAGCAAGGCCTGTTGTTTACTGCGGTTCCTTAGAGAGAGAGAGAGAGAGAGAGAGAGAGAGAGAGAGAGAGAGAGAGAGAGAGAGAGAGAGAGAGAGAGAGAGAGAGAGAGAGAGAGAGAGAGAGAGAGAGAGAGAGAGAGAGAGA
Source organism: Dissostichus eleginoides (assembly GCA_031216635.1). Classification (NCBI taxonomy): domain Eukaryota; kingdom Metazoa; phylum Chordata; class Actinopteri; order Perciformes; family Nototheniidae; genus Dissostichus; species Dissostichus eleginoides. Next base: position 33,690,378 of record CM062269.1, read on the forward strand.
GAGAGAGAGAGAGAGAGAGAGAGAGAGAGAGAGAGAGAGAGAGAGAGAGAGAGAGAGAGAGAGAGAGAGAGAGAGATAAAGATAAATAGTTATGTTAACGCTGTGTTCTAGTATGATAAATAAAAGAACATTGTACCTTGAAAATCAATGCATTCTAATAGCGGGTACATTTTACCCGTTGGCGGTTTTAGGTATACAGCGACCCCTGGCGGTTCTAGTGTTAAACAGAGCCTGGTTTTACTACTCCACATTACAACTTGCTAGCTTTTTGAGTCAGCTAACAACAACATTGGTTGCTAGCCAAAATCTCAATACTAGTTGAGTTGCTTAGGTGAATATTTCACTCTTAATTTGAACAATTGTATTTTAAATTCTTTGATTCTAGCAATGAAACAACAGACTTTACTTTTTAAAATATTGCGCTAAGGCTAGCTGGCTAATCTATAAATGTACAAATCTCTGGACTCCAACATAGACATAAACACATTGAACATACGTGTACATTTTACAGGCCCCAGCACACAGGTAAAGAGATAACGTGACATAAGATTGTTGCATTAGATCAGGGGTGGGGAACCTTTTTCCTCTCAAGGGCCATTTCAATTTGTTCAACATCCTCCGAGGGCCGTACAAATGATTGACCTCTGCTTAAAAATACTAAAATCACAGCCCATTCATTTGGCCTTTCTTTCATGCTGGGCAAAGAAAAAGCAACCTCTTAATCCAGATATCTTACCATGACTCGCGTATGCATTTACGTGCACGGTGTGGCATGACCACCAAAACAGAAAGATATGGACACAAGATGTGTGCAAATGTATTTAGTTTCCTATCCATGTGAGCATGATTTAAGTGGGGGCGGGATCTAACCTCCTCTAGGGGGGTCCGGGGGGCATGCTCCCCCGGGAAGATTTTTTTTTAAATGTTGAAGTTAAAAGCATCAATCTGGTACACTTTGAGAGCAACATTAGGAGATCTATGGATACCTCTCTCAACACCCATATGAAACAGAACTGTAAGCAGATTTTCTTTTTCTTTATGGATATTTTACAAATCACTCCCCTTTCAAACTGTATTCTTGTTTATTAATAACAACTTTTTTTACTGTCATATAGTATTTTATACCTGTTTACTTTATTCTCTTATTTTTTTATAACTATAATGATCATATAAAGATGTGCCTTTGCCTCACTGGTTGGAGAAAAAGCTTCTTATATTCGTTAGCATAGCTAGCTAACCAGATGCTAATAACAACAAAGTTATTGACTGTATGATCAGTATGACAGATGAACAGATCGCCACTGGGCTTTCAGCTAAAGACACAGCCACGCAGAAACTGCGGCTTGTGTCCGGCTCCTTATGGGTACTGCAATTTGTGAAGTGGCGGAGCGGCGTTCCGGTGCTCTCCGTCAGCACTACACCCCTGTCAGACGAGACATATACCATGTGATGACACGTTAGGCTCGTGTTGTGTTCAAGGACCCTGGCCAGGAAAAACAGGCACTCGCTTGTTTAATTCTTTTGCGGTCTAGATTTTTTAAATTTTTTTCTTTTTTGCGTGTGTTTATAAATTACCTCGAGGGCCGTACCAAATGGTCTCGCGGTCCGTATACGGCCCGGAGGCCGGAGGTTCCCCACCCCTGCATTAGATAATGTCCCATCTATCAGCACCCATGTTGTTAGAATTGGCTTGATTTTCCACTGGTAACATACTCAAAGGTAAGGTAGCCTACTTTAAAAAGAAAGTTTCCAGTGCCAGATGTTAATGTTATATTGTTGGAGTTAAATCACAAAGATGATTTTGTTATACATTTGATATCATGTTTTATTACTTATACTCTTTATTTCTCTTTGGCAACAAAAAGGGACAACATTTTTTTTATTATTATTTGGTTCAAATGTGCCCTCCATCCACTTACTCTCCTAAATAACCCACAGTTACCCACTGACTGATTTTCAGTCTTTGAACCACACAGGTATCAACGCAGCCTCTTGGCATCGTGATGTGAACCTCAGCTAAACAACATTTATATCCACAAAAAAGACCAACAAGTAAAATAAAATAGAATAAACATCTAAAAATAAACTACACTACAATTTGACCCTAACCCTAGCTCCAGTGTGGGTTAAATGAACAGGAATAACTGAGAGACACAGACAGTGCTTTACAATAATAATAAAAACCACAGGGACAGGTGAAAATAACAAGACTGAAGAGTCTGTCCAGTTGTTGGCATCTTTAAAAGCCAAAGATAAGAAGAAAATTAACGTTTACGCAAACTTTGGCACCATGGCAAAATGGGGAAAAAAAGTGTCAAGGTTTAACAAGATGTTTTGGTCGAAGGGCTTTAAGGAGAGGTGGGAAACTGTCAAATCAGCAATCAAATAGAAATAGCTAAAAGTATTTGTTCACTACCAACTGTCAGGTTTGTTTTCCTCTGAGTACACAAGCCTTTCTCCTTCTACCTCAACTTTGTCTCTCAGAATAGAGTGCTGATGTTACTACGAAGAAAACCCACTTTCTGACCACAGTTCTGCCAGTTCCCGTTACCCCTCTGACATACTCTTATAACATAATTCCAGTCCTTTCTCTTGTGGTGTCAGTCTATCTTCTTATAGAGTCCAGATATGGACATCCCACAGAGTGGTACATCCAAGCGGACACTGCTCACTGGTTGACATGGGGCTTCAGGGCTTGGTAAAGTCCCTCGAATGTGGGTCGGTCGGGTATATCGCGACTCCAACAACACATCATCAGCTCAAAGAGCGAAGGTGGACAGAGCGGAGGGCCGTAGAGGAAAATCTAGTCGGAAAAGACAAAGAGATCGTTAGTAAAGAATCAGAAAAAGGCTTTTTAAGGGGTACAAAGGTCGTCTATGCAATGAATGACACATCTCAATTGAACTGTCCTTTGGGAGTGCGTTAGATTCGTCTCACCTGTCTACCCTGGTTCCTGAAGAACTCGCCAGTGTTCTCTATGACCTGTTCGTCGGAAAGCAGGCTGTAGGGCTGCTCCTTACACAGAGTGAAGATCTCCCAAAGGGTGACGCCAAACGCCCACACGTCACTGGCCGTGGTGAACTTACCCTGGAGAGGAGGGAGGGGAGGACATTGAAAAATACTGAAATTGCTGCAGAAGTGAAAGCATTACGTATTCGGATGGAGCTTGAAGAAGATGATTTGGAATGCACAAGGGTTTTGTCAACTCTAATCTTATTTCAGCAATTACAATCATTTGATAAACACAATTTGGTGGTAGGGTGTTACCGTCGGATTATAGATGCATCCATTAATAAACATACTTCTTTCACATCATTGCTATGCTAAAAAAATCCTCAAAACCTCATTTATTATAATAAAAAACACCAGAGCCGTTTCAATTTCTTGATTATGCCATAATTAGGAGCGGACAGAGGTATCAGGGAACAATAGCTAGCACTGGGTATAAATGGTCTTCTTTTATTCTTTCTTTAGCCCTATCTCATGTTTGCTCCCCCCTCCCTTACCAGCAAGATGCTCTCCCAGGCCATCCATCGTATCGGCAGCACCGCCCGGCCCTGGATGCGGTAGTAGTCACTGCTGTACAGGTTCCGGCTCATCCCGAAGTCGGAGATCTTGATGGTGAGGCGGCGGTCCAGCAGGCAGTTTCTGGTGGCCAGGTCGCGATGCACAAAGTTTAGGGACGCCAGATACTTCATCCCTGAGGAGATCTGCACCGACATGTGGAGGAGGTCGGACAGACTGGAATGAGGGGCAAAGGGAATGAAGAGGGTTAGAGATGAGGAAGGAGATCAGAGTCTGTATCTTGATATGTTCAATATTCGTGTCGCTCTCTGCTGTTTGCATCACCTTCTAAATGAGTTTTAAAGGTCTCATATTATGCTATTTTTAGGCATATATTATGGGTCTCAGATATATAAAAATATATAAAAAACATGTCTATGATGTGTTTTGCTCAAAATACCAAACAGATCATGCATTTTAGACATCCCTCATATCCCTCTGTTTAAGCCCCGTTAGAGAACTGCTGATTCGGGGTCCTTAGCCTGAAAAATAAAAAAAGAGGAGGGGGAGCTTGTGCCTGCTCAGAATTCGAATGAATGCTCCCGTGATTAAATGCCATATCATGTTCCAAACCACATCAAGGATTATTTCTGAAACAGTATGGAGCTCAAATGCTTTTTCTCTTGCAGGTTTACCACAAGGTGAGTTCCTTTTTTTATTTCCTGCTTTTTCACACATGTTCTCTTCAGTACAGGTTAGCTCTGAGTGTTAGCGATGCTTGCTAATGTAAACAAAGATCATATTACGTCCAAAACACGTCGGGCATTGTTTCTGATAGCAACGTTTCTGATAGTGCCGTGGGTCCACATTTCAGATATTACGTCATATCGGACGCAAATCTGGATCAGCTCCGTTGTTCCCCCGTTTTTAGAGATTTGGGTACGGAGGAAAAGAGAGAGGGTTTTATTTTCTGACACTTTGTGAGTTCCCTGACACATATTTATGTATAAAAGACATCAAAAAGTGCATTTTTTATGATAGGCCCCCCTTAAATTGGTGTATTTATTGGAGTAAACAGTGTGTATGGTATATTAACCTGACTGAAGGGATGTTGTTGGCGTGTGTCAGCGTGCTCTCGATCTCCCGCTGCGACAGGAACATGTTGAGGTCTCCGTTCTCCATGTATTCGGTCACCATGCACAGCGGGTCGGACGACACACACACACACAGCAGCCGGATGATGTTGGGGTCGTTCAGACGAGACATGATCTTTATTTCCTTCAGGAAGTCGTTCCTGATGGACACACATATGGCTTTTAGTCATCTGGGTCTCACACAGATTATGAACATAATATTCAATTCATATCAGCAGTATCTGCAGTACTCTTTCCATTCATCCAATACAAAATTACAGCAGTTACAGAAATAAAACAGACCCTAAGTAAGGGTGGGTTATGTGTTCTTACGGTTTTTGTTCATTTGTTGATCTGTGACTTTCTCTAGGACTGTAATAAATCTGTACAATCATTTTATTCGGCTCAAATCAAATGTTTGGACGGACTCATTATAGTTCAGCTGCCTCTCTACCTACATGTCCACCAGTCTTCATGCGTACCTGCTGGCACTCCAAATTATCGGTTAGCTGCTAGCTTGACACCTGTGAGTACTAAAAAAGCAAGTTCATCATGATATGTTTACATTCATAACAATGGTTTTGGGGGTGTGGCTTTGGAGGAAGGCCTGAAAAGACATCTTTCACACTACATTTAGCAGGATTTAGCTAAGGCTGCAAGCTATTTTTATTGGAAAAGAGTTAGCAACATTGGGCTGGGATTTTGGTTACAAATGTAGCTTACTCTTGCTCGCTTCTTCAATTTGACCCACCATAACTTAAAAAGGTACAATTATTGTACCTAGCCACATGCTCCAATGTAAAGAGCAGCATTACAACTTGGGAAATTCAATCTAAATTCAGTCAGAAGCCAACTACTAACTAAGAACAGTGTCTCTACGACTCATTTCGAGATTACCGTTACAGTGTCTGTGGATATTCATGGTCCTAAGAGGACGAATCCTTAGGATTTTTGTGATTAAATTACTTTCGTCTAGAGCCGCATTGAGGTCAAAATGTTCACGCGTACACAGAAACTGTATACAACTCCCATTGAGGATGTTCCTGCACCCTTGTTATGAGACACTTAATAAGTTGTGTGATATGTGTTCCACTTAGCAGATTTGAATGATCTACATTCAAGACTGTTGAAGAAACAATAAGGTCACCGATCCTTAAACATAAAATCACTGTCACACACACACAGAAACACACACAGTGTACCTGGCCTGGCTGGTGGCGTCGGCCCTCAGCTGTTTAACAGCTACCAGTACAGAATGCCCATCTCTGTCAGGGAGGGGGGACCCTTCCCCAAGGAATTCTGGGAGTCCCTCTGCCTCACACAGGTGGACCTGCAGGAGATACTAGGTATAAATACAACCATGGAAGCAAGCAGCCTACTTTCAAGAGACAAAAGAGTTTTATGACATCCTGATATTCTCTTATTTTAGGAAATCCTAGTCAGATTCTTAGAAATTGATACACCAGTGCACTATGTTAAAATAAAATGTAATACACACATCACGTCATTTTAAAAACCTTTCAGACGTGTTTCAATTCTGCAAACTTTTCTGGATTTAAAGTGTTTCTTGATTGGCTGTTGCCAAGCCCGACCCCTGCTCACCTCTCCAAACTGCCCCTCCCCCAGCTTCTCCCTGAAGATCAGCTGTTGCCGTGGGAACTCGGCGGCAGAGATGTCCTTCCGGGTGAGCGAGTCTACAGTGAGGGCGGGGACAGCGTACATGTTGCTGCCGGTGACGCCCTGCAGCCGCACGATGTCTGTTTCAGCGTAGTGCGGTGCGTTGCTATGGAAACACTGGTGCGGCGTGCACTGGGTGACGTCAGGCTCGGCGTAGCCTCCTCCACATGCTGAGGGAGAGAGTACAGGTCAGTTCTTCCTTTCAGACCTTTCTCTGTGAGTCCTTGGGAGCAGAAATAATCATTTTGTTTTACAGCTTCCTATGAATCACTTCGTATCTTAGTGAAACACATTTTTAAAAAAGTTCTGGGGAACTCTCTTCGAACTTTAATTAATATCAATGTGTTTATATCTCCAATAAATTACCTTTGTGTAATAACAGTGTAATAACAGTGTTATAACGGTGTAATATAGGTGAAATAATAGTGGTGGAATGTAACTAAGTACATTGACTTAACTATTGTACATACTGTAACTAAGAATTTGAAGTACTTCAACTGAGAATTTCCATATTATGATACTTAATACATTTACTTGACCTCATTTTGTAGGCAAATGTTGTACTTTTTACTCCAATACATTGCAGATTTATGTTCTTAGTAAAAGATCAAATGTATAAATTATGGTATATTATTATAGGTCAAACTACCAAGTAATATATAAAGTAATTAAAATAAACCCCACCTTTACCAGATGCAACATTAAAGTGTTGAACACATTAATGCATCAATAACTATAATATAAACATTTAATATGTAGGATTCTATAACTGAATTCTTCTTCCACCCCTGGTCAATGTAGAGGAACAATAACATTAGTGATACCAGCAGGATCCCTGATATGTGATATTTTGATCATCAGAAGAGTTTAACTGAAAGATTTTTAAGGCTAAAGCTGAAAATTGATACTTGAGATTAAGTTAAAAAAATATACCGTACTAATATCTTTGATAAGGGTCAATCACATTTAGTTTTTCAAAAATGGTTATTGTGATATTTAAAAATGTAAAAATCGAAGAGTCAACGCTCTCTGGTGGACAAACTTGGTCAGTGCTTTTCTTTTCTCTAAAAACTTGTACTATTTATGTACTGCTTATTATTAACACGCACACAGATACCAATATAAAATGTATTGGCCCCAATACAAATATATTTTTCTCTATAATTTCCAATATAATTAACCTAGTATTTTGAGTTAACTACTCTGAGATAATCCTGAATTGATGACCACATTCATTTAATTACATTTAGGGCCGCATTTATTTCATTAATGTGACTTCGACCTTACATACATGATTTTGAACCTCTATAGTTTAGTCAGAACAATTCCACCCACAGCAGGAAACAAAAGTATAGAAAGTTAATAAAGGTCTATAGGAAGGAAATTAGTATCTGATAGACGTTGAAGTCACACCTTTCAGCTCTTACCACGCAGCCAGCCTGATGTCATGTGACAGGAAGTCAGCAGGAGGAGGTCATATAGAGGGTTACCGAGGAGGAGAGCTGGAAGAAGAGGAGGAAGAAACAAGGAGAGGGCTGGGAGGTGAAGGAGAGAGATCGGCAGATTGAAAGAACATGCACATTCAGCGTCATCAAGACAATACTGAAGAGAGGGTACGAGAAAAAAGAGAAGGGCCGAAAGCATGTTTCTGAAGGAAAAAAAGAAAGTTCAGAGCAGATAAACATTCAACAGCTGTTAGGGACCGAGGGTGTTTGTGAAGCTGCCAGCAGGGGGCGCACTGCAGCAGTTTGATGCATTTTAGCAGAGGTCGCCGCTCTCCAGAGGCGCTTTAACAGTTGGGTCTAAACATGTCGTCACGGATGATCAGGAGTATTTTTAAAGCATTGCTGATTCAGATTTACTTCCCTTCAAGTGTATCTTTTGTTAGATGAGAGACGTTTGGGTTGAAAAGCACTAAATGGTCAATAACTGGTCAATAAAACATGAGAAAAAGTACGGGTCTGTGAGAGAGTTTCAAAGGGAAGTTCTACTATTATTTTTAATATAATATTATATTATATTATTATCTACTGTAAGGTTAAGTCAGGAAAAGGCATGTTTTTAAAAATAAAGGCCATATTGAGTAACTGTGTACTAATAGGAAGCTCAGGATGAGGCATGGTTTATCAAAATAATAGCACCATACGGTAACTGTATACTTAGGATACCTAGAATGAGGATCTTTTTTTTTAAAGCACAAGAAAGTAACTGTATCGTTAAAGGAAGTTTTGCAAAATTCTTGTTCTTCCTGCTATACCAACTGTATGTTTAAACCATAGACTGTATATATAAATGGACGCAGGGTCCGTGACGTCACCCATAGGATTCTGCAGAGTTGCTTAGAAGCCTAAAGTACGCGGTGTCGGCCACTAACGTCTCGACAGTGACGTCAGAGTCTAACTCCCGCCTGATCCAAATAAGGGCAAAGAGGCGGAGCCGAGGCGGGACCTGCTGCCATGGAGCTGGAAGCTCCAGAGCTAGCTGAGGCTACCAAGCTAAGCTAACATGCTCCCCGTTTGCACACTGCCGTCGCCTTTTACGTGTCTAAGGTAAGCGGACATGAAACTATTCAGCAAAACTATAAATAATAATCTAAGTTATTGAGTTTTTAGCATAATACTTCAGAATCTTAAAATCCCTTGACGTTTGTATGCAATTGTGCTAAATTCAACAGTGGAATCAAGCAAATATTAATATGTTTGCATGACATTAGTTATTTATATTTTGATATCACTTAAAGGTGGGGTATGTAATTTATTTCAGAAACACTTTTTGTTATATTCCATGGAATGCTCTTAACATCCCGATAGCAATGAATATATTAAATGCTTTGACAATAAATACATAAAAACATTTCATCTGTGGAAGCCGTAGCGCTGTAAAAAGCATGACCAATCATTTTAGCCGGCCCGGCTAAAATAACTGGATGGCCTACCTGCCTGTCAGCCTTCCATCTGTGCACAAACTTATCTTGTGCCCTCATTGGTCATGTGCACGTTCGTGTGTGTTGGAGGAGGGGCTCTGTAAGGAAGTGGCAGATTTTTTCCGGCTGTGTATTTTCAAATTCTAGCGCACTCGAGCTGGTTTCTCCAAAATTACATACCCCACCTTTAATTATACGTTTAATACATTTAAGTCAAGCTAAGGTACATGTGATGATAATTAGTTAGTGCTCTTACCTGTGATGCCTCCTCCAAACAGCATTATAACCAGACTGTATCATTAAAACTACAAGTAACAGTTCTAGATCCTTGACTTTAGACAAACAATTCAAAAGACAAAATCAACTACATATATTTAAAGACCAATCTTTATTTTAAGGTGCCTCTTAACCTGCGATATTAGTTATACAGTAATAGTATTGACAATCTAAAAAAACTGAGCAACTCAACAGTTAACTTTATATTTCTTATTGTCTAAAGCATTTATTATTTTCATTTTTCCCTTCTCATATTCAGTGCGGACGGATTGAGACAGCGTGGTGTCCAGAGAGCTGCAGAGTCTTCAGGGAGAAACCTCCGTGTGATGGACGGATTGAGACAGCGTGGTGTCCAGAGAGCTGCAGAGACTTCAGGGAGAAACCTCCGTGTGATGGACGTCCTGTCTGTTGGTTTGGAGAGGACTGAGGGTCTTTCCTCTGCGAGGAGGACCAGGCCTGATGGAGGAGCCCATGCTGGGCATAGCTGATACCAACTGCACAGGCCTAGTCTGTCACTTTATTTGACTAAATGTGTTTACTTATACATTTAATAGGTTTACACCTTCTGTCCATATGTGCTTTTTATTTAAAACATTTTTGATTAACTTTTGGTTCACATTTCAATAAATTGAATTTGTATTTGCACTCCTTTTGTCCATTATTCTTACTGAAAATGTTAGATTACACATTCACATCTGACTGAAGATTGGCCCCATTTATTTGTGACGTTGCAAACTCTGCGGTACAAGGCACAAGTGATGTGAAGCTCATAAAGTGAGGCAAATAGAAATAATCAGCTGATGGAGTGTAGATGTGGAAATAGGTGCATTCGATCAGCTAACTGTTTTTCGCCACACTTTATAAGCCTATAACCACACCTTCTCTGAGGTGCAGCGTCACAAACAAATGATGGTCCTGATAGACTACAAAAATATTCGGTGTGCAGATCTTTGTTTTCACAATAAAAGTAGTTTCTTAGTGAATGTCCTGTACTGGTCTTAAAATCTCATAACATCAGCTTTTAATTTCCCTCTTGGATGTTCTTCTTGACCCTCAGAGAAGGAGAAATGCTGAGTCGTGTCTTTCAGGCATGTCCTTTCCTAACAAAAATTACAGGAAACATAAAACATATTATTGCAGAACAAGTGTGTTATTTATGAAAGATGTAAGTTTGTGTTTTTAGGGGCTGTAGATATAATTATTTTGTAATTGTAATGTTTTTTGTTTTTTTCAACAGTGAGCTACAAAGACAATCAGATTATGAATGAACAGTATGAAATTCATCAACATTGAAATATATTTTATTATCAAAATAATATTTAACTGTTATCAAAACTTAGTGCAACTGTAGAAGCTTGCTCTGTTGTCTCACTGAAAGAATAACTTTTACCACGTTTTTTACAGACAATATTGAGAGATAAATAGTAGCAGTTCTCACTATGTGTAAATATCTTTGCCTTCAATACATTAAATTAGAAAGCTGACAAAGTCATATTGCTTGTTAACATCTAAATATAACCTTTTGCATGGAAAAAACCCTCAACTTCACTGATGTGCAGGTGATCTAGTATTTAGTATTGTTTAATGGAATGTATATCAGTGTATTAAAGTCAATACTTCATTTATTTAAACCAATATCTTTCTTGATTCTTTGTACAGTATGAAAAAAGAGTCTTTGTACCTGTGCTGAAGTTCACTGCTGTGAGGAGTCCAGTTCTGTCTCACTCTCTGGTCCAGCCTGTCTGCATCACCTGGAAACTTTAAACAAACAGATATATATGTAAAGTACCATGTGTACAAACAATATAACTTATTCTCTTCTGTTGAACATGTTGGATTGTGTATTGTCCGAGTCAGGGTGCTTTTTATGTTACTGTAACTTTGGAAGAACAAATGAAATGCAATGAATAAGCTTAATTTGAACTGAAGCACACATAACGTCTGATCTAATATTTTTAACAAATCATCCCTAAAGCATTGACTAGGCTATTCATCGTCCTTAAATGCAGGCGTTTCACGTTCTACAGCCACAATTAGTCGGTTTCACAAGTGTAATGAAAATCAAATAAATAGTAAGCATTGGTATTACCAATCTTGAAATATGACATTAATAATTGTAATATACACACATCTTATTGTGAGGTTGATTTCACATACACTACTTTGACGTTAGCTTGTCTACATACTCGAGCATAGCCCATTTAAATTAACCTTAGCGATGCATACAGTTACCTACATAGTAAAATATCTCTCTAACTTACAAGGATGACTTTATTTTACCAACCTCAAACAAGCCGTTTGTTCTACAGTATTATCCCACTTAACGCTTAACACTTCTCTATTACGTTTTAACTTGGAGGCTACGATTAGCATCGTTAGCACAGATGTAGCTAGCTACCACTCGCTTACACGCTAACCCAAGCCTTAACATTCATTACGTAGCTGATTAAAATCATAAACACATAAATAAAGTACTCAAATTTCACTTACCGCAAAACCGCATTCATGCGCCGTCTGTTTTAACCGCAGAGCGAGTCACAATAGTCCGATATAAGCATGAAGAACAAACAAACACGGCCGAGTTCAAGTTATGTTCCCCCGATGAGCTGAGCAGGCAGAGTCCCTGTAGCATCACGGAGCTGCTAGCAGAGAGACAGGAAGCTAACAGCAACAGTCACTGGACAGAGCTGTCACTCAATGTGACCACGCCCTAATTTATGCATAACTTTAAGACTGAATATTAATTAAACAAATGAGTTGAGAAAAAATTCACCCCCCAATCCATAGTCATGAAGGGGGAATCTAACTATACAGAGAATATGTTTTTTTGAACCACGATGTAAACATGTTTATTTCTGCTGTAAAGTTGTGCATTTTAACATGGGGGTCTATGGAAATTGCTCCCTTCTGCAGACTGCTCCTACTGGCCACTAGATGAACTGCAGTTGGAGGCACTTCCTTATTGGCCTCCCGGCTCTGCCCCAGAGTTTGCCGCTTGGTTTAAACTCATGAAAAATCATGTTTTTCAAAATAAAAGCCCATTAGAGTAACTGTACACTTATAAGTAGCTCAGTATTAGGCACGTTTTTCAAAATAAAAGCCCCATTGAGTAATTCTGTCCAAACAGGAAGCTCAGGATGAGTATGCTTTTAAAATAAATCCTAAGAAAGTAACTGTATTGTTACAGGGAGTTCAAGTTTAGGCTAGTTTTTTAGAATAAAAGCCCCAGAAAAAAACAATACAGCTTTCAAAACCTACTACGCACCGTAATGCCAGTCACATTGTCCAATATTGGGGATTTTCTAATTCTTTCTGCTTTCACTACTCGAAAGGATTAATATAGTGCAGCCTGTTCACCTGAAGCCTCGGCACTCTGCGACAGCTCCGGCAGCTTGTTCCTCAGCACCGCCGGGTTCTGGTACTGTGGGTCCAACAGGAACACTCTCTCATAGTGAGGGTCAGTGTTGGCGGGGCCTGAGGAGAACATGACACACCATCATGCACACAAAGCGCCAACAACCCTGCAATAGTTTGTTTAAGCAAATTGAATGACTTCAGTATCAAATGACTGTCACGATTTTAGTTTTGTCTGTCTTGTCTTGGTTTTATTTTGAAATTCTGTTCTCCCTGTGTCTTGTCTTCCTTCCTGTGTTTGCCCTCCTGTGTCTGATTGTCTGATTGTGTTCACCTGTTGCCCTTGTGTTTCTGCCTCCCCTGCCCAGCTGTGTCTTGTCCTGTGATTACCCTTCTGTGTATTTAGTCTTGTCTTCCCCTGTGCTCCATGTCGGTTTGTTGTCTTTCCTTTCACGTCACGCTCCATGTTTGTCCCTGAAGTTTTTGGTCCTGGATTCCTCACTTGTGCTCCCCTGATTTGGTAATGTTAAGTTGTTCCTTGTTTTCTTTTGTCATTGGCTTTTTGAAATAAAGCTCGCTTTTTGTTACCCTTTGAAACCCGCTTCTCCCTTTTTAAACTGCATTTGGGTCCTACCTTTCCTCAAATCCTGACAGAACGAACCGACCAAAAATGGACTCCGCAGTTTCTTTTTCGTTGGCTCAACAGGCGGATCATCTCAAGTACTCTCTAGAGTACATTTTTTATACCTGGTTGGGAGCCTCATCTAGACGGGGTAAAGAGGCTGCCTTGAAGGAGGCACGCCAGGAGGTTGCTCACAAGCCCTGGCTCAGGAGCTCGTTGCCTGAGTGGCTAAAAACTTTTACAAGCAGCCCTGAAAGCTTGTCTCAAACCTCTGACCCTTTCCTGGGGTCTGGCCTGGCCTTGGGAGGTCCGTGAATCCTCCGGAAGGTTTCTGGGAGATGCAAGGCCAGGTTCCAGCCTGTGCTCCAGCAGCTATGGTCCCGACTCCAGTTCCGGCCCACGCAGCCATGGTTCTGGCTCCAGTCCCGGCTCCAGTTCCGGCCCAAGCAGCCATGGTTTCGGGCCCAGTTCCGGCTCCAGTTCCGGTTCCAGTTCTGGTCCCACCGACTCATGTCCCTTCTTCATTGGAGGTCCCGCCGACTCAAGTTACTTCACCGTCGGGGGTCCCGCCGACTCAAGTCCCTTCTCAAGTCCCCTCTCTGTTGGTGGTCCTGCCAACTCCATGTCCTGTGTCGTTTGGGATTCCGCTGAGGGTCCTGCCAACTCCATGTCCTGTTCCATTGAGGGTCCAGCCAACACCTGTTTCATGGGGGGTCCTACCAACTCCATGTCCTGTGTCGTTGGGAGTGCCGCTGAGGGTCCTGCCAACTCCATGTCCTGTTCCATTGAGGGTCCAGTCGACACCATGTCCTGTCCTGTTGGAGGTTCCGTCGACACCTGTTCCCCCAGGTTTCCTGCCGACACCATGTCCTGTCCTGTTGGGGGTCCCGCCGACACATGCTCCGCCGGGTTTCCTGCCAACACCATGTCCTGTCCTGTTGGGGGTCCCGCCAACTCCTGCTCACGGTGCTCCTGTTCCGCCGGTGGCTCCGCCGGCTACGAACTCTGTCCTGCCGTGTATCCTGCCGACATCCTGATCCTATTCTGCCGGTGGTCCAGTCAGCCACGAACCCGGCCCGTCCTTGTGCCAGGCTCCCTGACTATGCCCGCCGTGGCCTTAGCCGCTTCTCTGCCTCTGCCGTGCCCCCAGGCCATCCGCCCGAGTCTCCCTCCTCGAACTTTACCTTGCCCCCGGGCCATCCGCCCGAGACCCCCTCCTTGAACTCTGCCTTGCCCCCGGGCTGTCAGCCCAAACCCGTCCTCGGACCCCCTCCACCCACCCTTCTGGAAATGTTGGATATTGTTTTGTTTTAAGGGACGTCTTGAATCCGTCCCTTGAGGGGGGGGTTATGCCACGATTTTAGTTTTGTCTGTCTTGTCTTGGTTTTATTTGAAATTCTGTTCTCCCTTGTCTTGTCTTCCTTCCTGTGTTTGCCCTCCTGTGTCTGATTGTCTGATTGTGTTCACCTGTTACCCTTGTGTTTCTGCCTCCCCTGCCCAGCTGTGTCTTCCCTTCTGTGTATTTAGTCTTTCTTCCCCTGTGCTCCATGTCGGTTTGTTGTCTTTCCTTTCACATCACGCTCCATGTTTGTCCCTGAAGTTTTTGGTCCTGGATTCCTTACTCGTGCTCCCCTGATTTGGTAATGTTAAGTTGTTCCTTGTTTTCTTTTGTCATCGGCTTTCTGAAATAAAGCTCGCTTTTTGTTACCCTTTGAAACCCGCTTCTCCCTTTTTTGAACTGCATTTGGGTCCTACCTTTCCTCAAATCCTGACAGAGACAACCATACAATTCTTATATACACAACATATGTCCATGAGAACATCTTACGTCACTTTGATGAGCAAGTGACTTTATATGTTTCTACTTTTGGACTTGAAAATCAGCAGTGTTTTTGTGCAAGACATAATCCAGGAGCAATTTCGATTAACTAATGGCTTTAATGCTGTTAAATATTTAAAAAATCACCATCAAATGAGTCAATTTGGTGTTTGAAGTGAAAAAACATCAATTTAAATCTAAAGAACATATTTTTTTTTATTGCTTATAACCTGTTTAGCCTTTTGTGAAAAAACTATGTTTTTTACGAACATAAAAATATGCATTAACTCCAATAGCACAATTACCTTATCATTATTAATGGTGATAACAAGATATATAATAATACTACAAATAATAATAATACTTATACTAATGATTATTTTTAATTAATTGTATTTATATATGATCTTTAATATATAAAAATATGATCACTACAAATCTGACCATGATACTCCAAATGTTTTGTACTGTACCTGTGGGGGCGTGGCCTGAGCGAGGGGGCACAGGGGGGGTCTGCAGGATGATGGTGTCACTGCAGGACGACAGCCTGACGGTCACCTCTTCGTCCAGGATCCGACGTGGAGCCTGAAGGAGGAGAAAGGTAAACAAGAAAAAAAAACATGTAGAAAACCTCCATATCCAATGCTCAAATTCAAGGGAAGAGGTTGATTAGGAACATTTGGTTTTAAAAAGCTGCCTTTCCATTTCCATTTTTTAAAATTTTTATAAATAACCCAATACAGTTATGTGAAATCTGTTGACATAATACATTTAAATAAAGTCATCGTTTCAGTTTTTTCAGTGTGTGTCATTAACATACATACATAACAACGCTGTAGAAAATGATTTAATTTTATTTTCAGGTCATCCAAAATAGGTTTGAAGCTTGAGCCTTCACCACCCGTTTACTAAAATCAAAATCAACTTCCATTATCCTCCGTCTCTTCTTCAGTGGTTAATCTGCTCACCTTCTCCAGCACCTTGCAGACATATTGGCACCAGAGGATGAGGACGATGATGATGACTAACAGCAGGATGATGGTGACCAGGCAGCCAATCAGGATGGGCGTGTTCCCGTCATCTGGCGGGTCACTCGCTGACACATTGGCTGTAATGTTTCCTACGGATGAGTTTGTCAACAATATGCACTGGTTCCATGCAAAAAGCTTGTATTTGTTTTTGATACAATGAGATGATCATTTATTGATGTGGAATTGATAAAGAGAACATTGTTAAAGCTGGAAAAGGCAGAATTTAAAAACAAAGCACTTGCACAAATGCTAAAGCCAAGCCTCCAATCCGCTTCTTTATGGCAGTTTCACATCTGGTATTGGCTCAATCCAATTAATAGAGGAGGGAAATTAACTCTGGGTTCAGCTTTAAGCGTATTTTACAACTTTTAAGCCCTAATGATTTACGTTTATGGCTATGGAAGTGTTCCTTTTGTAGAGTTGATTTACGTCACTTTTCACTTACTTTACACCCTCATTGTGATTATGATCTGGCATTTATTGGTTTTCCAACCAACTTTGAACCAAAACTCCTACTTCCTTATGGCAAATGCTTCAACGCAGCATCGACCAACCCAGTCTCACGGCATTTTGTGTTATAGTCACGACATTTAATCTATTGATTCGTGTTCACCAACACGATTTTCCCCTTTTTTTTTTTCGTGTCACACGGAACAATTTTAAAAGCAATGTATTTCTATTGGTAGTATGTTTCGTGCCTGCACCACGTCTTTTTGTCCGGTCGGGTCTTGGAAGACCGGAAGCTGTGGGGTTCATAAAAACATGTTCTTACTCAATATCAAGCCACGATTATTGTTTTTAATTTTAAATCGTTTAATGTCGGACTTTTTTTGCCGTCAATGAGGAAAATAAATGGGGCTCAGAGCCTCAGAATACTGAAATCTGTATTTTTAAAATCTTTTTTTCCTTCTAATTTGTTATTCTTTTCTAAATAACACACTGTTATTTACTCAACAATAACACACAATTATCCTTGTTTTTATTTATTTGTTTAATTCTATAATCTCTGGCTTTTTTGGCGTCCGTCAGGAACTGAATTTCAAAATAAAATAACCGGAAACAGATACACACCCACTGAACTGATTACCCAAGACCCTCAGCTATGCTTTCAGCTCGGTGATTGGATGTTTTCGCCGTAATGCACGTTGGGATATGGTGTTAATGCGATATGAAATCCGAAAAACATTTTTAAAAAAAAGAAAATAATACTTTAATCCGAGTGTGCTTGCTTTTCTCTTTGGAAGTCATCACATAACGGCATTGTAATACACGGTTCGGCTGCATTAAATATTACACATCTGCCGTAGTTCTTTATTTATAGAGCCCTAATTAGAAGACTTCTGGGACAAACTGGAAGAACTGCCACCGAAACTGAATATGTGACGTGGATCATAAATATATCAGCAATTAAACAACATCTTCAATTTCTCTTCACACAATACGTCTCCTTGCAGTATCAACATTAATTCGGCTGACTTTCATATTTGATCCAATTGGTAGATAGGTTATATTTACACCATAACGGTGCACAGCTGATAGAAAAGGACTTGCAGTTTTTAAAGATATTACTGATTTTCTTTGAATATAAGAATGTAAATACTGAGTGGAGAGAATAGTCAGGGGCTTTGGGTGATGGGAGACACATCTATGGATTAAGAATTTCAATAGCTTACCATTAAATGACGGATATACCTTTCTGTCTGTGATGTTTTACAAATCAGATATTAATGTGTAGAAGTAAAACATGTGAAATAATATAGCAATATCCTGTAAGATTATGTGAAAACATGAATAAAACTACACATCTTCAGATGTTATACATACATCAGTGTCCTACACTAATAATACAAAGTTATTATGGCATGTATGCTGTGTGTACCTTGTGTGCACCACCTAGTGGTTAAAGCACGTTATTGAATTATTTTTTTAATATGTTATATTTGATGAAAAAAATATACTTTCATAGGGGGAAAGTAGAAGGTCAGTGATGGAAATATAGAATATAAAAAATCAAGAAGATACTGTAAGTGATCTCTACAATAAAACAGTTTAGTGCCGGACGTCCAAAGATATTAATAGGAGGATGTGCAAAACAGAAAAACAAATTAACCTTTATTTAAACATTAAAGAATACTTTGGGTTAAGGTCTTCTTTTAAATAAGAAAAAAGCTTTGGGGGTATCTACAGATAAATATTAAGCCTGACAAAGTACTTAACGTCTAATATATTGCTTTCCTGCAATGTTAACTATGTTGAAGCACTTATTTTATTTTAACTGATATTATACATATGAATTATACTCAGGGGCGGCGGGTACTGTAGGCTAGGGAAGGCTAAGCCTTCCCAAATATTTTTGTCACTGCATCCTGGTAAAATTAAAATATAATGTATAATGTTTGTGTCTTTGACATTAGCGCTGCTATGCAGCCACCAGTAAACTGTACTACGAAGCCAGTTCAACACCCTGGATATGTTTGAGTTATCTTAACTAATCCTAACAAATGAGATCTCGCTAAGCGGTCCTACGACGCTGGTTATCAACTCAGAGTTTCTCTGTCCGGCTGAGAGCTCGTTCAAGGGGCGGGGCTAGCAACATTTGACCAATCACAAACATGGACAAGCTTACTGACAGCGCAGCGTCATACTTCATTAATGAAAATGAAACTATAATATTACACAAATATGAAGAAGTTAAACTTTAAACATCCATGACTTAAACACTTTATCCAGGATAAAAGCAACATAGCTGCACCTGCAAGGTGAATACAGAACAGCTGGTTAAAAAAGTAAATAAACTACAGTGTTTGAATGCGTAGGCCTACATTAACAGGTTTATGATATCACTGCCTCATCTAAGACATGAGTGATCTGACTTTAATTACATTTGAGTTGAATGTTTCGTCAACTTAATGTGTTGCTTAAAATAATACTTCTGCATACAGTAGGCTATGTGACACTGTAAGTGTTGCACGGCCAGATACGGCTCGAGAAGCTGACTCAGATAAGGAAATATATGATATATTATGATATTATATGATCGATGATGTGATATGAATGATAAGTGTGACACGTCGGCGTCTTCCCTGCATACGGCAGTTGTTCTGTGTTTCCTTTATCCTGTAATATGACTTGATAGATTTACACTCCGCACACTGAGCTCTGATTGGTCAGCAGGCGGTGCTTTCACTGAGTTGATCTCTTATCTATAGACGCCGGAGGCGGGCAGCGTCAGGTAAAAAAAGTTATTTAGCCTTCCCAAACCTGAGCCTCACGCGCCGCCTATGATTATACTCTTATAAGATGTATGTAGATAGAATAAGAAATGTGCAGAATATGACAGTTTAATGGTGGAGGTATACACACATATTGATAGATGTCTTGTAATGCACTGTTGAGGAACCTGCGACCCAAGTTTTTCATTCATTGCATAACTACACCGTAGTTGTGTACGGGCTGGTCCCGTTTGAGTCCAGTTTTGGATAGTCTGCCGTGGTTTCGTTCCATTTCAAAGTGCTGTTTGACGCTCGGCTTAACCTTGGCGCACTGCCACTCCAACATCCAATTCCAGAGCTTGAAGATTAATCACAGGGTTTGTCAAGCAACGGGACTGTAGTCCCAAACGATAACTGAGGATTATGGGTAGTGTAGTGTCTTCGGCCATCCTAAACTCCAAAATGTTTTTCGGATTTCATATCGCATTAACACCATATCCCAACGTGCGTTGCGGCTAAAACATCCAATCACCGAGCTTAAACCATAGCTGAGGATCTTGGGTAATCAGTTCAGTGGGTGTGTATCGCAATGATGCTCGAAATGACCCATATAGGCCTACGTCTGTTTCCGGTTATTTTATTTTGAAATTCAGTTCCTGACGAACGCCAAAAAAGCCAGAGATTATAGAATTAAACAAATAAATAAAAACAAGGATAATTGTGTTTTATTGTTGAGTAAATAACAGTGTGTTATTTAGAAAAGAATAACAAATTAGAAGGAACAAAATATTTTAAATATACAGATTTCAGTATTCTGAGGCTCTGAGCCCCATTTATTTTCCTCGCGGACGGCAAAAAAAGTCAGACATTATACGATTTAAAATAAAAACAATAATCGTGGCTTGATATTGAGTAAGAACATGTTTTTAAGAACCACACAGCTTCCGGTCTTCCAAGACCCGACCGGACAAAAAGACGTGGTGCAGGCACGAAACACACTACCAATAGAAATACATTGCTTTTAAAATCATTCTGTGTGACACGAAAAAAAAGGGGAAAATCGTGTTGGTGAACACGAATCAATAGATGAAATGTCGTGACTATAACACGAAATGCCGTGAGACTGGGTTAAACGACAGCTGAGTTCTCATATAACATGTAAATGTATGTAAATGTAAAATTACTCCATTGCGGGACAAATTAAGGATTTCTGTTCCTGGAACATGCTCTGAAATATGAAAGCTACAGTAGCTTGGAAAATAGTAAAAGACTTAAAGGGCTCTCACTGAGATACATTTACTGTTGATCGACTCACTCACTGTGGCTAGAGGACGACCTATTCTGCTGATTTTCAGGTTCATATTTGTATTTTGTTCCTCTACTGCAGTGGTGGGGAACCTCCGGCCTCCGGGCCGTATACGGACCGCGAGACAATTTGGTACGGCCCTCGAGGTAATTTATAAAACACACGCAAAAAAGAAAAAAATTAAAGAAATCTAGACCTTAAAATAATTAAACAAGCGAGTGCCTGTTTTTCCTGGCCAAGGTCAGGGTCCTTGAACACAACACGAGCCTAATGTGTCATCACTGGTATATGTCTCGTCTGACAGGGGTGTAGTTCTGCCGGAGAGCCCCAGAACGCCTCTCCGGGCCGGGACTTCAGAAATTGCAGTACCCATAAGGAGCCGTACACATGCTGCAGTTTCTGCGTGGCTGTGTCTTTAGTTGAAAGCCCAGTGGCGATCTGTTCATCTGTCATACTGATCATACAGTCAATAACTTTGTTGTTATTAGCATCTGGTTAGCTAGCTATGCTAACGAATATAAGAAGCTTTTTCTACAACCAGTGAGGTAAAGGCACATCTTTATATGATCATTATAGTTATAAAAAAATAAGAGAATAAAGGAAACAGGTATAATACTATATGACAGTAAAAAGAAGTTGTTGTTAATAAACAAGAATACAGTTTAAAAGGGGAGTGATTTGTAAAATATCCATAAAGAAAAAGAAATCTGCTTACAGTTCAGTTTCATATGGGTTGAGAGATGTATCCATAGATCTCCTAATGTTGCTCTCAAAGTGCACCAGATTCATGCTTTTAACTTCAACATTTAAAAACAAATCTTCCCGGGGGAGCATGCCCCCGGACCCCCCTAGAGGAGGTTAGGTCCCCCCCCCACTTAAATCATGTTCACATGGATAGGAAACTAAATACATTTGCACACATCTTGTGTCCATATCTTTCTGTTTTGGTGGTCATGCCACACCATGCACGTGCATGCATACGTGAGTCATGGTAAGATATCTGGATTAAGAGGTTGCTTTTTCTTTGCACAGCATGAAAGTGTGATTGTGTGATTTTAGTTTTTTTAAGCAGACGTTGAGTTCAATAATTTGTACGGCCCTCGGAGGATGTTGTAAAAATTGAAATGGCCCTTGAGAGGAAAAAGGTTCCCCACCCCTGCTCTACTGTGACATGTCTCCATGCTTTAATGTTCAAAAAGCTCTTTATTTTTCTCATACTGCCTGTGCTGCAGCACCTCTTTTCACCCTCTGTCGGAAACCAGAGCCCAGTCTGCTCTGATTGGTTAGCTGCCGGCTCTGTTTTGATTGGTCAACTGCCTACAGATGTCCCGCCTATCAAGTACAATGTGTTTGAGAACTAGCCAATAGAAGCGCAAGTGTTACATAATGATGTCACTATGTTACGGAAGTAAACAAAGGGCTCCAATGGAGACTTTTCAGGCAGGGGAAGAGTGTGTCGGAAAGAAACTCCCTCTAGAAGGAACTTTGGGATTTTAGCCTTTGCAGACCATTTACATGCACAACAACCTATATTACACACTACAGAAAAGGGAAAACCCCAAAACATAATAGGGCCTCTTTAATGGCTGTGTACACACATCTGCCTTAGTAGAACAGCCAAGAGGAGGAGCAGGGGTTTAGTTTTCTCTTAGACCACTACAATCACAATGCTCAAGGTTATTACAGATTTATTGGCCAATAACTGCCTACTCTAGCTTTTATGTGTTTAAATTTGAGGGATTATTTTATGTGAAATGAAAAGGGTAAGGTCAAAGGGAATACCTGTCATCACAGATGGGGTTGACATGGTGCTGTCCTTCTTGATTGGAGGGACGGTCGACACAATGGGTATCAGAGTCGGGAGTATGGTGTCCTCTGAGGGGGAAAATTAAGGGGTATTATTGTTTTAATCTTCTTTTGAAAACAATTATTTGTATTTATGTTTGTGTGCCTGAGTTGTGCGTTTGTTACCTGACTGAAAGGAGATTTCGCTGAACATCATCCAGAAATCGGCAAAGTAAAAGCGGCAGCGGAGGAATTTGGCTGCGCGGCGGTTCAGTGGCACGGTGACGTAGCGGGCGCTTGGGTTCCTATCGTCCAGCACCGTCTTGAACGACACAGGCTCCGCCTCCCAGTCGGCGATGAGGCGGGGCTTAAACAAGCAGGAGACGGAGGAGAAGATCTTCACACCGCGGCGGAACATGTTGTTACTGTGAACCTGGAACAGGGAGAAAATACATTCATTAGAAAGTGTGATAGACAGATTTCCAAGACAGAACTTTACTTATATGGTGGAAGCTGTTCATGAATATGTATACAAATGATGTATGTACTATTAATATATACATACATTGTAATATGTTTTTTATATATCTTTTGAAATTAGAGTAAAATCGAAGTAAAAGGAAATGTGAATAAAGTAATCCAGCTCACCCTTGTCTCAAAATGTATACCCCCATACAAATGGAACTGCAATATTAATTTTGTGTTTTGACCAAGATTATGTTTTTTGACATATCACATATATACGATTCAAATCAATGTCAAAAGTAATTTTCTTTAAATATACATATCTCCAATTACATAACAAACGTAGTTATTTTTAAGCCAAACGAAGATATTTCGTTAAATTCAACCAATCTTTTGCCTGAAGTAATTTTGTGGCATTTTTTATTTGCACATTATTCAATTACAATCACCGCGATCAGAAAAAACTTGTGTGCATATTTTAGAGTTTGTTAGTTAAAGAATGTATGACAGAAGTAAAACATTCAAGGGAAATATAAATAGATAAACATTTTGCAAAACCTTGGAAAGGTTAAGGTTGTTGCACTCCCACAAAACTAGTACAAAACACAGTAGATCAGTAAGAGAACTGCAATCTGTTTAGCTGCTGTGGACTAGAAGTGTGTGTATAATACTATACGATAATACTTAACTAATGATCAGATCAAGTCTGAAATTTGAATTGCATCACAGCAGCTCCATTTGCAACATCAACATAGATAAATATCAAGACCCAATACATGAAAAAAAATAAAAACATTTAACATAACATCACAATCACTGAGAGAAACATACTCAAAGACCCTTTAGCGTGCATTTGACCTCGGATTCAGCTCTGTATTTACTGTGAGGATCGACTGATGCACAAAGGATTCTTCAGTCTGACTTTATTGAATCGCAGGACCCTGTATCTCCGATTAGATGGTAGCAGTTCATATTCGCTGTTCAGAACATGGTTTGGGTCCGAGATGATGTGGTTGGACAGCATCACTAGGTTATTATGCTATGCTGAGTCATAAAGTCTCTGACAGGGTTGACCAACAATCTTTGAGCAGATTTTAAAGCAGTTGACAAACACTTGTACCAGGTAGTATTGCAGTACTGTAGAACAGACACAATCACAGATGTAAAGAACAACAGAAGAATTTGTCTACTCGCCCCAAAAGACCTAAGGCGGTGGAGAAAAATGTATTATTTGTTTTGTGGCTGTGATTAGGTAAAGTAAGAACTGACAACCTTCATAGAGGTGAAGTTCCTCTTCCTGTCGAACACAAACTCCATCTCCACGAACCCCTGACTTCCCAGAGAGTCGTTCCTCCAGCCCAGGTAGTCGTAGCCCGGCCACACGTGGTACTGCCGGGTCAGCAGGAAGTCGTCCAGGCCGATCACACCGTCCGTCAGCTGGCCCAGCCCGCCTAGCAGCCTCCTATTGGATGAAACAGCTGTCAGTGACAGAGAGCGGAGGGCAGAGGAGACAGTTAAGTGATGTTCACGTGGCTCACCTCCTCTCGTGCGCTCCGTCATACGTGGAGTCATTGAGGCTGGCGATGGGATAACCAGGGGGCATCATGAGCTGACCCTCCGGAGCGCTGTAGGAGATCAGCCCGTCTGCAAGGGGAGGGGGGGGGATGACAAAATTGTTCAACTGCTTTATTACAGCAAATGTTGAAACAAAAATCAATACATCTCAATCAATTTGCTGGAATCGTGTCAAAGTTTTGTATTGACCAGTTTATACTTTCATTATTTCCATTCTGTTGGCCTGTTCATGTTCTAGGGGTTGTGGTCACATATTGTTTAGTTGCCAGCTCATAGCGTTCTGTATTGAACCAGGAAATGTTGAGTAGCCTAAAGTTTGATGTAAGAAATGTATAGTACAGGTCCCCAGCACATAGAAACAGCCGGATGCTAACTTGCATATGTTGGGCAATTTGCACGATTAACATAATTTGGGTTGAATAGCATTAATTACCATTATAGCCTAAGTATAGTTAAAAAATGGCTTGGCTGATTTGGACAATTTCGTAGTGGTTTTTGGGGTTATTGGGGGAGTCCGTTTCAGACATGGATCAAATATGGCAGTTTTAACCAGAAAGTGGCCATACTGTATTTGTTCGCTCTGTGGGTTTATTTTTGATGAATTTTGGGTAGATTTTGAAGCTTTGGGGGACTGCACACGTGCATATGTGTGTTCAGGTTCAAGTGTTAGTGTACATATTCTTTGAGAAAGGTCGAGTTCTCGTGGAGGGAGGGGGGCAGTGGGAGGGGGGACCAGGTGCATGTTGCGAAAAAGTATTGTTACAGTTGATGAAGGGGGTGGGGCTGGGATGTCTAAAGTCAAAGATGAATCTTGATTGGGCCAAATTTGACCTCGAGTCAACCAAAATAATTCTTCTGGGTCTCCCCAGACCCGAACACCAAATTATACACTTTTTTTTTTTAGAGACCTTCAGATGTGGCAAAAATTGTCAAAATCTGTTTTTTTAGTGTTTATATAGCTGTTGTGGAGGATATCATGAAGCCTTGTTCCGATAAAAAAAACTAGAGCATAGTTATTATATAATTTTAACTTGAAACGGGTCACGGGAGACCCGAACACAACATAAGGGTTGAGTTCATACCTTGGTAATGAGGTCATTTATTTTTCAATGTTGTCCAAGTTTATTAATCCCGCATGAAACAACATGATAAGAATGCACAGAGCAAAGTATCCAAATCCGCTTTTCGTAGTTCATCTGCAGAAAATGCTAGTTTTCCCACGACTGACGCCAGTGTTGTAGTCAAGTCACCAACTCTTGATTCCGAGTCACTCTTCAGTCCCCGCTGTTCCAGTCCAAGTCCAAGTCACCCAATAAGAGTCAGGGTCCAGGCATCATTACCTGTGTTCGAGCCAGAGCCCAAGTCCAAGTCCGAATCACTAAGAAGAAGCCGAGCCACTGAGTATTAATCTGAATGGATACACGTATTTGTTGAACTTTAGCAGCGGGTTTGGTTCTTATCAATCAATATTTGTTATTGTATACATTGCTTTTACCCTTTTTATACTGATTTGTCTATTTCACTGATGTGAAGGACTTAGGGCTACAAATCTTGTATGAAAGGTGCTAGAAAAATATAAAACATAGCTGTATTAACAGTTTTTGAAAAAAGAGTTTTAAAAAAAACTTGTGGCTATTACCAAATTAGGAAGTTTCTGAGGAGTTTATGTGAGGAGGAGATAACATTTCTTAGAAAGGTCTAACTCCACTGAGGCAACAACCTCTAATGTCAGCAGAGCTCACACACATTCACAGTGTGACAGTGTGTGTGTGTGTGTGTGTGTGTGTGTGTGTGTGTGTGTGTGTGTGTGTGTGTGTGTGTGTGTGTGTGTGTGTGTGTGTGTGTGTGTGTGTGTGTGTGTCGTACCCTCCCACAGACAGCCGTACAGCTCCACTCTCATGCAGACGGTGGTGGACAGCTTGGGGACAGGGATCAGTCGGACGTAGCGGGTGATGATCGGAGGGTGAAGGTCGTTGATGAGAGAGGTGTAGGCGTTTTTGTTGCCCTCCATCACCTGGAGACACATTTCAAATGAAAAACATCAATAGTCTTGAAGCAGGAATAAATGTCTAAAACATGACTTGCTGTTCAAATTGTGTCTGCTATAGCTGTCAGGGAGCTTAAAGGCCAACAGGAAGTTGGTTTTTAAATGTAATTTCCTGAGATTCCAGCTTGAATGACCAGAAGCTGCTCAGAGTAGAAAAAGGCGTAATTTTCTTTTCTTTTACTTCCTGTTTCTCTTATTCTTCCCTGTTATAACAAGCCGCCAGGTTTCCGCTCCATATTTGATTATATTCTTTCCTCCATTTCCCTTCTACCCTAGCCAGTGCATACCCACAGTGCTTTGTGAAACATGTGTGTCACTCACCATGTTCCCCAGCCGGTTCCTCCAGGACTTCCACAGCAGGCCGTCCCGGCTGTAGTTGAGGCGGTAGGCTCGGGCGAACTCGTTCCCTGAGTACCTGGCGTATCGTCCCTGAGTCCCAACCACCGTCAGGAAGGTCAACTTGCCCAGATCCACCTGAACGATGCAAATAACATTATGCTGAGTTAGTTTATTATAGCACTAAAAGTATTCTGCCGAGTCGCACAAGTTTATATTTCAAATGTCTTCATCGAAAAAGTCAACTACTCTGTTCAATGTTTTCCTTAAGACTGTGCAGCTAAATGCGGAAAAGAGTAGATTCATCAAATGTTGATCGGACAATAATGAGTCAACTTTTCTGAAGGATTTCTGAAGAAGGCTGTGAACAAAACATTTGCTGATCTGCCAATCAAGGGGCCAGCGGTTCAATCCACGCCCCTGAAGTAAACATGTCAAAGTGTACTTAGGCAAAATACTGAACCCCGAATTGCTGGCATGTCAATGGTAGTGTATTTAAGTGGCTTTGGATAAAAAACTCAAAAAAATGTGATAATCCAAACCCTGCTTCGTTTAACTCATGCCCTTAGAATGATTACACTTTTTACCATTTTTTATGTATATCACTTGTCTTCTGCACTTCAGTATCCACAAAAGTACTGTGCAATTGGATAACAGTCCAGTAAACGACACAAAATGTGTTTATACTTGTGAAAAAGGAAACATTTACAGGGGTTTGCTGATGATGGAAAATGTATCCATCACCAGTGAAAATTAGAGTTGTTGAAACTGCTTAAAGGTCCCATGACATGCTTTTCCGGTTATTACCCGTCCCCTTGTGTTTCATGTAGCTTTTTCTGCATGTAAACGGTCTGCAGAGTCAAAAACCCTCAAAGTACACCCTGTAGCGAGTAAAACTCTAACACAGAAAAGACCTGTCATTGCTGCCCCAGAGCGCCTCGTTGGAGATTTTTCCAATCCGCAGAGCCGTTACGTTATGAATGCTTTATTCTGAAAAGCTGATGCTGAACTGCTATGCTGAAATGTAATGTGTAAGAAGAAAGTGAATAATTTAGCAGTTGAAGTGGCATGAAGATTTTTCAAGTCTGAAGAGTTTCTCCATTGACTTCCATGTAAAAAATTTGATTTCTCAGCCAGAGACGACGGGACACGGCGAGGCTGTGAGTCTGTGTGTGTGTTCACACACAAACTCACAGCCAGGCTGCGGGTGTGTGTGTGTGCTCGGGCTGGTTTCGGGCTGGGTTTCGCTGTGTCTCGCTGTCTCGCCGACCCCACGCAGCAACCAGGAAACCACACCAGTAAGCCAGCTCACACTGTCCGCTCCTCGCAGCAGCAAGCCTCGCAACGTCCCGCCAACACGGCACCCAGACCCCACACAGCATTCTCATCTGTTTGTCATTACTGGTGTCATTTTCTGGTTGCTAACGACATTGTAACACATAATCACTGATGTTCCGCTGTAACGGTGGTGGACTCATCAGAACAGAGTGGGCGAGCTGACCAATCAGAGCACACTGGTCTCACAGGGAGGGGGGGGCAGGAGCTCCAACAAGCCGTTTAGGACAGAGAGTGAATAAACATACTATACAGAGATGCTGTATGAGAAACAAATGTGAGTTTGGAAAATTGCACAATGTAAATCTATTCTAGTACACCTCAACAATGGAATTATGATCAGTAGAAATGGCCATGTCATGGGACCTTTAACTTTCACATATTGATAAGCTAAAAATGTCCCATATAGTATATAGCAGGGGTACTCAAACTTTTTTGTTAAAGGTCCACTTGTGAATTTTATACAAGGTCAATGGTCCGGATCAATGCCAGTAAAGTCCCCCCCCCCCACCCCCGGAGCAACGAAACTGAAATTAAGAAGCAGTTTCGGCGTGCTATGCATGGGGCCCCCTTGAGGGGGTTTCCCGACATGCCGTTGCAGTAAATTAAAGGGTGTTTCATTTTGTCGTTGCTGTGGACCTTCTTAATCTTTTTTTATGTTTTTTTTTTATTTATTTATTTTATTTTGAAATTGTTACGTTTATTCTGGTTTGTTTTGTGTTTGTATCTTTTATTTTAAATGTATTTATTTATTTAATGTTTTGTGAGCTGAGCTGTGTGATTTTATATTTTATGTATCTCTCTGTACAGCACTTTGGTCTGGAGGTTTTAAAGTGCTATATAAATAAAGTTGGATTGGATTGGATTAATCTACCTTATTTGGGGGCCCCCTTCTGGTCCAAGCACTTGCCTGTCGGTAAACGGCGCCCCTGTATACACACACACATTCAATACATACATACATACAGTATGATGACTTGAACTAGTGGGAGAAATGGCACTGTTTGTCTGTAGCCAATGCCTTGAACCTCGGCAAAAATGGCATTAGAAGCATTAGAAAGTCAAGGTAAACTTGCGGTTAACTTGCGGTCTGCAATGCGTGTCACGCTTGCGCACACAAGTAAATATATATGCACGTTCATTCTCACAACGCGTCAGACACAAGAAAATATACATTAAAGGGGACCTATCATGCAAAATGCACTTTGTGATGTCTTTTATACATAAATATGTGTCCCCGGTGCGTCGGGGAACTCACACAGCGTCAGAAAATAAAACCCTCTCTCTTTTCCTCCGGACCCAAATGTTTTAAAAACGGGTGTACAACGAGCGGATACAGATTTGCTGCCGATCTGACGTCAAATCGGCAGCGGACCCACAGAAAATTGCTATCAGAAACAATGCCTGACGTGTTTTGGACGTAATCTCGTCTTTGTTTACATTAGCAAGCCTCGCTAACACTCAGAGCTAACCTGTACTGTAGAGCACATGTGTTTAAAAAGCAGGAAATAAAAAAAGGAACTCACCTTGTGATAAACCCGCAAGAGAAAAAGCATTTGAGCTCCATACTGTTTCAGAAATAATCTTTGATGTGGTTTAGAACAGGATGGCGTTTTATCACAGCAGAATTTAACTTTATCTCCGGTAGAATTCAGGGGCATTAGCTCCGCCTCCTCTTTTTTTTTTTTTTTCAAGCTAAGGACCCAAAATCCGCGTTTCTCTAACGCCCCGTCCAAACGTACGCGGTGAAAAAATCTTCCAACGCTTCTGCCCATTCACTTTGAATGGGGTGACGTCACTACGCCTCACTTTTCCCCGAACTGCATTGTGGGAAGCAGAGCGGCGATTTACAGGCGTTCCAGGATTCAAAAGTTGAACATTGTTCAACTTTTGATGCCTGGAGCGCCTGGAAATCTTTGAGGTGGAAGCGTCAGCCAATCAAATCCCATTTATGCAAATCTGACAGTACAAGCGCTAGCCAATCAAACCGCGTGTAAGCTGGGAGTGACATACCGCTGTTCATTTCTATATTCCTAACAAAATGGAGGAGAAATTAGTTATTGCGGTAGCAAATCACCCGGTTCTTTATGACCAGTCCCTATTTACCTACCGGGATACATACCGGAGGAACCAGGTATGGAGGGAGGTGGCAGAGACAGTGGGTGAAACTGGTAGGTTTTCGCCTGTTTGGGGATTTTATATCCAGTTTACTTCGTTTTAACATTGCTAGCAAACATAGACAGTATATTATATATATAGACAGTTTTTTGCTTTGTATGTCGGGGGCGGGAGATTCATGTGATTGGTTGTTGGTCGCGTTCCTCGCAAAAAATCCCCAAGCTTCAGACACGCCCACCGCCAAGATTTTTTCACCGCGTACGTGTGGACGCTGCGTAACAGGGCTGCAAAAGAGGCGTATGAGCAGTATGAGGCATGGCTACAATGGTTGATCTGTTTGGTATTTTAAGCAAAAAACTTCACAGACATGTTTTGTATAGGTATGGCCCTATAATATATTTTTCCAATATAGCATAATAGGTCCACTTTAATTTACATCAGAATGAGAATTTTTTTTTAATTTATTTTTATAATTCTTTTTTTTTTTTTTATTTCTTTTTTTTTTTTTATAATGGGACACAGGGTTCGGTCCGGATTGATTTGCAGTTCGGTCTGGATCCGGACCTTGGTCCGGAGTTTGAGAAGCCCTGGTGTATAGAATATAATCCTTTTTATTATAAAGCAACTCTAGGTGCCGTTTAAATACTGTGAAAGTATCAAAATGCTAAATCCACAGAGAAATACACACAGTATTCAGACCAGTCTTTTGGGAAAGGGCTCTTAAAGAGACAGGCGCCAAAATGGAGCGTTTGAGCAGCAGGGTAATACAGGTAAATTGAGAGAGACTTTATGAGAAAAGTAATGTCTTTTTTGAACAATAAAGGATGCCAACTTGTTCTAGTAGACACCAAAGGTAAAAGTATGACCAGCAAAATAAGCGTCATATGTCCTCTTTAAAGTTAAATAAGGCCCAGGATGTTAGTATTTTACATTTGTACAGTCGCCCAGTGTGAACTTCAATCATCAACATCAGCCTTTGACTTTGGACTTCACAATATATCCTGACCTACGTGACTGAGAATCCACACAGACATTAAAACGTTCAAACACTGAATACACAAGAAAACAAAATATTAAATTAAATATGAGTTTGTGTCTTAAAGCAGTGAGCAGACACAGACCTGCAGGTACTGAGGGTCGGAAGGATTATCCTCAGGACACCAGGCGCCATCTCCCTCCTCACGATTCATCCTACAAACACACACACACACACACCACACACACACACACACACACACACACACACGTTAATAGAAATCATCAGGCGATCTTAAGAACGTTTTATAATTACTGTCAGAAGCTGAGCCTTCAGAACTGCTAAGCTTTTATGGAGAATATGGGACTTCACATCCAAACTTTACTATTATTTTGTCAGGCTTGGTGACTTGTACTGTGTTTAAGTTGGTTATTTATTCTGTCATCTAAAGCATATATTGAAAAGCCCTGTATATGTAATGTCTATTATTTGTATTCAATTGCGACAGTGAGAAATATATTGAGAATGATTTTGTTTGCAATGATCTTGAGGTTTTTCCTCCACATTTTTATAAAACCTTTTTTTTTATCATAACAAATATAAAAATATTTTAATATAAAGTTTAAATATTAAACAGTAAAATTGATAAGCTTTTCACAAGACTTAAGGAAAAAATATTAAATGTTTTTAAGTCAAACTCACCTGGCGTACTGAGGTCCCGTGGTCTCGTACCATTGGCTAGATGCTGTGATGTCATGGTCTGTAATCCGTCCATCCTCCATGCCCAAGGCATAGCGACAGTGTGCTGAAAGCACACACACACACAGAATCAGTCATACATAAAAAAAAAATACTTTCTTCACTTTGTAAATATGTGTGTGTGTGTGTGTGTGTGTGTGTGTGTGTGTGTGTGTGTGTGTGTGTGTGTGTGTGTGTGTGTGTGTGTGGTGTGTGTGTGTGTGTACCAGGGTCAATCTGTCCGAAGGCTGCTGTGGCTTGAAGGATCAGCAGCAGGAAGAGGTGCATGATGGTCCACCGATCACACCAACACACACGCTACATCTCTGACAGAGAGACAGAGAGAGAACAATTATAAAATGTCATAATTAAATATAATTGATTCTTTATTTTGCCAATGTGTTCAGAGCTGGTAAAACAACATAGTGAGTCACTCGGTGTGATTATGAACGAGAAACCAGAAAGGACAAAGATATGAAAACAAACAATTTAAGTCCACAAAAAGAATATAAATAAAAAATATGTGCAATTTTCTATATCAGGAGCCATCAGAGTGAATTATGCCATGGCAATTTACCAAATGCAATCAAGTTAGGTTGCATTTAAATCATCCATTTCTTACAAATTGTTTATGACACATGTTTATACTTATTATGGGGTATTGGATGGGGACCAAAAGAGTACATGTAACAGGATACAGAAAAAGGTAAAGATTCTCTTACAGTTACAGACTACTGTTACATTTTTAAAAATTGGGGATTAAAAGCAGGATTAGAATGTTACTAAAAAAACAAACCAAAAATATTGTGTTTGTTGTTAAATGGGCAGGATTTATTTCTTCTATGTAGCTCTTTGGTTTATCTCAAACAGCGATTTTAAACAAGGCTCAATAGATCTTTATTCAAAGTCTCCTCTCATCAGTTTTTACAAACACCTGCCACCCGACCAAGTATTTCTGATCAATATTGATTTAATGATCACCAAGCCATCCTCAGCTAATGTTTGAGACATCTCAGAGGATTGCGTTTCATTGAGTTTTATCTGATTATATTATCCAATGAGATCCAGCTAGTGTGAAAAGTGTAGGCTTCTTCACTAAAGCCAACATCCTCAGCTATTTGTCAACAAATTACCAAAAGCATGTACTTTTTAAACCAAACAGCTGACAGCAGGAAAACTTGAGTTTTAAATTATGCTCTTTGGGGGTTTTCTCTTTCCTGTAGAGTGTTGTATAGGTTTTTGTGCATATAAATGGTCTGCAAAGGCTAAAATCCAGGGGCAAACAAACTTAGCGGGAGTGTTTACGTGTTTGGCGTAATGACGTACAACGTCCTCGACAACTTCTATAGTCCTATTCAGCCACTTGGTAACAACCATCGTTTTTCAGACACGTAAACTCTTCAAAAATCACCAGTGGGGTCACTGCTGATGTATTTATGTTGTAGAACAAAACGTGATCCGTCTCTTAAATCTGTGTCAACCACAGACCTTATTTCCAGATATTTTCCAAAATCCTATGGAGAAATCCCATTGACTCTGAGACGAGGGAACCGGTAGTGGTAAAATGCTAACTCACTTCCGGGTTTTAGGACTCGTCACTGCACCACTCTATTGGATTCCTTTGTTTACTTCCTATTGGCTAGGACTCCAACAAATTGTTCATGATAGGCTAAGGGGCGGGACATTTATAAGCGGTTGACCAATCACAACAGAGTCGGCCAGCTAACCAATCAGAGCATACTGGGCTCTGGTTTCAGACAGAGGGTGAAAAGAGGTGCTGCAGCACAGGCAGTATGAGAAAAATAAAGAGCTTTTTGAACATTAAAGCATGGAGACACGTCACAGTAGAGACACAAAATACAAATATTAATCTGAAAATTACCATAAAAGGGCCTCTTTAAAAATAGGTCATAACAAGTATTAAAGTTAGCATTTGTCCTTATTTTTTAACGAACAAACTAAACCTATCCAAACATAAAGGGATCAGTCTGAATGAGTCTTAACTTAATTTATTTGTGTTTGTGTGCGTGTGTGAGATTTCACAATGTTATTGCTCATGGAGCAGAGCACTCTATAAATACTGGACACAAACAGCATCCCACACACAGAGGTTACAGAGGCAATACTGAAGACAGACAGACAGACAGACAGACAGACAGACAGACACACAGACACACAGACACACAGACACACAGACACACAGACACCCACAGACACACAGACAGACAGACAGACAGACAGACAGACACACACACACAGACACACAGACAGACAGACACACAGACAGACAGACAGACAGACAGACAGACAGACAGACACACACACACACACACACACACACACAGAGCAGAATATCTTCTCTCAATCTTAATATACTTTTATATATTTGAAAATCAAAGTGGTGTTGCGAAGATTAAGTCACTGGAGGAAACAGCTGGACAAGAGAGAGGGAGACTGAGGGCTGATGGGAGAAAACACAAAGACAGGAGGAGGATAAAAAGGAGGAGGAAGAGGAGGGAGATAACGTCAACGAAGGAGAGGAAGGAGGGGGAGAAAGGTGGAGAAGAGAACAATGGAGGGAAGGGAGAAGCAGAGAGTTAAAGAGTTACTTACAGCAAGCAGAGAGAGGCGTTTTTATTGAAAGCTGAGCTGAGAACAACTACAGTGATGTCACAGAGTACAGAGTACACCTTTTGATCACTGAGAAGTTAAAACACTGGAGGTAAACACTGTTGTTGTCAGGGTTACGTGTGTTACATGGTGTTCAGGCTTAGACCTATTACCAAAGGTGGAATAATTACTCAGATTTGTTACTATAAGACGTTTTGTTCAGTCGGATAATCTCCACATGTCTACCCTACTTTTATAATTTTTGAATCATAAATATATCGATCATAAATCTATCGATTAGATTTATGATTCGAAAATTATAAAAGTAGGGTAGACATGTGGAGATTATCCGACTGAACAAAACGTGATCCGTCTCTTAAATGTGTGTCAACCACAGACCTTATTTCGAGCTATTTTCCAAAATCCTATGGAGAAATTGCATTGCTTTTTTGTCGAGGGAACCGGAAGAAGCTTACTTCCGGGTTTTAGGACGCGTCACTGTGGCACTCTATTATGTTTTGGGGGTTTTCCCTCTCCTTTAGTGTGTTCTATAGGTTTTTGTGCATGTGAATGGTCTGCAAAGGGAGTTTCTCTCCCACACTTAAAAAAAGACTCTTTTACAAGGAAAAGTCCTGCATTCAAAATCTTACCTCAGCAAAAGTACAAAAGTAAAGTAAAAAGCCGACTGACAAAGAATATTAAGTGGATGTGATTAGAGTATTGGTGTGATTTAAATAAGAACATAACTGTGACATTGCCCTGAAAATGACGCGTTGTGTTCAAGTACTAAACATCATATGCTGCTGGTACGGTTTGGCCTTTTAAGTGATAAAAAGTGATGTTCAGCTAAACAGAAGTTAAAAAGAGATGAACGCTAGCATGACTGGGGGGAGAGCAGTCTTTGAAAGTTCCGACATTGTGGGCCTAGCTTAGCAGTGCTGAACAGTTCTGATCGGACGAGTACTCCTGAATCACAGGAAGCCATCAACCCGCTGTTTATAAAACCAGCAGCACAAAGCCATCATGTGATAAGAGCTGATAATGTGTCACTTTAGTAAGATTTAATATGTTTATAGGCGAGATTTTTTTTTGTATTCACTATAGGTTGCCCCGGGTGAGTGAAGCAGGGTGGACCCAAAAGCAGGACACAGGAGCACCTAACAGAAAACATCGTTATTCAAGGCTTGATCCCGACAAGGCAAAGCAAAACTAACTTTGCGATCATGACAAACGATGTACAAGATTCCGAACATAGGCTACCAGAAAACCAAGGCGAAGCTGATACTAATGAGGGGGCTAGGTGCAGGTGTACAGGGGGTCAGGTGATGGCAGGGCTGATGGGGAACAGGTGAAAATAATAAAGCCAGGACAGACACTCGAAAAGGCAGGAAAACACAGAAAATAACAGGTAGAGAAAACTTCAAAATGAAACAGGAAACAAAACAACCGACATCATGACATATGTCTACAAAATAGCGCTTGTTTGGAAATACCTTTCAATGTTTTCAGAGTCACTTGCGTGGTAAATTGAGAACGGCCCAGTCTTGGTAGAAAAGATAGCCCAATCTTTGTGGGTCTTTAGACTTAAGAGGATACAGGATGAAGGGACTTTTAGTTCCGTGGAAAGTGGCTCCTAGGACTAAAAGGATTTGTGAGAGAACTCAAGCAGTGGAGCATGGAGCTGACTTTTTTTCTGGGGTAAATCCTGCTATGAGTTTGTAGATTGGAGTTCAGGACAGGACAGTTCACCAAGTCTGAGCGACCTGAGAAATAAATGAATCTGATCAGACTTCACTGTGACAGAACGGTTACATACAGACTGTCCTGAGTATGAAAAAACTGCCAGTTCAGAAAAATATAGTCGGTTTTTGAGACAGTCCTTCTTCCTGATGTAAGCGCCTTCAGGAAGTGAGTTCATTCACTTGAGCCGAGCTGCAGCAGAACGCAGCCCTTCGCTCTTTACTTTCTGGCAACGATTGGGGGGGCAGAGAGAGCTTTATGTAATGTGTTGGCTGCAGCTCAGATTCCTGCACTGTTGCTCATCTCTACAGTAAAAGCACATGACCAGAGAGAGGTAGAAAAGAAAAACATGAAGAGAGAGACAGGAAAAGACAGAAAAACTGTGACATAAAGACAAAGGACAAAGACTTTTGTTCTCTGTTCCAGTCTAGAAGATAATTTACTTAAGATCAACACCAATAATCTCTTTTTGTAACAGAAACACATCCAACTTTATGAATTACTGCTTCCTGCTGGAGTTTTTCAGGACAAGAAAATGATTTAAAATGATTCTCAAGTTTTCTGATCAGCTACCTTTCCGGTAATGCTGGGGAAGAGTTGATGTCAAACAGACCTTAAGGGTTGTGATATACTTTTCAACTATATCTCTGTGTGAATGATGGCTACCCGATCCTGCTAGCTCATGCTAACTTTAAAACCAAGACCGTATTATCCAGTCACACTTTATAGGACACAGCTTTTAAAATGATATTGCTCTACAAGGGTTAAACATTTGCACAATAAGGCTAAAACAATGTTAAAATACAGAGGCTTACAGAAGTTATATTTAAGTTAACATGTTCCAGACAGGAAGTCATCCTCAAGATCTATGTAGGGTTCATTGTGTAAGAAAATATATAGCGAAGAACAAGATATTCCAGGTACTACAGCTGCACACCATATCATTTTTTAGCGTCAAATATTTTTGAGTACTTTGAAAAGATGAATTCAAAGTGTAACATAACTATCATTAGTGTGAATGCTGTTTACAGCATTACACTATAGTTCTTCGAATCTTTAATCTTATTATTATTATTATTATTAGTGGAATGCTGTGCCACAGCATTCCACTATAGTTCTTTGAATCTTTAATCTTCTTCTTATTATTTCAATCAATACTTTGGCTCTCAATAACTTCAGCCTACTTTCAGCTACAGAAACCATTCAAATATCAAAAATATTCAGCCTTTTCAGCACATGATGGGAAACGTTCAACTTTTTCAAAATATGTTATACTTTTTGAAATATTCAGCTTTTTAAACTCTTTTTTTAACATATAACTCAATGGGAGGAACCTTCAAATCCTCTTTTACACCGTGCACCAAATGCTACTCCTTCCACATACTTTCAGCTAAAGACTTCATTCCAACTTTAAAATGATCACAAGACCTTCAGCTATAAAACCTGTTCTTCAGAATGTTGATATATTTTTACAATTTTGGAGATATTTAACTTAGTTTGGAGCTTGGTAAAGAGGCTTTCTTCAGATTTTAACATTAGTGTGTATGCGAAGCTCGTTAAGGCTAGAGTGTGTGATGTCACAGCTAGAGTGGGGGACAGCTTGAAATTCAACTTCATATTTTTTTTAAAAACTTGCCATAATTCCCAAACCCTACACTCCTGAGACATCATTTTTCATGAAAAACGTAGGAAAACCTCTCCTAGGTTGGAAAATAAAAACAAATTAAGCAAAATAATTAAACAAAATGCCTCTTGAGGGCATGAAGTGACAAACATTTTCAACATGTCTCCATTAAGGCCCATTGTAAATACAGCCTGATCTTTCCTCACAGCAGCAGCCGCACACCTTTAGTTAATCTGCCAAAAAGGCCACATTATTGACCCGAAAGTACATAAAAAGCAGACTCAGACGCTCGTCAGGTTCCTGAGACGCTTCACGCATTTAAATTTCACCGATATCTGCTACGGTTCTTCAACAAAACGTTCACATGTAAGAGGTTTATCTCTCATTCAGATCAATGGAAAGGCTCTCCTCTCACTGATTACTGCACATCACTATGGAAACCTTTGATCTCTGGGCTCAAGCACAGGTGTTATGATTAGTTGTTATGATTAGGTGCTCAGCACAGAAACAAACACTGATAAAAAGACTGGACTTTAACAGACTGTCTCAGCCTATTCTTTTCTGTCTGATGGAGACTTCATACTGACTTCAACATGTTCCACATATTTTATACATTATTGGTGACATATGGTTTTAGTCGAAAAGTTTGCAGTTAAAATATTCTGCTGCTTTCCCAAGCCTTTTTACTTTCTTTTCTCTTCTTAATACACATTCATTCACTACTACTTACATCTGATATGTAACTCCTTCAGCCTACTTTCAGCTACAGAAACCATTCAACTATTAAATTATTCGCTATTTCAGGATATTGAGGCTATACATGTTGTTGTTTATCCATTTTTTAAACCTTTTCTTTTAAATATGAAGCTTCTTCATTATTTTTCCTACTCTTCCAGTTTAACATTTCACTTTCAAGTTTTCAACAAAGTCATTGCAATGCATTTGAGCTGTAACAATTTGATTCAAATCATTTCACTTTTCTACATTTCTCCGCGAAGTTCAGCAACACAATTACTTGGTTTCTGTAGCTAAAAGCAGCTACAGAGACCATTCAACTAATAACATATTCAGCTTCTTCTGCATTTTCAGCTAAATTCAGCAACAAATGTTCACAGTTTACAGCATTCGCACGCATTTTCTGCAGGAAATGCATTTTCTAGTTCTGTTTATAAGTCGTTCAGTTCCAAGTTGTTCTACGGGAAAAGTTGTTGAAAAATAGAGTGCATGTTATTTGTAACTGTATTGCATGTTATATTGATTTTAGATATGTAAAAACACCCTTCCAAGTACCACCGTCTCACATACCAATCACAGCAGACTGGGCTCTGGTTTCAGACAGAGGGTGATGTAGATGCATGTACCCCCCCCGCCTGAACACCTCAACACCTCCATTGGACTCCTTTGTTTACTTCTGTAACATAATGGCATCACTATGTAACAACCGCACTTCGTTTGACTACAAACTATCGTTTGTGCTCCAACACATTGTACGTGATAGGGTAGGGTACCTTTAATTATAATCAGAAGTCCTTTATTTGTTCTGCAACGGGACATTTACAGTCATCTGATTAATGAACAATAGAAATAGACAGTGATATGAAACAGTAGTTGAGGCTTGTATAACAGTACGCCTCTGACACACTTTACCTTTTTCCTATTTTCCTCTGATTTGCTTTCCCCCCCATCTTTGCGTCATCTCCTTTGTCTTCTTCTTTATTTCCCCTCCTCCTTCCTTATCTCCTCCCTCGTCCCTCCCTCTATCCTACTCTTCCTCTCATTCTGCCCCTTCTCCCTCCTCCTCCTCCTCCTCCTCCTCCTCCTTCTTTATCTCCTCCTCCTTCTGTCAGAAAAAACTGGAGCCAAAAGCCTCAACATTCCTAACATTCAACGCAACCCAGACCTCTCTCTCTCTCTCTCTCTCTCTCTCTCTCTCTCTCTCTCTCTCTCTCTCTCTCTCTCTCTCTCTCCATATGCCTCTCGCTCACACAAACACACAGGAATTTACATGACTTTCTACAAGTCTCTGCCTCTCTCTCTGGTTTTGGGAAATGTAGTGAAATCCAATAATGCACTGTGTTGACTCCTCAAATATATGAACACTGCAGGTAGATTTTAACATTAAAACTTAAGCACAAATTGTAGAGATGAAGGGTAATATGTTGGGGGCTCAGCCCCCCTATTGAAAGTTAAAGCAGCCGCTGCTTTAACTTTCAATAGATTATACACTCTGCAGTGATTCTCCATTTGATAGTGATGTGGCTATCTGATATTTAATAATGTAACATGCAAAAAATCATTAAATGCATATTTTAAAACATATGTGATGCTCAGGAGGGCAGTTTTATATGCATAATAGCCAGTCACGAGAAGGAATGATTGAATATTGAAAATATATATATATATATCTTGTATTTTTTAAATAAGACCTGCTCCACCAGAATGTCTCATTATACACACATATTTACATGAATAATAAGCTTCCCAAAACATCTGCTGACAAAACTAACATAAACTTAGAAACTTGACTCCTTTGTTTACTTCTGCAACATTGGGACATCACCATGTAAATGGTAATTGGTAAATGGACTGTATATATACATACTACATGTCATTCACCCATTCACACCCATTCATACAGAGCAGTGTACCTTACTCTAGGACCTAACATTCACACACATTCACACACCGTTGGCCATGCCATCGGGAGCAACTCAGGGTTAAGTATATTGCCCAAGGATACATCGACATGTTGACTGCATGGGCTGGGATCAAACCCACAACCTTCTGGTTGAAAGACGACCGCACTCCCTCCAGCCACAGTCGCCCTATGGGGCACACTAATATGTCCTCTTTAAATAAAACTGGTCCTGTAATCCGGTTTTAAGCACATATTTGTAGCTGCTTATGGTCCATATCTACTACACGCTAGCTCGTAAATTCTAGGCTGTATGTAAATAGCCTACGCTGACCCTTGGTAGATTTACATCCAGCAGACCTTCACAGCTGTGCAAAGTATACTTTGCAGTTATGCTAGTAAGTGAGCTGTGCAAGTACATGTTAAATTGCCTGTCTTTCTGTTAGTTGAAGCTCAAGTGAAAATAGCCAATGACGTAGGAAGAAGCAATTTGAACACTTAAACAGAAAACATAACCTGCAGCATAATCACATCTGGATTGTTTTCTAGACAGGAGACACTTCCTCAAATCAAACTATTCAAACTTGACTTCCTGTGTGTAGTTTATCTTTCACCTATGCCAGCAGCAACAAACACACACACGCACACACACCTCTAAAAGTCCACACTTTTCAGCTTGAACAAATCCCTTCCCTATCTACACCACTGGTTATGCAACACCAAAAAGAATGGAAGACACACTATGCTAAGTGGAGTTCTCTCACACACACACACACACACACACACACACACACACACACACACACACACACACACACACACACACACACACACAGCTCAGTTGGGTCCAGATGCCTGTAATGACACTCAGGCAATCAGACTCTAGTCTCCCAGCTTGTTAACAGAAAACAGCAAACTGAGATAGAGGGTACAATTTGGAAAACTTTTGCACATAAGGTTGTTTCACTCAGTTTGTTTGAAATGACTGCAGCGTTTTAGGTGTGCCTTTGTAAACCGGAATACTTACAAAATTCAACGAATCTTCCTGGCATTGGATTGATTCAGGAACCCATGTCTTTAAATGTGAGCCTGCCCTACACCAACATGTGTCAGCCCCAAACCTGAGGAGTTTTCAATGTATATATATTTTTGCACAAGTTTGTACCGTTGATCATACCAAGTATTTCTTCCCAACACATGTGCCACCTGACAAAACACCAAAAACAATCAGGATAACATGAAACCACAACAAGACCTTCAGCCCACCAGTATGGGTTCCCTTTTCCCCATTGACTTACATTGGGTAGGAGACTACTGTAAATTAGCTGATAATTGTTTTAGGTAAATCAACTACCCAGTACCAATACTTGAAATTCAATTATTGAAATCCTTAGTTTTCTAAAAGTTGTGAAATGCACTCATAGCCAAATCCAGTTATTTTCCCACCTACATTCATTTGACTGTGCTGAGAATGGAAAAAGCGGATTAGAGGCGGGGCTTAAGAAAAATGCCTGCCTCTCCGTCATGGCCGCACCCTTAAAGGTAAAAACATTTTCTGTCATTTGACTAGCAATAGGTACAAATTTGGAAGTTTTTTGCCAATCACATTAGAAAAATAAGAATACCATGCATTGTTTTATCTCCAAGGAGCCAAATTACGATGGTCAGTCAGGCACAAAATATATAATACTATTGGAAATCGATGATTGGCGTATATATGGTTAAATGACATTCAATAAGCAATTGATGTCCTTTCACTTTGCTGGTGGACAACTGGCAGGCAGCAAGCTAACACTTAAACTGGGATTTCCTTGACTTCTTAGTGTTTCATATATCTCAATGCAGCATCTATAGTCAACACTCTGAAATGTAACACTACGCATGTTTACTTTGACAATTGACGTTAACCTCATTAGCATCATAATGTAGCGGTGATGAAGTGTTTCCCAGAAAACGTACACATATTTACTGACCCGGTCCTATTCTCTGTTGAACCCTGAAGCCACAGATATTTTTCTTTTACCGTCCCTTTTTAAGTGAAAGTAAAGAAACCGGTAACTTGGATATTTTCTGTTGTTTGACGGGCAAAACATTACAGACCAGTTTTTATGGAATGGGCATGGAAATAACTCGGCTTGACGCCGATTCATGGTTTTCACTGGAAAGTGGGCCGTACCATTATATCGCCAGGAAGTGATGTAGTGCTGCTCTCATCTATGCTCTATTGGCCCTATGAATGCTGAAGATCGCCATAAGATCCCTTGAAGAGTCAGAGCATTTTGGCTTCATGCAACACTGAGCAACTTTCATAGGAATGAACGTGGCCACGCCTCCAACGCTGTATCCAGTTCTCTTTATACATCCAGGATTTGGACAGTCACAAAATGTCAAGACGTTGAGGTCATACTGGGCTAAAGAGCAACAGAGATATTAAGCAACTGTTTTCAGCAGTTAAGTGGCTCTAACCATGACACGAAAAGTCAGTGGAGAAACTCTTTTAGTTTTGGCAGTTGAATCATAGTTTAAAGCTTTGGTCTGGTTGCTCTTTCCAATAGTCCAGGTGGACGTTTCAGCTTTCGCTCCCGTCGCACTGGGTGTAACATTTCACATGTGCATCAGCCAAATGCCCGAGTTGCAAATGTAACCTGAGAACAGGTGACGGTTACGAGGTCGGACTGGAGCCGAGCAGCAGATGGTTTAAAAAGAGCTGCTGGTATCTGAAGAATGTAAGAGTGCTTGATTTAACATGCAGAGCTTTGAACTGACAGCCAACGCTATCAAACACACCTGTAAACCTGACACAAACACAAAAACACACACACAGATTCTCTATAAGGTCAAATTGTGAATCACTAAGATTTCTTAGATTTTTAAATCTTACATTTCTAAAAAGAAGTGTAAACTATGAAATAAATAGTTCAGACAGACCCACTATAAGGCTTGAGGCTAAACAATCGACAGCAAAAAACGTCCCGCGCAAGTGTTTTGTATCCACTCGTGGGCACATGGAATCCAAATAAAACTATTTTTGCTCAACTTCTGCCGATTCATTTCCAATGAAAGATTGTTTTGCTGTTGTGAACATTCATATGGATTTCCGTAGAACTGCTTTCAATATGAAGTGCCTATATGGTTTTGGGGTACAATATTCCTTTAAGTGGCCCTTTTATGATTTTTGGGGTTTTCCCTTTCCTGTAGTGTGTTATATCGGTTTTGTAAATGGTCTTCAAAGGCTAAAATCAGGAAAGGCAGAATGAGAAAAATAAAGAGCTTTTT
Source organism: Dissostichus eleginoides (assembly GCA_031216635.1). Lineage (NCBI taxonomy): Eukaryota > Metazoa > Chordata > Actinopteri > Perciformes > Nototheniidae > Dissostichus > Dissostichus eleginoides. The sequence continues at coordinate 33,734,495 of CM062269.1, forward strand.
GAACATAAAAGCATGGGAACATTAGAGGCACAAAATACAGAATTAACCTATGAATTAGATAAATAGGGCTCCTTTAAACATGAAAGTTGAGGAAAACAAGACCATTGTCACGAACCAACTAAAGTTCTGCACTCAAACTCCCACGGAACCTGATTGAAACCCAGAGCTATGTCTTTGCTTTGTCTCCTCCATTACTGACCATACAGGAAGTTCACCAGGCAATGCATTGACCACACTCTTCCTCTTTCTCTCTTCCCATTAGTAATGTGGCAAAACTTCTACCAACATACCAAGAATGCACAAAGGGAACTTTCTTAATACATACTTAAAATGATTCAACCTGACCTGAGTCCGAAGCTTTACAAAAAAACCCTACAATTTAGAGTTTACAGTTCACCTCACCTGCTTTTACAAACCCATATAGTCACAGGGAAAGCAGGATCTAATGAGAAAAGACGAATTTGCTGCAAGATTCCACTTCTAGATTACTGACAGAGACATTTGCATCACGAAGACAAGAACAGGGATTTACATAAAGAGGACAAACAAACGAGAGCCCAGCCTGCTCTGATTGGTTAGCTGGCCAGCTCTGTAGAGATGTGTTGGAAATGTCCTGACAAAATAGCAAATCCAAAAAATTGTGTTGGAACGCTAGCCAATAGAAGTGAGAGTTACGGACGGAGTCCAATGGAGGTGTTTCAGGCTGAGTGGGGGGGTGTGGGAGAGAAACTCCCTCTGGAGGGAACACAGGGATTGCAGCCTTTGCAGACCATTTCATGCACAAAGCCTATAAACCACACTACAGGGAAGGGAAAACCCCAAATAGGGCCTCTTTAATTGTGATTGTTCTTTAAAAACAATTTAATGTCTGTCTCACATGCTAAAGCATTTCGGACTGCAATTCATAGTGCCACATCAGATTCAACAAAACTGGAATTAAAATCTATATCTGAATTCCAACAATACACAGATCCAGTTTCAGCAGTCTGATCAAACATCACATCTTAATTTGGCAACGTTCATGAAAAATCGAATAGTATACTTTCACAGGTGACACTGAAGGGAATTTAACCTAACATCCGTGCCAATAGAGCTGCACGAATTGTGAATACTTTGACTGATATTGCAATCGAGATACTTATGGGAATGATCATTTTTGAAACATTATTCACCTTATCAATGAAAAATATCTTAACATGATCATGGTGGGATTTTTTAAGATATGTCTGTAGAATACAATTTGTAGTTAGGACTTCTCTTCAGCTACACAATAAAGATATTTTGACATATTTTGCCTTTACCAAATATTGAGTTTACTGCTATTTCATATTGCGATTTTGGTAAAATGTTTGATTGATTGTGCAGATTTACTTGCTAAATAGTCCTTCAACCTATCATCCCTGCAGGTAATTTTATCCAGGAAATGATCCTGGTTCTGTGTGACATTCAACTCCACATTCCACTAAAGCTCAACCTGATTGAACAGAAGGTTCCTGCCTGTATCAGCTCTCCTCAGCAGCAGCCATGTTCAGTGTTCCTTCTCTCCGTCCCACATGCTTCTACCACATGGTTCTCCATGTGGTTACTTAATGGTTTAATGAGCTGCTCATTTAAACCCATCTGTAATCTGCTTCTTCTACACCACAGCTACTATCTGCACACTCTTCTTCAGAAACCACTTTGACTGTTCCCTGTAAGTGTGAGTTTAACAGTTTTTAACGTCTGACGGACCTGAATTGCGTTTTCTGTTTGTCTGCTGCTAACATGCAACATATGATGTGTTAAAAAGTTCCATCTTTGGGAGAAATCTCCCAGACACATCACTGTATTTACTGCAGGGCTTGTTAGAAAGATCTGAGAGGAAATCTGGATCTAATGCCGAAAAAATACCGGGATGGGACGAATTATCTTTTATTGGAAAGCAAGAGTGCTTACTCTCTTTGAAATTCAGTTTGATGTCAACTGCAGTGGCTTCTTGAGACCTTTTTTACTGGGATGGCCCAAGGTGGGCACTGAGAAGGTCCTGTAGTTTTGAGAAAATTTGAGTCATTTAATAGTTCATGTCTTTTACAAACATCCAATTGAATTTAATTTTCCCTTGAAAAGAAAAGCCAAGAACAGGTTTGTGTATCTTGTCAAGAATCAAAGAAAATCTGATTCGTAATGTAGGATCTTTCAAAAACCGCATTAGGGCTTAAAAATTGGTGCTCTTTTCTTTAACTAACATTACGGTATCCGACTTACGTTCTTTGTAAGCTGAAGAGAATCAACGAAATATAAACAGCAGCATTAGGAGAGTATTGGACCTGAATACATTTTGGTTGTTACAACAGGACTACCGGACTTACAATAATACAATCCTACACTGCTACTGATAATACTCCTTTGACAAAAAGCAATGGGATTTCTGAATACTCCTCCTCACTACCCTAAGCTAAAAGCGGCTAATATTCAGTGTGATGACATTTAGTAGTCTAATTTAGTCACTTCTTAATAACCTCTGTTTTTATGACGTATAGAAGCTTCCGACATTCACCAATGGTGTATTTACTGACGTATTTCTTTCTCTTTCCGATCGCTTAAGATTGTGTTAACAACAGACCGTATTTCATTGTCAGTCTGTTTTCTAACCAAAATCAGGAATCTAACCAAAAAAAGTTTGAAAAAAACGTTGACTTTGAGACTAGGGAACTGAAAATGCTAACTGATTTCATGGGATTAGGACTTCCTGCAGCACTCTATACACTGCACATCTTTAAGGCTTTGGATACACCTTTATTAAGGCTTTGGATACACCTTTAAAAGCGTGATGAAAGGAAATAAGTGCTTTTACAACAAACACTATATGCTTTTTTAGTTTTTAGTAACATTGTATTCCTGTGAGTAATTCTTAAAAATCCAAGGTAATCTGATTACGTCAAATAACGTGTTTTTTGTATCCTGACTACCTAATCGCGTAAAATGTAATCCGTTCCTCCCAAGGCCTATCATTTTACAAACATGACTGATACACATAAAAACATTGTCAGTCTTTGTTCTAACCAAAACCTAACCAGAATCGGGAATCTAACCAAAAAACTAGGAACTGAACGTGCTAAAGTGCTAACTAATTTCCCGGGATTAGGACTTCCTGCACCTCTCTCCACATCTTTAGGGCTTTGGATACACCTTGAAAGTGTCAGGAAAGGGAAGAAGTGCTAAACATCAGCTGTGGAATGATCCCCCTCTATCTGATTGGCTCTGTTGTTGGTTTGTTCAGAGAGTGAAGGGGGCTCTCAGTCTGAGCCAAACACTGAGCTCTGTTGTGAAATCACTCCGAGAGTCTCTGTAGCTTCAGGCAGCTCTCAGTCAACAGATATTAAATCTGAGTTTCACAATCATCAAGCTGTAGAAGTAAACCTGGAGGGGGGTATTTATGACTTGATTATTGGCTGACAAAACTCACTTTTTAGTAGTTGAACATCCTCAAAAAAGCGATAATGAAAAGTTCCCAGAGAGCAAAGTTTTGTCCGGACAACAGTCTTAAAATATCTGTAATATTTCTGTAGCCTCGCTAGAATAACCCTATAATATCACTTTAATCTTCGCTATAATATTAATATGATATGATATCCCTTATAATATCACAACAATATCCTCTAAATGTTACAATAGTTTTCCTATTGCATCCCTTTAATATCACAATATTATTTCTATAGCATCACTAATATCCGCTATAACATACATATAACATCAATATAATATGCATATAGACTCACTTTAAAAAACTCTAGAATATTACTTTTCAGTTCATAAAACATTCATTCATTCCTAATATCTTACCAATACGAAAACACCGATGTACATATTGTAAACTAAAAAGTATATTCTATATTCTATTTTATTTATTTTATGTTTGATTGCACATGTTAATTTAATTTCTTATGTTAACATAAGTATCTTTATTTTATATTGCAGATATTTAATTCAATGTTTTATATTTAGAGAAATATATTTTTACGTATAGAATTATTGTTACTAGTTGTTGTTACTTAGTTTATTTTTGATTTATTTAATGTAATTAAGACTTAAATGAAAAAGCAACTGTCACGGTGCGTTTCTCTTGGGACAGATAGAGTAATAGGATTCTGATTCAAATATATTCTCCTAAAATATCACAAAAATATTACTTTACTACAAATTAAATATTCCCACAGCATCACTATTATATCTCCTTTATTATCACTATAATATTCGTACATCATCACTTTAATTCCCCCCATTACATCATTAACATATGTAGCATCACTTTAATCTTCCTTCAGCACCATAATATTCCGACAGCATCACTATTATGTATTGTGTATTATGTACTTCAATATTTTCCACGTAAACGCTGCAAATCTGTACATTCTTATAACGTACCTTCTAAGATATTCATATGAATCTGATGTTGCATTAAAATATCTTTATGAATTTAAACTTTATGAGAGGGGATAGCATTGCACTGATGCTGCAGACATCCATAAAACTAAGTATGTGTAAAGTAACTGAGTAGATTTACTCAAGTACTGTACTTAAATACAATTGTGAGAGACTTGTACTTTACTTAAGTATTTCAATGTTTAGCTACCTTGTGCTTCTAATCTATACCCTTCTTACAATTCAGAGGTAAATATTGTACTTTTACTCCACTATATGTATTTATAACCTTTAGTTACTATGCAAATTTAGATTAATGATGTCAAATATTAACAACACTTCACAAACAGTTACACCTGGAGTAAATTCACAAGCTACCCTACATTATATAAAGTAATTAAAACTAGCTGCTCCTTTACCAGCTTTGATAACACTGATCAATCATTATGAAATGGACCAATCTGCACAATAACTACTTTAACTATTACTAGTTGAAGTATATTTTGATGATAATATTTGTGTACTTTTACTTGAGTGCCATTTGGAATGCAGGACTTTTACTTGTAACAGAGTATTCCTACACTATACTTCTACTTTTACCCAAGTACCAGATTTGAGTACTTGTTGATGTCTCCTGTAGGCCTCGGTGTGCAGAACTGATCTCAGATCTGTTCTGCAGAGATAGTTCCCGCACCATGATGTCTCGTTACTTCACCGTTCCCGTCAGTTAAACACGGTTAAAGCTAAACGGTGAGCTGGTTACCTGTCCGCGGTTCCTTCCGGATCCACAACAGCAGCGAGCCTCTCTCTGGTGGGATCCGCTTTTCTCTGCGTGCAGTCCGGCAGGTCAGCGGGGGAGTCGTCGGTGACAGGCGGAGGAATCACAGGATCATGGTGGAGGAACCTAACGGGAACTTACTCTCTGCGATGGCTCACCGTCCGCCGTGTTTTCCTGCTTTTTGTTCCTCTTCTTCTGGTTTTCCTTCAACAAAGTGTTGCAAGAAGAAGGGCAGCAAAATCCAAAGAGAGGGGAACAAAAAAAAGTTGTATTTACATCACATCCCGTTTCCAAAGAGGAAAAGGAGGAGGAGGAGGAGGAGGAGGAGGAGGAGGAGGAGGAGGAGGCAACATGAGCCCCCGAGTTTCTGACATCTGAGAACTTGTAGGAAATCCGCAGTAGAGGGAACTACGGAGGGCAGATTACACCAGAAGTACTCAGATCTTGTACTTGAGTAAAAGTAGAAGTACCAGAGTGTAGGAATACTCTGTTACAAGTAAAAGTCCTGCATTCTAAACAAGGTTACTGAAGTAAAAGTATAAAAGTATTAGCTTCAAAGTACAAAAGTAAAAGTAGTGCAGATTGGTCCATTTCAGACTAATATATATGATGTGTTTTATAATTTTATTGATCATTAAAGTGTTCTCAAAGCTGGTAAAGGTGCAGCTAGTTTTAATGACTTTGTATACTGCAGGGTAGCTTGTGAATTTACTCTAGGTGTAACTAAAGTCTGATTTAAGACTTGATTATATTTACCATCATTAATCCACATCTGTAAAGTAACTAAAGGTATTAAATAAATGTAGAGGAGTAAAAGTACAATGTTTCCTCTGAATTACAGGTGGGTAGAAGTACAATGTAGCACAACATTGAAATACTCAAATTAAGTAGAAGTACCTCAAAATTGTAATTAAGTACAGTACTTGAGTAAATGTACTTAGTTACTTTGCAACATTGAGTATAGGGCAGTTGCACCAGTATACTGTCATTTTAAGCTTGTAAATAACCCTAATGCAGAACCTGGTATCTATATATATATATATATATATGTATATCTGGTATCTGGATTTGGATGACTACATTAGCTGCTTTACCGTAGAAGGGCAGAGATCACTACATTTGCTATAGATGTTGAAACCCTTCTTTATTTTTAAATAAATACATTTAGTAATAACTTTCCCCTTGACTTATATATTTTAAATATTTTGTAAATTAATTTGTTATACAATTTAGGAGTTATAAAGGTCTATAATCTTGTATTTTCTGGTGGAAATGTATGATATTTTAAAGGATGCTCATTCATGTTTTTAATAGCTTGATCCCAAATTCGGGGTGTATAAAATAGCAATGAAATGTTATAAATGAAGAGGTTTTTAAAACATGTTTTGCATTGATTACATTGACAGAGATCTGTTATATTTGTACTTTAAAAGAACATATTGTAATAAAAAATTTGATATATTATTACCTCCTTAAACACTCTCATCTATTAACATTTAAGACATAATTTACCTATTGAAGTTGGTATGATTAATTTAATTTGACCCGTAAAGTTAAGGAATCAGGTTTACTGTTTTACATTTTATTATTTTCAAAGTTATATCATAATAAATACAATGTACTTATTATTTCGATATAATGTAAATGTGTTTGCAATATACATAGGTTATCATTTGAAATTAGAAAAAATGTCATGCTAATGTAACAAGCAGTTCAGCCTCTGTGTGTGTGTGTGTGTGTGTGTGTGTGTATGTGTGTGTTTGAGCCAGCAGAGGGCAGCAGAGTTTCAAATTAAAACAGACAGTTTCAAAGCTGCAGGAACTCTCTAACTCTTTTCCTTTTTAGCATTTAAGTTATGACGCAGAATTCTTTAGCTATTTTTATCATTATTTTATTTTGAAAACCTGAACGTTTCTTTATTTTCTTTCCTTTTCATAACTTAGTCTTACATTCAGTCCAGATGGTCTCCTTCCTCTCTGTTCTTCTTGTGTTTTTCCACGAGCAGATGAAATCCTCCAGCAGAGAGAGGTGTTACCCGTTTTTTTATTCTTCTCCTTAAAATACATGTTTCATCATCCGACACGTGACGTCACTTCCTCTCTGAAGCTTCTTATGTATCCCCTGTTGACAGCATTCCCCTAGTGACGCAAGAGGCCTCTGCACTGTGTACACTAAAACAAAGATGGCAATTAGAGGGGTACACACGCACACACACACAAACACACACACACACACACACACACACAAACACACACAGTGGTAGGCGGTTGTTTGATATTTCTTCACAGTGAAGTTCATCCTGCTGATCTCTCGACCTCTGAGTGTTACAACACTGTACACATTATCAAACAATTATGAATCATCTTATTATTATTAACGAGTGAATTATTAAAATACAACAGGTCACTAAAACAAGATGTTTAAATTGTTGTGTTAATTTTTCGGCCTTTATACGATACGATATGCTTTATTGTCCACGTAAGGACATTTCTTCTGGACTCCGTCCTGCAGTTCCACATACATGTACATATACAAACATAGTTAACATTAAAATATATTAAAATATTATCACTCATACACCGTTGGCACATGCAGTACACAATACACAGATGCACCTACTGACAATGGCGACCTATTGCACAACCCTCATGGCCAACATTTAAATGTATATTACATTACATGTGAGTGTTGAGAAGTGTAATGGACATAGGCAGGAAAGACTGCTTCCAATGTTGATATATGTCTGAAACATTTAAATAAGTAAAGGATATTATATTTAAAACATGAGAAACAAAATACAAGTATTTAAAAAATCTCTCACAGGCTTTTTTTTTTAAAGTATTTGTAACACTGTTAGAATTGCAAGCTTGGTGATTTACTAATTGATCCAATTGTCTTTTCACAAAAACTATAATGTCAAGCTCAAAGGCTTTCGATAATGTAAATCAACAAAAAAGGTTTTATGTGAATGTCTTGTTTTCTGTCTTAATTTGTGATGTGTGCCATGTTTGAAAGCACTTTGAGCTGCGCCTGGTGTATGAAAAGTGCTTTACAAATACATCTTTTTTATTATTAGCTTTAAAAAAAAGTACATTTACAATCATGAGGCTGCATCAAACAAATTAAGGATAAGAACACAAATAAGGATTAAATAATAATGACTGTCTTGATGATTGGATAGGCGTTTTATTTTTGGAAATAACCAAATTTGTTTTTATTATAACGTACATTTTGGTTGTAATTTAGTTTCTTTAAAAAAACTTCGCCATTAATGATAACGTCAGTATGCTACAGTGATTACATTGAACCATTTTAACATGTTGATGTTTAATAAGGTGTTCACCATGTTCACATCTTAGTTTAGCATGTTAGCATGCTAAGATTGGCAATAAACACAAAGAACAGCAGAGGCTAATGGGATCGCATTAGTTCTGGAGGTATTTAGCCACAAAACACATTCAAATGTTGACCTTGTCCCTGCTGGACAACATGCCCCCCCCAGGACACCATGTCTGCACTCAGCTCTTTCAGTGACAGGCTGCACCCGGGGTGTCACATGGAGAGATACCGCAGGTCCTTTCTTCTGCAGCAGTCAGAATTTACAACCACGGCTCCTGGTAGACCCCCCCACACACAACAACAACGACTATGACACCACAGCTGTGCCATAAAGCGTATCTGCAATATGTTCCTAGTTACATTTTTTATTATTACTGGCTGCCTTCTTAGTATGACAATTTGAATACTGTAACAATAATCTTTCTGTAACTCTATGCAATATATAATGTTACCTCTGAGCTTCACGCTACTTCTACCCAAATTAATACTTTGCAAATTGTAATAAGTTTTATTACGAATGTGTACTTTTCGTAATAACTCTACTTTAAATGTTATGTGCATGCCCTTTATCTAATAGTGTTTCATTCTTATGAGGGTGCGAAATACAATTAATTACTGGATCACCAATGTCAATACAATTCATCCAGAGAGCAACATGAATGTCTAAACCACATTTCAACGTGATCAATCGAAAAGAGGAAACGTCAGGCAATCATCAAAGCCGGTAGGATTCAACCTCTGGGGAACAAGAATAGTTGTTCATGTTTCATGGTGTTCCATCCATTGGTTGTTGACATTTTTCAAGTTGGACTAATGTTGTAACCCAACCAAGATCACCTTCAATAAAACCAGAACTGAAGGTTTGTGTTGTAATCAGATTAGTTTATTTTTGTATTTTAATAAAAAGCTTTATTGAATGTGTAGCATTTCAAATATAATGATTGTATAAATAAATGAGAAAAAAAAATACAAGTATTCAAAATAGTTTTACATTTTGTAAGTTTGGTGATTTACTAATTGATAAAATTGTCTTCTCTTCTAAAAAAAACTATTTTGTAAAGCTCAAAGGTTTTCGATAGTGTAAATCATCAAATCCTACACCAAAATGTAGAGTTAATGTCGTGATGAATTAACACTATTACGTCACAGAGGGAACTTTTGTTGAAGGTACTCAGTTAGGCCATCTCACTATCAGAAATGGGGTGCCCCAGGGATCTATCCTTGGTCCACTGCTGTTTATAAACATAGTTCTTCCTAATATATACTTCAATCTCCGTTATTTGACTATGTGATCAGCCTGACTTTGATGCGTTCTAATTATCACTGCGCTATCACTGACTGGTTTTAAATGCAGAAAAGACCAAGTACATGGTTATCCCAATCATGCAGCTCACGGGGCAGGTCCAAAAACAAAGTCTTTACTAACAAAAACAATATGTGTACAGCAATCCAGGCAGGCAAACAAAGCAGTAGGTTAGGCTAAATTGAATCTGGAAAATACAGGCAAAGGTCAAAACACAGGTTGAAGATATGTATATACTGGCAGGCTATAGTTCAAACATTGTAAAGCTAAGGCACATGGCATGAAGACATGAAGATTTGGCATCAAACTGGTGGAAGTCGACTGGTATACATTATATACTTGGGAGCTGATTAGGGAAAGAGGAACAGGTGAGTGGAGAGGATAAGCAGGGGAAGTGAATTAACTGTTGGGAGGGTAGAGAAATGGGAGTGTCATGGAATGAAATGACTGCAGAGTTAGAACACAAACAAGGAAACAGAATAAGAATGGTATATAAACAGACAAAGTGAAAAACACCCGACTGTAGTAGTTTCCACCTCCGCCAGGGTCCTTTTCCAACCGTAAAAGTATTTCTTTGATTATGTAGATATTAAGCAATTAGACCCAGTGTATCATTGAGCACAACCTCTTCAACCCTGAGCCTGTTTTTCAGGTTTCAGGCTCGAAAATGCCACTAACTGAACAAATGATATATCTTCACTTCTAAAAGGGGTAAATTAATAATCTTTTTTCTCAAAGCAATCTTACATCTGTGAGTTTGATGTAGAAGTGTCAGAATCAATATAGATGTTTTTATTTTAAAGTAAATTTAGATGGAACATAGTAAAACATGTAAATTCTAATCTCCGCCTAAAAAAACCCCATTACTTATAGTGAAAACCACCCTTGAATGATGGGTTAGCAGACTAAAAGCTTTAGGAATCCAAACTATAACATATAATAAGTACCCTGTATCAAGATTGATGCAAAACAAGTGAAACTTGACCTTTTTAGAGCGATTTAGAAAAATAAAGTCCAGGCGGACTCACCTCTGGATAATTTGGGAACCATCAGTTCCATTTGACTTTTTTCACTGTAAAAATAATTTTATTACTTTGAATTATCACTTTAGGTATTCATTCCATCCAAATACAACTGTTGTAAACAAAAAAAAATAAAAAAAAAACATAAATGAAGTTTGACTCCAACTGGAGCAGATTTATTTCAAACATTTACAATGTTACAATATTTTAGTCAGAATTTCCACTGCCTGTAAAGTATTCAAAGTCTCTTTCCTGCAAGCCATTATTTGACAAAAGTCAAAGTATAGAAAAAGTCCTAAATGCAAATCTTGTAATCTGCTCTGTTATCTGCTGTCCGGTCTGTGCTCCATGCGCTCTGGGTCCTGCTGCAATTCCTGCTTCCTTACTAGTAAACACTGCGTAGAGTCTGCTGGGTAATGTGCTGACGCCGGCTGGCATTCTTTATACTTTATGCAGGACCATATCTCTGGAACCCATTGGTCGATTTGGGTGATTTACACCTTTTTCTTAACCGTTAGATCCAATAGAATCGATGGGCAGTTCCCAAATCCACGTAAACATTATCTGCGGACGGAATAGAGATACAAACGAAGCATATCTGAAAGTACAGCCTTGGACTGTAAAACTTTATACCCACTATATTGCCATAAATATGATGAAGGATTATCAGTAAAAAATTATACATGACACAGAGACATTGGATTAACCTTGAGTGGCGTTTTTATTCCGTTGAACACAACTTTTTATCACAAATAAAAAAGGTAAGGCTTAATTATTGTTATTGTTTTGAAACCGGATGTTGTTTTTTTTTCTCTTTTCTGGCTGATATCTCCGCGAATTCGGGGTCGTACAGTGATGACATTACATGTATGGAATCTGTGGAATCTCAGCTACTTAGTCGATATCTTGCTTGTGCAGTTAAGATAAGTAATAAGAGCATTTCTACCGTGAGTTCTGTGCTAAGTCTGTTAGCATTAGTTAGCATTTTTTCGCTCAAGGCTAATTCAAAGGCTTGGTATGACTCTTGTGTTTTTTTTAGCTGAAAATGGTTCATATTATCAGTTATCTGAGTTTCTTCCCGTTAAAAGGGTATGGAACATTAATAGTTTCATAAATGTTAAGAAGCCCTGAGACACAGTCTAAAAAAAAAACGTTTGGAGGCCCCCTTTTGTGGGGGCTTCAGGGCTTAAGAGGTTTTAATTAAGAAGAAATAGCCATGTCATGTTATTAATTATTGTTCTTCTACTGGAATCACTTTTTACTTTTGGCATTCTTTCGGTGTAGCTATCAGATCTTGAGTTAATGAGTAAGTGTAATGTTCAGAGAGTGTAATGTTCAGAGAGTGTAATGTTATCGGTTTCTGTTATATTGGAGTAAGCCAGGCCCAAAAATGCCCAGTAAGGCCATGTTAACCTGATAAATGATGATGTTTTGAGGCCACAGAGAACAAAAATTCTATCAAGTCGGAAATGTCTCCTGTTTAAAAATTGTGAGCCAAAACAGAACTCTTTGAAACTCTCTTCCAATAGCTCACTATTATCCAATCCAATCCACATTTATTTCTATAGCACACAAAAAAACAAAGTTGACCAAAGTGCTATACATCAATAAATATATTTTAAAATATTAGTCAGCATGGGACGAAACATAATTAAGGAATTATTAAAAGCAGATGCAATGCGACAAACTACACATCATGATTTAATTTAAAGGGGACCTATCATGCAAAATGCACTTTGTGATGTCTTTTATACATAAATGTGTCCCCGGTGCGTCGGGGAACTCACGCAGCGTCAGAAAATAAAACCCTCTCTCTTTTCCTCCGTACCCAAATCTTTTAAAAACGGGTGTACAACGAGCGGATACAGATTCCATCCGTACTGACGTCAAATCGGCAGCGGACCCACAGAAAGTTGCTATCAGAAACAATGCCTGACGTGTTTTGGACTTAATCTCGTCTTTGTTTACATTAGCAAGCCTCGCTAACACTCAGAGCTAACCTGTACTGAAGAGCACATGTGTTTAAAAAGCAGGAAATAAAAAAAGAACTCGCCTTTTGATAAACCTGCAAGAGAAAAAGCATTTGAGCTCCATACTGTTTCAGAAATAATCCTTGACGTGGTTTAAACAGGATGGCGTTTTATCACAGCAGAATTTAACTTTATCTCCGGTAGAATTCTGATCAGGCATTAGCTCCGCCTCCTCTTCTTTCTTTTTTTTCAAGCTAAGGACCCAACATCCGCGTTTCTCTAACAGGGCTTCAAAAGAGGGGATTGAGCAGTATGAGGGATGGCTACAATGGGTGATCTGTTTGGTATTTTGAAAAAAAAACTTCACAGACATGTTTTGTATAGGTATGGCCCTACAATATATGTTTCAAATATAGCATGATAGGTCCACTTTAACTGACAAATATAGTTCAAAATGCAAAAAGCAAGTTAATTCTTCTAGGAAAGTGGGTCAAGGCAAGGGCCAAAAAACAACAGCATTAAGACACAAATAAAAAAAACTCATGCGGGTCATCTTCAGCTGATAATAAGTGTGGACTGCAGCAGGAACCAGAGGAGCTTTTCGTTTAATATTAACTTTGCCAAATGTGGCTTTGAGAGCAGCTGTGACCTCAAGGAAATGTAAACATGATCGTCATCACTCATTTCATCATCAGTTTAACCCTTCTCATGAGTGCGGGTTGACAGGTGTCTGTGTTGACATACCCCTTATTGTGCGTCAGCAGAGACAGGCTACAAGTGTCTTAGCTAGGTTCAAGTTAGACAACTAATGTCTGGGTTAGTGTTCATGACTTCATGTTTATGTCATCTTAATGGTTAATCTCAATGCACACACATTTTCTGTGCTTTCCAATAGTTTAAAATAGTTTTATTCCACTGTTAAATAACCTGTTCAATACAAACATGCCACTTGTAAAAATTAAATAAGATTTCTGTGAACTGATATTTGTTTAGTGAGCTTATTAACAGGGTGTTCCCTGAAAGATTGTAAAATGTCAATGAAGATGTCAGACTTAATAATTACATACAATACATGGAATTTGTGTGTGTGAGTTCCAAGTGAATCTGCGGCCCCCTGGTGGCCAGTACATCAATTATGTGGCCCCCACCACCATCCAAGTTGCCCATCCCTGGTCTAAAGGGTAGTGGAAAAAACTAAACAAAGAAGGGCAGTAGCATGTAGAGATTCTTCTACCATGTAGGGCAGCCGTTATGGCACTGCACTGTGTTACTTCGACTGGGAGGGAAACCTTGTCGATGATCCATTCAAAAGCCTTAATAAGGCCGTTGAACAGCCTGCAGAGTAAAACGCTGCAGATAATGTTAAATTGAGAGAAAAAGCTATATAAAAGCCCATCCAGCTAGCTAGACACACAGACATAATAATTGATCAAATGTACAAGTTTAAATGGACGCTGAATTAACTTGGGTATCTCACTAAGTGGTCCTACGACGCTGGTTATCAACTCAACCCAGGGTTTCCCAGTCCGGCTAAATGTGCGTTCACATGAAAGTGGCGAAGTTAGCAACATATGACCAATCAAATACATGGACAAGTGTACCGACTGACTGCCATCTAAGAGACACGACTGGCTCTGACTTAAATTACATTTAAGTGTTTAGTCAACTTAACATGTTGTTTGGATCCATTTTTGTGGAATAGAATATAAGACATTTTTCATGCCCAAAAAAAAAATAAAAGGCATTTTAAAGCTTTCTTATAGCAAATAATGTAATAGTTACATTGTTCTGTAGATAGAAAGTGATATTCTATTAATTCACATATTCACACAGCAGGATTTTTTCCCCTCAAAACTTTTTGCAAGAAGATTCTGGTCTGGTCCAAACTAAGGTTTGATCAAACGACCAATCTTTACGATGACAGAAGAACAAACTGTTTTGTTAGCTTTGGTGGAGAAAAAATGCAGCTCAGTTCCTCCTCTGTCAGGCTGAAATCATCCATCATGTTGTGTTTGGTACAAAAATCTGCAGACTCTAAGGTTAGGACATCGGATTATTTAACAGATGAACTGAGTCCAGCTGGCTGTAGTCTGACCCAAACTTCATGTTCCCATTTCTGTTCTTTACACAAAAGACTGAATTCATTTAGGACAGGACCAATAGTCTTCATTAATGCTTACACAAAATCATCTAATGTGTTTTCTTAAACGGGCCGTATTACAATATGTTTAAGAGTGAAGGGGGTAGTACAAATCATGCATTCCAAAACCATAATAAAAACATTAGTCAGGACTTATACATATATCTGTTATTTCCAGATTCATTTCAAATGATATCATGTGATCCACCTTTGCTCCAAAAAACCCACATTACTACAGCGTCTGTGTTTAAAATAGCTCATCAGAATGTCTCGAGATAACGGTCATTATTTAACATTGTGGTGGAGGAGGAGGAAGGGAGGCTTTTTTTTGGCTTATCAGGAGAGAGAAACTCAGAGTGTCACAGTGTAATGCTGCAGTGTTTCCTCCCATGCTGCTGCTCATGTTATCCACAAACCCTTTATGATTCATTGAGACAACCAGAGGCGGAGCGGAGGAGGACTGGAGGTCAGAGGGAGCTTTATCTGGACACATTCCAGCTGGCTCATTCATTCAGTCTGCACAATCATGAGTGGAGTATACACTTGTGTAGTGTAGAGACTAGAGTGTAGTAGACAAAGTTGTGTCCGTCTGAAAGTTTGTTATGAACAATATAAAGGAATAGTTCACCCAAAATAAAATAAATAAATAAATGAATTGTAAATAGCGCTCACCACCCTGCGCCTTATAATGTCCCGGAAAAGTTCCCAATCCTTCTATCGATTTGTGGGCTCATGGACAACGAAACAAAACTATACTTTTGCCATGCTATTTCTAAACAACAGAATTCTCTACATGAGGAAAAGTGTGATTTGTGAGTGTTTTTACGGATTTCATTATTTTTTTTATTTGCATTTTAAGAAATGACTTGGTAACACGGCAGAAAATGAACACTTAAATACATTAAATAACTAACAATCCACACATTATTAAGCAGAAGAAAAAGAGAAAAAAAGGATTTGAGGATTTTCATTACCTTTTTGACGGTTGAACTCTCTCTAACTCTGTTTGCACTGATATTCTTTCATTTTTTAGCTGTTGTGCTCTACTAAACAGCATTCCATTCTACTCTGGCCAACACGGGCAAATGCGTTACAACAGCCCAAA
Source organism: Dissostichus eleginoides (assembly GCA_031216635.1). NCBI lineage: Eukaryota > Metazoa > Chordata > Actinopteri > Perciformes > Nototheniidae > Dissostichus > Dissostichus eleginoides. The sequence continues at coordinate 33,750,553 of CM062269.1, forward strand.
ACATTGTTTATGTTCAGGGATTATAAAGTTGGCCAACTGTCACTCTCGCAGAGTTAGCCGGTTTTATAGTTGGATAGGTTTTATCAGTTTATTTGAATTGACTAGGTTAGCTACATACAGCAGATCTGCAATAATATTTGAAAAAATCTTGCGATCACATTGTAAAAATAAGCCATAAAACATACATTTTAGGTACGTTTCCAGTGACAGTTGGCCAACTTTAGAGTCCCTGAATTTTCACCTGTCGGCCACCGTAGCTTTGCTCTTCAAGACGCCATTCCATATATTTTATGTAAAGCGTCTTTGAGCATTAGGAAAAGCGCTATAAAAATCCCATGTATTATTATTATTGTATAAAACGCAATTCCAAGACCATAGAGAGCTTGTGAGCACTGGTTCAAATATATATTGCTTTTAGGTGAAGTATTCCTTTAGCAAATGACTAGAACAAAATGACATTCTGGGACACTGAAGCCATGGAAATACGCTACACCAAAATACATTGTTGGTGTTTTGACATATTACGTCTTGAAATTATCATTTTGGAGGATATAGAAGCTGAGTTGGATCTCTTCCTGCTCCAGGGATTCTGTTCCGACCCTGACCTTTCACCTCAGGTTGCATCAGGAAAGGCAGTGCATTATTATCACTAGTCTGAATGAACCACACAATGAGAGGTATTTATAACTGCTAATGGAAACCTATAATCTCCTCAGACAGGTTCTCTGAACCGGACTGAGGAGCTGTGTCTCAGCTTGTGTTCCTTTCTCTCTTGGTTTCACATTTCAACATTTAATTGCCAAAATCCAGTTTTACCACACTGTAAGACTTTTTTGTTAATCAACTTGTACTGCATGACCTGACTCATTTTAATGGCAAATTAATTTAGATAAATGAACATGTAAACAGGCTTAACCTGCCCAAAGCATCGATAGGAGAAACTCGCTGCAGCTTGAGAAACAATGCAAATATAAAATGCAAATGTGCCAAAACACATTTTTTGATTTGCATCAATTATGATACCCCAGCACGTTCCTAATGGAAAGGTTTTTTCTATAAAAGACACATTTCTGGGATCCCAGGGTAGTGAGTACAACAACAATATTTATTGCTTTTTGGTAAAGTATTCCTCGAAAATATGCCTAAGACACCATGCATTGTGTGTAACGAAATACGCAACAGGACCGAAAACCATTGTTGGTGTTTTTTATTAGGTCTTACAATTATGACTTTGGAGGATATTACAAAATGTTAATGGGAACCGAGAATCTGTTCAAACAAGTTCTCTGAGCCGGACTGATCAGCTGTGTCTCAGCTTGTGTTCCTTCTTCTCTTGGTTTCACATTTCAACATTTCTATTGTTCTTAAATTGTTGATCTGATGCCAAATATCCACTTTTACCACACTTAATTAACTTGTATTGCGGTGTCCTGACACATTTTTATATGGATTTAATGTGGTGATTTCTACTTATAGAAATCATATTTTTACTGTCTGGCCAATAAATGCTGTTACTTTAATTATCTTAATTCACTTTCCCCTAATGATTGATAAATATTCAGATTTTAAAGAGTTGAACTTTCTGCCTGTAATTTTCCACCAGGTGCCCTCTCTCCTGCTGCTGCGGGCTGATGAGGGTCATCGGATAGCTGAAGATCTTAAAAAAAGATGTTGAGACACGCAGAGGAAATTGAACTCAACCCTTTTCTCCCGTGTCTCAACGTCGCTCTCAGCCAACATTCCTGACGTTCCTCTGAGCTCGAAAAGGAGGAAGCGATTCCTAGCAGGAAGTGTTACTCTTTATTCTGATTCTACTGATGTCAATTAAATATCCAAAATCAAAACGTTGGTTTGATGCATGTGATACTGACTTTCTAACTAAATCAACATCTATTTCTATTTATAACCATTTTACTTATACTATTAAATATATATCTGTATGAGTGAAATATAATATTCGCATTTTCTAACAAATAAATTAAGCATTTTATTAAACAATGAAATAAAAACCAAATAGTGCTAATTTTATAATTATAACTTATATTTCATTATTATTATCATCATTATTATTATTAATACTATTATTATTATTATTACTTGTACTACTTCCACTATTAATAATGATAATAATTATTACTATTATCTTTATTTGTATTAGTAGTAGTAATGATAATATTAATGATATAACAAAAAAAAACAATTATAATAACTTTGTTATTTATTATATTATTATTATTTCCATTATCATGAGTTTTAAAAAGATATAACAACATATAATAATAATACTAAATATGTATACATTATTATTATTCATTTGTTATTGTATTTTCACCATTAAATTAATTAGTTTTAAAAGAGATCATAATAATAATAGTAATTCTCTTCATTAGTTTTAAAAATAAGAAATTAATATCTTAAATAAACCATCAGGAAGTCTTTTTTAATATACCTACCTTGATAGTATAGTGCCAAAAGAATTACGTAAACGGATGCTACTGCGAAAAAATGTATGTTTCATTCTTCTTTGATGCAAAACGGTTTCATCAGAGCGGGAAGCTCCGCTTGCATCACACCAGGGAGTGTCCGTGTTCTGTGTGACTAAAGAGATAAAGACACTGAGTCAGTGCTCTTGTGTGGCCCTGTGTAACTCTACATATGTAAAAGTGAAATGGAGATTTCTAATGCGAAACAATAAGGTTATACTAAGGTAAATAAACAACATCAGTGTTACGCATCGAAATCACCAAAAAGTGTCTATTACTGTATGACACTCACAAAGGTGGATTTGTTTAACAGGACTTTTGTTTTTTACTGCATTAGATTTAGGTGCACCTAATACACTGGCATCTGGATGAAACAAGCATAAATAAATACATTTACTAAAAAGGCATAAGAAATTATCTACAGTGAAAACTAAAAACTGATATTAGATACTGAACATACTGGTCACAGTGTGCACATTATCCAGGCATTAACACATGTGTACTGTATAGAATAATTTGAAGCAGACAGGGTTTTTAACGTACAGTTTACAGGGTCATGAGTTAAAGGATCAGATCTAAGTGTTCATCCTCTGAGGAGCATGAACATCCAAGGCTTATTTTAGTGCAATCTGCTGATTATTCTTCAAAATGTCTTGTCATAATTACATTTTAGAAACAGGCCATTTTCAAACATATATTGCTAGCAGGATAAAGAGAGAAAGAGAGTTTTTGTGTCAACAGCACGTCATGAAACCCTCATGACTGTTGAGGAAAAAACACATTTTTGCTTTTATTGTGAATGTGATCTTGATTATTATTTCTGGAACAAAACCTGGAGGTTCCGATTTGACTCCAGCCATTAACCTGTTAAGCCCGAGAGCCCCCTGTACAGAAGGCTGCGGGGTGTTTTTTCATGAAACTGTGTCTCAGGGCATCTTAATATTTAAAAACCTATTAATGTGTCATACTCACTTAACGGTAAGAAACTCAGCTAACTGAAGTTACGAACCATTTTTACCGAAACAAAGCACAAGTCTCACAAGAAGCGTCTAAATGAGCCCTGAGCGAAAAAATGCTAACGCACTTAGCACATAACTCAAGGTAAAAATACCCTTATTAGTTATCGTAACTGCACATACAAGATATCAGATCAAAGCTGAGATTCCACAGATTCTATAGGTATTAGTATCATCACTGAGCGATCAGAACTCGCGACAGGGGAAACAAACACAGACATCACAACACGTAGCATTACGGAGCATTCACGGGAGATCGTCTCACCTTAGCTGTTATTCTGATCAAAAGTCGTGTTCAATGGCATTAAAACGATAAAAACGCTGCTGAAGGTTAATCCATAGGTTAATCCAATGTGTCTGTGTCCCTTTGAAATGATTACTGATAATCCATCCTTCCATTTTTATGTCAAAAACGGAGAATTAATATTAGCTGCTAATGGTAGCCACCAGAGTGTATCGCAGCTTCCGGTTCTGGGGCATTCTGGCAGCACATCACTCATTCACCAATGGGTAATGTTTAGATGGATTTTAGGAACTTCCCCTCGGTCCTATTGGCTCTAACGGTTAAAAAGAGATGTCAATCATCAAAATCGACCGAGGGGGGCCAGAGATATGGAAAATGCACCCAAATGACCCCAGAAGTGGGTTTTTTTCTTCGAAATCTCTCTAAAAAGGTCAAATTTCACTTGTTTTGCATCAATCTTGATACAGGGTACTTATTATATGTTATAGTTTGGATTCCTAAAGCTTTTAGTCGACTATCCCATCATTCAAGGGTGGTTTTCACTATAAGTAATTTCTTTTTTTTGGACGGACACTATAATTTACATTTTTTTACTATGTTCAATCTGAATTTACTTTAAAATTAAAAAAATCTATATTGATTCTGACTTTTCTACACCCAACTCAAGGGTTTATCATTGCTTTGAGAACTGGCCTGAGACACTGGGAATGTCATTTTCGAGCCTGAGACCTGAAAAACAGGCTCTTGCGTTTCGGGTCAAAAGTGACAGAGTGACATTGTTTTTTATCATAAATATTGTGTTTTTCATCCAATTGCCTCAAGACCTTATGTTGTCCTCCACACTAGGCCTCTGAACATACACAATTGATGATCACCACTTGCATTGATTTTTTTAGTGATTTATTCAACAGTGAAACACCCATGATGTTTTCGGTCAGAATTGACCGCCATAGGAAATGAATGGGCATGAGTGTATTATGTTCATCCAGCAGATGGAAAACATCTCCACACACACACACACACACACACACACACACACACACACACACACACACACACACACACACACACACACACACACACACACACAGTCTCACACACAGTCTCACACACTCTCTCTCTCACACACACACACATATTTATTGTGCTTATGTCCCACCACACCTTCCAGACAAAACAATTTACTCTAAGTTCCGGGAACCTCTCCCTTTCTCAGGCTGTATGATACAATGTATCATACCTTCTCACAGGTGCGAGCTCTGTGCCCCTCGAGAAAGAAAAACCTCTCACTTTCTCGCAGTAAATGCCCCTCCATTACTGTCTCTCATGCAGTTATATTTGTGCCTTGCTCACATTTGACTCATTGACACAATGAGTAGGCGACCGATTAGGCGATTTTCTGTCAGAGAGGCTCTGGACAAATGTTTTGAACCAGATGAAGAGGAGATTAAACCAGACATAGAGGACGATGTCTCAGAAATGGAAGACAACAGCGATCCAGACTATGAGCCTGACCAATAGTCAACAGGCCAGGGAGAGGCCCCTGAGGGAGAGGAGCCCTGAATATTTATTTTTCTCTAAATGTTCATTGAGGAAAACAGTATCAGTGTTTTATTTTATATTCATCACAGTGAATGCAGTGAATGCTGAACTTGATGGGCCCACCGGTGGGTCCTGCCCACCGGGAAGAATCTCAGCTACAACACCAACTAAAGCATTTCCATCTCCAGTAAACACAGCCTACATGGCAAGCATTTTTATGATATACAGTAATGTACAGTAAGCACTATCTTTGAACTTACTGCAAAATTATAACATGAAATTCACCCCTGGTGTCATTTTGTCTGTCACCCCTTGATTCCACTTGCTTTGACTGTTCAAATGAGATGTCAACCATCAAAATTGGAAAAGGGGTTCCAGAGATATCACTGTACAAAACACACCGGTCAATTTTGACCAAAATAGTATGGGAAGGGGGTATGACCTAACGCAAGAGAAGGCAGGTTAATGACTTGTGTGATGGTCGAAAAAAAATCATTGGGTCATTGAATTGAAAGATAAAGTGAATGTTTAATGGCAATCTGTCGACAAAACTAAAACGGCAGGTTATCAATTGTCTTTGTGAACTCAGGTTTTCAAAACATGTATAAGACGTAAGGAAGTAATGTACAAATCGCTTACATTCATGTGTATTTCACAAATGCGTTCTACAGCTCTTAAACTCTAAACTCATACATATTTAAAAGTTGGATTTAGGTCGGACACTTTACAATCCGTGTATCTACCGTCCATTTGTTTTTCTTTATTAAACAAGTAAACGGAAGAGCGTCTGAGAGGCCTTTTTGCTTTTTGCTTTTTACCTTACTAAATGGTCAAATGGTCATTGGAGTGAGGGGCGGGGCGAAACTCACCGAAGTGATTTCAAAACAAAAGCACTCGTTGCTTGGAACGGTGATAATATTATAAACAAGGTGAATTTAGCGATCACAACGAAAACCGCCAAGACACATATTGAGCCCAGAAAATGAATGTTATTAAGGGCTGTAAATATAATAAGCCTATGTCTAAAATGGACAACATTGTTAGGAGATTTAAACTATGCAGCGATTCTGCACTGCGGTCAACTCAGCCGTCTCTTGAGTTTGTTATTATTTTTTCTGCCATTAGTTCTTCTTGAGATTGACACTGTTGGACTCAGTACTAGTGAAACAGCTCCCACAAGTACTATGAAGTACTTTTACTGTGTACTTTTTGAGTAATCCTCTGTCAATGTCCCCTCCTGAGAACAAGAATGCATGTTTCTCTGCTATTTTGAATAAGCGTTAAAACACCTTTCTTCATGAGACTTATATTGTTGGACAGAGTATTTTAAGAGGATATGGTAGACATGATATCAGCAAAAATTCCAGTCAGTACTCCGGCAGCAGCATTTTACACCTTGGAAAGTCTTTAGAGACTGGCCTGGATAGCTGGTCACAACTATCCTTCAGCAAAGTGACAAACCCTTGTGACTCTTGTTGGCCTCTTATGACTATGTTGTCTTTTAAATATGATTATCTCTCTGCTCCTAGTTCGTCCTCAGATTCTTCCATCAGTCCCAGTCATTGCATGTCAGTCAATAGAGCTTCGAAAAATGTGTCCAATTCAACAAAATGTTTTTTTGTGAGTGAAGGCCAGAGCTAATTATAGATTGTTTGATTGTGTAATTACAAGGTGAGAGAAAATAAATCCACATCCTCCTACTAAGCTTATTTTATTTACTTTTCCATGTTATACTTATACTTACTTGTATTACAACATTTGCATGTTGAATTACATGCTGGATATCTTCCCCAGCCTCAAGGAAACACAATAAAATAAATGGATTCATAATTTAAAAAAATTGATAAAAATGTATACATTAATAATGTTGTGTGCAAGCATTTCAAATTTAAATACAAAAGGAAAAGTTTACTTTTGAAATGATTTCTCACAAAAACCTTTCTAAATTATAGTAAATTATTAAAAAAGGTTTAGTCTATATACATTAACTACGTAAACTATATCAAACACCACATCCATGGCAATTAACCCATTTTTGCCCGCTATTTAAATTGACTTTGGTTGAAGTTAATAATAATATTGATATTATATAGATATATAGATATATAGCATATCATTGATGCAGTCTTTCTGAACACTTTTAAAATAAAATACTGCAAATGAAGAATATTTGTAATGTTCTGCACAGATAGTGCCTTAATTTGAAAACACGTGGCAACTTTATTAATACAGCAGATGAAAAGATTTTGTGGAAGGATAAATTCTTCATGGGCTTCAATGGCTCTCTAGATAAAGGGCGTTTTATGGTTGCTTGTATTATCCTCAGATAGTGGTTTGTTTAAATAACTACTTACATTTAAATAAATATTGCAAAAAAGGGCTCCAAAAAAGGCATATATATATATAACCTGGCCGGCTTAGCCAGTGTGTATTTTTCAAGCACCACAAGATTCATAGTTTAAAAAGTACAATTCTGGGCCATTGATTGTGTCGTTTCTCCAAACACATACAGTAAAAATGCCTGTTTTGAAGCCTTAAAATGGTGCAGGAAAAGGACTTTACAGTTAAGAGAAGAGAAAAAAGGAAAGAAAACTGTTATAATGGGTGATGTAACATTAATGACAGACATAATATGAGGTCCTTGGCACTCAGACTCTAGAGGGGTCATTTTGTGATCATGGGGTATCACCCTTGTATACAGCATCAGGACAATATCATATGGAGTCAGACACTGGAAGTGTGCTGGAGGCGTTGACTGGGACTGATGGAATGATGAGGCTGATGAGACTGAAGAATCTGCGAGGAACGAACTAGCGGCTGAGAAATAATCATATATTAAAAGACAGCAGCATCATAAGAGGCCAACAAGAGTGACAGAGTGTGTCACTTTGCTGAAGGATAATTGTGACCAGCTATCCAGGCCAGACTCTAAAGACTTTCCAAGGTGTAAAAATGCTGCTGCCGGAGTACTGACTGGAAGTAGTGCTGATATCATGTCTACCATATCCTCTTAAAATACTCTGTCCAACAATAGCAGTCTCAGGAAGAAATGTTTTGTAATGCTTATTAAAAGAAAAACATGCATTCTTGTACTCAGGAGGGGACGTTGACAGAGGATTATTGGAAAAGTACACAGTAAGTACTTCATAGTACTTGTGGGGGTAGTTTCACTAGTACTGAGTCCAACAGGATCAATCTCACAAAGAACTAATGGCAACAAAAAATAATTCCCTCATCAAACTTAGCAGAAGTGGCTTGATTTTGTTCTCAGCAGGGGACTTTGACAGTATTTCTCAAAAAATACACAGTAAAAGTACTTCAATGTATTGTTAGTAGTAGGCTAACTAATACAAAGTCAAACATTATCAATTTCATTAAGAACTAATGGTAAAACTATATTTTTATCATTCATCAAAGATAGCAGAAAAACATGCATTATGGAGGGGACTTTGACAGAACTCACAAAGTTCACAGTAAAAGTACTTCATTTTATTTCTGGTAGAAGTCAAACTAGTACCGAGTCCAAGAGTGTCAGTTTTATTATGAACTTGTGATAAAGAATATGTGTATCACTCATTGAATATAGCAGGAAAAAAAATGAAGAGCAGCTGATTTGAAAAAAACAAACGTGAGAGACGGCTGAGTTGACCGCAGTGCAGAATCGATGTAGTTTGAATCTCCTTACAATGTTGTCCATTTTAGACATAAGCTTATTATATATACAGCCCTTAATAACTTTAGTTTTCTGGGCTCAAAATGTGTCTTGGCTGTTTTCGTTGTGATCACTAAATTCACCTTGTTTATAATATTATCACAGTTCCAAGCAAACGAGTGCTTTTGTTTTGAAATCACTTCCGTGAGTTTCGCCCCGCCCCTCGCTCCAATGACCATTTGACCATTTAGTAAGGTAAAAAGCAAAAAGGCCTCTCAGAAGCTCTTCCGCTTACTTGTGTACTAAAGAAAAACAAATGAACGGTAGATACATGGATTCTTTACCTATACTGTAGGATAATTTTTTGCCCTATAGTGTTGGAAAATGTCCAGAGAACACTGTAGGACATTATATTAATATTATAAGACAAAACACACACATTTAAAAAGGAGGAAAGAAAACTAATGTACAATGATACCCACCTTTCAAATATCAAAGTCACAAAACAGTATTCTTTTCTTGATTTTCTGCATCACTGATACAGTTTGCCACTGAGAAAAAATGCATAGAGTATGCGCAAGTGTAACTGCCGGACTTTTATTGGTGGCATTAATGTAACAGCGTTGCTGCTCCACACTTACAGATAACTAACACTGTCAGCTGACAATATGTACCCTTCATAGACTAACTCTAAAGTGATGCTATTTCTAAAAGTTACTCGTTAGTGATCAATGGTATTTGCTAATTTTAAGCTTAAACTCTGAACATAACCTGGTCCGGAGCAGGTAATGTCTGCATTATAAGTTATCATAGTGATCTATCCTGCTTAAAAGAGAGCCATGTTCGTTCGGAAAACTCTGGCTTAGGCTTGACATACATCGCTAACCGACTAATCTGGCTTTGGAGTATACCCCTCTGATCCTTTTATCTGGTTAAAGCAGGGCAACATAAACTGAAAGTAATTCACCACATTCATTAGGTTGAACACTCCCAAGTGCGATATTTAATGACCACATGTGACTGCAGCAGAGGAACCAATTTGGTACACAAATTCACAGGCAAAGATGCTTGGATGCAAAACCAAACTGCAGGGAACAAAGGATGCCTGTGAATTGTTAGGCTCCAAATAGACCGTTTTTTTACCTGGTTCTTAAGTTGTGGTGAGAACAAGGCACAATAATCCTATGAAAGCAGCAGGATGTGATGTGTTCAGGTGTGCATTCATGCTGCACCTTCTTTAGTTATCTCAGAAATGCTGCTGTCATAGTCGCACTGAGTTCAGCCTCCGGTGACTCCTCAGGTATGTCGGCACGTTTAACGGTCATGTCAGATGAATGGCTGCGTTCCTGTGTGAACTGGGCTCAGGTGAATTTGTATTGTTGTATGAGTGGGTGGCGGGGACTATAGCTCCGTTAGCAACACTAATACATTGACTCTTCAGCGGTCGGATGTATGACTGCGCACCTGAACGCAGCTCCACCCTTCCGGGCCTCTGGGCGTTCCCCACCACACAAGTATTTGACATTCCTTTCTAATCCCGGTTTTTTTGTGGCTCTAAGTCATAATTAACCCTGGAGATTTAAACATAACTCATTGAAAGGTGTTCATATGACTCATCAAATGTAAGGAATAACTCAACAGAATCATAAAATATCAACATGTTCTTACATCTTAATGCAAGCATGTACGCATCATATAGAAACATTTTTAAAGTAGCAGTTTTATTTGACAAACAGTTATCTTCAAACAATATTTGCGACACATTTAGTAACCTTTTTAACCTGGAATGAAATAAATAGGAATTGGTCATAAATACAGAAATAATGGGGCAAATGTATATTCTACCCCAACAAAAAAACATTCACAAATTAAAAATGACTTCAAGTTTTCAAGTTTTAGTATAAATGGGTCGGAGGCCTTGAGGAAACTGAATGCTATTTAAAACTCAGCTTTAAAATAGCATTCATGGAACAGTTATGTGTGGAATGCTGCTCTCAGTTATTTCATACAGAGCAGCCAAATCGTATGAGCATTACGCAAGTCAGAACTGGAAAGCTAAATTAGTATTTTTGCAAAACTGCTTTTCCTAATATTTGATCACTGGTTACCTGGACATATCTGAATATTGAACAAAGTATGCAACACTGTCTTCCACAAAATTAAGCCCCGATTCAGGTAAAATCCATTTTCAATTACGTTTCGAGGGAAATTGTAACCCAAATGCAGGACACAAAAACTTGGAAGAAAATACATTTAATTGTTGGTTTTCCAAGCAAAAACAGAGCAAGGCAAGTTAAACAAAAAAGAACAATAATCTGAAAATCAGTGACAGAATAGTCCAGTTTAAATACAATCAGAACAAGGACAAGACACAGCTGGGGAGGGCAGAAAACACAAGGGCAGCAGGTGAACAGAATCAGGTCATCAAACAGGCAGGAAAACAGAGACAGGAAGTAAAAACAGACTGAACAGGGGGTGAACACTTTTCAAAATAAAAAAGGAAACAGACAGATGTGACAGAAATGTATTTTGTAGATTACAAATGGTATAGCAGTGTCACAGAAAGCTCAAACCGAACTGAGCTGGGTGGAATTGAGTGAAATGCGACGATCGGCTGTGTTAGTCTTTTTCTTCAAGATTGTCCATAAAGCCTGTCCTCCTACAAAAAACGACCAAATAGGTTGATTGTTCAGCAGCTTATTACGACCCATAGTCACGTTTTAAAGTGTAATACCTCTAGTGGTTGTGTAAGAAACAACATGTTCCCGTTGATTGCAAATGCTCCGGAGGGTCGTTTATTCACAAATAACCCTCTCTGGAAAATCCTAAATTGTGGAATAGTTTGGCCATTAAAATGCTTTTTGATTAGATTTCTAGCGAAAAGTGTATATTGTACTCTTAGAATCCACGTCCAGTGGATGTGTAGGATCTATAGTTTGATAGATATTACGAAGATGATTTGAGGACTCGCCAGGAGAACGTTAATATACTACGTCTTTCTGCAGCGTCCATGTAAAGTTGGCGTCAACCCTCACGGGGTGAAAACAGTTTTTCCGGTCTCGAAGTTTTCATAATAAAAGTATTCCCCTCACTGTCAAATGATTACACAGTGATATCTGCATTACTCATCCACTAAAAAACATCAGTTTATCCTTGGTAATTACACAACATTAATTGGTTTAAATTGTGTACAATGCTTTTGTGTTTTTATCCTTCGATTCGGAGAAACAAATATTTTTTTCGGAGTTAAGGATGGCCGAAGACACTACACTACCCATAATCCTCGGCTATCGTTTGGGAATAAAACATCCGCTTTGCTTGACAAACCCTGTGATTAGTCCTCAAGCTCTGTGATTGGATGTTGGAGTGGCAGTGCGCCAAGGTTACGCCGAGCTCATTGAAATGGAATTAAACCACGGCAGACTATCCAAAACTGGCCTCGAACGTGTCCAGCCCAGAGCCCCCCCCCCCCCCCCCCACACAGAACTACACATGCTGGCTATTGTGTTTAGCAACATGTTCTATGGCACGTCTCTAATGGGAATTAATAATAATAATAATGGGCAGCATTAATATACCCACATGACAGCTAAGGTCAGAAGAGCTTTATTTAACAGCTGGTCTTATGTCTGTGACCCCTCCTGTTGTTCATTGATAAGCCTTGAAACATGCACTTGTCAAGGTTCAGAGGCACATTTTGCAAATATGGCAGTAGCCATCGATCATCTTAAGATATGATAAGATAAGATAAGATATACTTTATTGATCCCAAGTTGGGAAATGTTTTTGTTTCAGCAGAATGTACAAAATGCCACTATTGTTACTTTGTAATTCTAATCCACTACAATTCAGAGGCTAACCTGGTATTTTTACTCCACTACATTTATTTTAGTTACTTTGCAGATTCTGATTAATGATGTGAAATATAAACAACCCTTAAAGCAGACTTTAGTTACACCTGAGTCAAATTCAGGGAAGGTGATTGTCAAGTGCCAAAATAAACTATGCAATATATTAGACGTTAAGTACTTTGTCAGACTTAATATTTATCTGTTGATACCCCCAAAGTTTTTTTCTTATTCAAAAGAAGACCTTAACCTTAAAGTATTCTTTAATGTGTAAATAAAGCCTTATTAGTTTGTCTGTTTCACACATTCTCCTATTAATATCTTTGGACGTCCTCCACTAGCTGTTTTACTGTAGAGATCACTACAGTATCTTCTTGATATTTTCTAATCTATATTTCTATCATTGATCACTTTCCCCCTATTTTGTGTGTAGGCTACTCTTAATATTTAAATGTTTTCATCAAATATAACATATTCAACAAAAAAATGCAATAACGTGCTTTAACCACTAGGCGGTGAGGGTTAAAAAAACTGTCAAGTTTACAGTGTTAACACAACAAATTATACTTTCCAGTATAATTTCCAGTTTAGTTTATGACAGATTTATTTTGTTATCCACACATATATTGTTTTGATATTTGTAACACCAAACATGACCCAGTGGTCTAGTTAATAAAACATAATAATATCAAACATAATATTACTATTAACTTTATTGTGAAATTAAAACAGAACGATAAAGAAAAATACAGTTTCAGTCTCTCGATTTGAAGCTTATGCATTGTACCATGAACCTGTATATACCTGTAACAGTCAACTGGTGAGGAGTTGGAAAGGTAGTTTCTGAAGATGTTACAAATAACACACAGCATACAATGCCATAATACCTTTGTATTATTAGTGTAGAACACTTATGTATGTATAACATCTGAAGATGTGTAGTTTTATTCATGTTTTCACATAATTTTACAGGATATTGCTATAATATTTCACATATTGTAGTTCTACACATTAATATCTGATTTGTAAAACATCACAGACAGAAAGGTATATCCGTCATTTAATGGTAAGTTATTGAAATTCTGATTCCATAGATGTGTCTCCCATCACCCAAAGCCCCTGACTATTCTCTCAACTCAGTATTTACATTCTTTAATTCAAAGACAATCAGTAATATCTTGAAAAACTACAAGTCCTTTTATATCAGATGTGTAATATTTAATGCAGCCGAACCGTGTATTACAATGCCGTTATCTGATGACTTCCAAAGAGAAAAACAAGCACACTCGGAATAAAGTATTATCTTCTTTTTTTTTTTAAATGTTTTCGGATTTCATATCGCATAAACACCATATCCCAACTTGCATTGTGGCTAAAACATCCAATCACCGAGCTTCAACGATAGCTGAGGATTATGGGTAGTTCGATGTTTTAGCCTATCAAAACCTCTGAAAAAAGAAATGCGTCTCTCAGAATTGAAAGGGAAAAACCTATGGGAAAAACACAAAAGCAGTGTACACAATTTAAACCAATTAATGCCGTGTAATTAACCCTTTGGAGTCGACCGTCACGCCGGCGTGATCAGATCACATGACCTTTTCAAGCCGGTGCCGCATAAAAACAACAGACCGGACAACATTGCCGTGTGTTTTCGTCGAAAGTACTGGCTTGAAACTATATGCCAGTCTTTGTTTCATGCAAAAAGACCCAGTAAACACGGAGATACGATGATATAAAGTTAATATAAATATATTTCAAAAGTATGAAAAATGGAAGCACATATTTTAATATCTTCGCCGTATTTTATAATTTTACGAAACGGAAAATACTGGAAACTGTAGATCCTGCTCAACAGGATGTATTTACCAGGGAGGGGGTGAGGTAATCAGGTAAACGGAGTGATACGAAGCGAGACGAAAAGAGACGAAGAGGGACGGCGGGAACCGAAGAGAGACGGCGGGAAATGGAGAGAGACGAAGATATACGAAGACAGGCGGCGGGAGACGAAGAGAGACGGCGGGAGACGAAGAGAGACGGCGATTGAAGTAAAGTGACAGACAAACGTTGAGAATTTAGATATAGTTAGATAGATTTAGAGTTTTGAAGATTCAACTATGATGAAGAGAACTCTGAACGTGAGTCAAGCTCAAGCTATAAGCTTGTTCTTTGACATGGAGGAGGAGGAGGAGGAGCCTGTGATGTTGCCCTCTGTGTCGTAGTTGACAGAATCTGCTTTGAAGCGTGGCACAGATAAAGACAGAAAAAAAGATTTTTGTACATAATGTGTATATATATATATTTGTGTAGGTGTAATAAGCGCTTGAACAATCAACCTATTTGGTCGTATGAGTTGGAGGACTTGTTGTGTCCATAACATCTCAGTCCTTGATGCATCGATGTATGTACCTAGAGCCTGTTAGAAACCAAACTGCAAAGCTACCAGAGAATATTCGCTTCTAGTGACACTCTAAAATACTCCTCCTTTCCCAGAACAATCAGAGAGTGGAACATGCTACCAGAAGAAGCTGTCACCGCAGAGTCTGTGAATTGCTATAGCGGGATTATTCATGCCCCACTGAGCGTGATACCTCTGGGTTTTGCTCAGTATAAAGGTCCAGGTCCAGACCCATGCCTCCTGATCGCCACTCACCACTTAGGTTCAGATTTAATTAATGAAGTAAGGATTTACCTGCTTGTGTGGCTAAAATATCTTTGAGTCCTCAATATTTTATGGAGCCAATAGAAGGACATGAATTGATTTTTCAGTTTGCAAAATAGAACCCTTAAAGTGCCAGTGAAGTGCATTTTTATGCGCCAAAATGAAATGGCAGTTTCATTTCTTACATATAATTGTACCTGTTCATGGCTAAAATAATTTTTTAGGAAGTGCGAGGGACGAGATAAACATCGCAAATTTTTCAGAGTCTGAGCCTACCGCTGCTGCAGACGATAGCGGCTGTGACGTCACAAGATGGGCCCAGTTGTGATTGTAAACATGGCGGAGCCTTCGGAAAGTGATACTGGTGCGAGAGAAATGAGTGATTTTGACAGCTTTTCGGACAGGATAGATGAGGAAAGTGGCCATGGAAGTCAATTTAGTTGAGGACAATATTTTGTCATAGATCTAGAGTAGATCTACACACAGGATTGGCCATCACCTGATCATACATTCATCTGTTCATAGCATGATGCAACATTCATGTTCACATGCAGTGTTGTGCTAGTTACTGAAAACCAGTAACTAGTTACAATTACTAGTTACTTCACTACTTACACCAAAAAGTAATGCGTTACTGTGAAAAGTAACTTTTTAGTTACTTAAAAAAGGGCACCCATTAATGCCCTTATACTGTAGCCTTCATTTCAGTACTGTTATTGCATCGGAGAATAATACAACCTGTTGATCAACTTGACATGCATTTGCATCACTGAACTCTGCTAAGCAATGTGGTCTATACAAACACAAACACAAAGATATGTTTCAAAGTGCCAATCCAGCCGCTGTTGCTTAGGTGGAGGTGGAGTGGCGTCGGATGAGTCTGGGTCTGTGGTCTTAGCTACTAGCTTCGTCCCAGCATGTTGTTTCTGCAGATGTTTCAACAGATTTTAATTGCTGTTTTGGGCAGTCGATAGGATCTTTGACCCGCCAAGACACAACTTACATTTAACTAAAACGTTCTTTTCTTTGTGCTCGACAAAAGTGAAATAGTGAGAATATCTCCAGGCGGAGAAACTCGACTTGAGCTCTGCCGCCGCCATGATAGTCTTGTTAGAGACACAAACACAGTGGCCTTTATTTTTCATAAACAATCTACGAATCTACGAAACAATAACACCAGCCACTCACCTTCATCTTTTGGTAACAGAAACATCGCCACTTCGGCAGAATTGACATTACCACAGCCAGCGGCAATGCATCGCTTCCCGTGTGTTTTTCCTCCCTTTTTCTTCACTGTCGCCTCCATTGTCAGGTTTCCTCGATTGGCAATCACTTCCAGTCGACTGCGAAACACTTTCCAATAAAATACTCGCTCAAAAACGTTGGTAAATTCCACTTTGAAACAGAGACAAAATGAACGGTGGTGAATGTAAACACTTCGGCTGAGCCCATCTTCTGACGTCACGCAGTAGATCGCAAGCCACGCCCACGAAGGCGGAGGTTTCCCAGCGGAAAATTCCAACTCGTCAAATTCGTTGCTATTCCAACATCTTTTATATGGGTTCCAATGGACAATTTTGGTCATTACTATACGTATTAGCATAACAGATCATGCACCGGCGCACACTTCACTGGGTCTTTAAGACAGCTTCAGTTTGAACTTTCTCTCCTATTTATTTGTCTTCTCATTTACAAGCAGTGTACACAGGTGGGATCAGTTAGGTTTCATACTGACCTCTCCTAAAGTTTCAATGACTGTAAGTTATTGTAACAGGTTAAACACTGACTTTAGTTGCACGTGTTTATGATCTCGTCTGTCCTGCTGGATGAATCCATCTCTCTGAAGTTGTATTTTTGGCTTCTTTTTAACTTACAGAACTTTCAAAAAACGTGAAACTTTACCTCAAAGAGGGTCTGACAGAGGACGTTTTTTTTTCTGGTGTTGTGAAAGCCTAATACAATCAAAAGTATGATTAAGTACTTTCTAAAGAACCGTCATTTTCGTTAAATTAATAAGGCATTACTGCTGAATGACAGATTTGCTGCTGAAGTCAAGAGCTTCAAATGTCACTTTTCTGATTCGACAACATAAACAAATAAAGAAATCCCTTGTGTTTTCTGCTTCCTGTCTGATGCAGCCAGGGAATCTCCCATCGGATACCTTTCATTTTTGTATTACTCTATTTCCTCTGCTTTGTTCTCTGCTACCCTTTCTCCCCCTTTTTCTCTCACGCACCCTTCCCTTTCTCTCCTTTACAGTTGAACTAGATTCTTCCTGCCAGAGATGACTCACTATGTTAGTATGAAGAGAAAGAATAGGAGGAGGAGATGTGGAGGCGGTCTGTTGAGAGGGAAACATCCTCTTTGTCCTTTCACTACTTAGTTTTTCTTTTTTTCACATGTAGAAAATCACTCTTTGTCTTTAATTCGTTCATTTACCTGCAACGATTACAAACTACGCTATGTTAGTGAGTAGCTCAAAAGAAACTGCAGTGAACCAGTGCAGAAAAATAAAGGAGGTTGCAGTAACAAATTAAGAAATGATACAACATAAAAAATAGAAAATAAAATAGAATTGCATGCAGCAGGTTTGCCTTATATTACAAATGAATGCCCTCATTAAAAAATGTGTGGTGAGAAGGTAAGAATGACACCAATATATGCCATGTGGTATGTAAATGTAGGATTATCTTGTGTGTAACCCATTCATTTGATTGTTCACTTTTGACCATGGTCTTAATGGGGATTGTGAATCAAACAGCATAACAAATTAAAACATTGTTATAAGAAACTGGCCTGAAAACGTGTGTAAATGTAATATTAGTAACATAATGATTTAAGGTGAGTAGAATCCTAGCACATTGCTTTTCTTATCCCATTAATGTAACCTTTCAGATTTAAGCAAGCTGCAATAAGCCATCTACCTAAAGAAAAGCAGGAAGTTTGATATCTGACAAGTTCTGAACAAAGAAAGCTTGTACAGAAACCTCCACAAGGAGAAAACTTAATTTGGCTTATTTGAAGCTGATGCAATAGCACTTACAATGGTTGGGCTGATAGTACGCTAATATTTACAGGAATCTTGCACTTATTCTACGATGCTCTGCTGAAGGAAATGTAATGAAATGTGAAAACTGCATTGTTTGCATTGAATGTTTCATTAGTTGTGTGTGTTGTAGCTGTATAGCTCCACAATTAATGCTGAAACCTCTCAGGACAAAGATATACCTATAGGTAATATAACCTCATCATATACACATGAGAAGATATGTGGCATTTGAATGGTTGCATGTAGAGATTACACCAGGGGGAGAATAGGGATTGACTTGCAGCCAGTGGCGGCCGGCCCATAGGGGCGCTAGGGGCGCCCCCCCCCTCTTCCCACATGTTTGATTGTCATTGAAAAATAAAATAAAAAATATATTTAAAAAAATGTATATTTTTATTTTTATTTTTAATGAACAAGGTAAATATTATATAGTTGGTATCAGTAAAATGTATAATTTAAAATAAAATCTCGTTTAAAATTGTGATACGATGTCTAAAGTTACTGATAAGTCACGTTTCCTGCCTGGCCACGTTACCCTCTCTCGTCTGGGCGCTAAGAAAGGAGCCCTCAGCCCAAGCAGCAGCAGCCAACACATTGCTGACTGTTGCTATCTGTAAACTATGCCGCCGGAACATCATTTCAGCCAATCAGCGTCGTCAGATCTGATGGTCATAGGGCGCCAATGTCAGCGCCCGATGCAGTCTGTGAGTTGTTTGGACTCGTATCCAAGGTGACGCTACAGTAGTTGATAAGGATGGCTGCGTGTGCAGGTGGAGACTCCGGACCTCGGTCCCCGCCCAATAGAGAACCGCAGTGACGCGTCCTAAAACCCGGAAGTAAACTCCTTCCGGTTCCTTCGACAAAAATGCAATTCAATTTCTCCATAGGATTTTGGAAAATAGCTCGAAATAAGGTCTGTGGTTGACACACATTTAAGAAACAGATCACGTTTTGTTCAGCCGGATAATATCCACATGTCTACCCTACTTTTATAATTTTCGAATTATAAATCTAGTCGCCAGAAGCAAAATGCTAACGTTATGCTATAAACGAACGACAGCAGGGTCGCTGCTTCAACGTCACGCTCCATATTCAAAAATACAGATTCAAAATTGTACAAGTTGAAGCTTTTGTTTTAACAGTTTGCAAGAGCGCAGGTACTTGCCTTCCTTAAACCTAAAGATCTCCATCTCTCTCTCTCTCACACACACACATATACACACACACACACACACACACACACACGCACACATATTATTGTATATATTGTATTGTATACAGCATCCATCAAACTAGATTTTTTGCCTTAATGCTCTGTTTTCTAATATTTCTGTGTTTCTGAACCACGTCTGTGTCTGCATATAATGTTCGTATTTAGTCTCCTGATTTTAAATGGGAATTAAATCATTTGAGTGTTCCCAAAGCACCGGTGTTCTGCAGTTTGTGTGGGCCTACTGTACTGTTGCACAGTTTACTGTAGAAACTATGTCCAGGACAAGGTATTTGGAAGTTTTGGAAGATTCATAGCTAACCACACTGAAGATTATGGAGGTATTGATCAGTCTTCTCATACCTCTAACATCACCAGAAGTCATCATTTAAGGGGTCATTTCTAAAAAAAATCTTCCGGGGGAACATCCCCCCGGACCCCCCCCCCTTTGGTTTATTCACCATTACAATAGCCCACCGAAAATAATTTCCACCAGCCGCCACTGCTTGCAGCAATAGGATCCTTATGTTTCTGATGGGCATCATTTTAAATACTGAAATGTGAGATTCCTCCACATCTGATCTCAAGTTCACCTCTAGGTTTTTTACAGGATACTTTTAAACCGTGCACGAAAACCCTTTTTTGAATGGTATTGTGTCTCGGGGACTGCGGGGGACAATCATTTTGGAAACTGGTACAGTACTTACGTCCACTAAAAGATTCTTCAACAACAATATGGACAGGAGCCAACGGATAAATTAAATGTTTTGATTTACTTTTTGCTTGATCTGGTCTGGTATATCTAACTCTTGTTAGAAAAATGCTGTGAGATGTTATATTTTGTCTCAAGAAATTTCGAGAGAGAAGGGCCGGGAAGAGTTTGCTGTTGATTTTGATGTCATGAACAAATACATTTAGCTGATTTACACAATGTGGATGTGACACAATATTTCCTAGCTGGATAGCTAACTTTGTTAGTCTAAGTAGAAGTGTAAGTTGAAGGACAACATTTTTAATTATTTGTAGGGTCCTTTCTATTGTGTTGTCGGACACTTATAACAAGAGGATCCCATTAGTGGCAAAAACAAGCACTTTTAAAGGGCGTACATTAATGGTGCAGAATTGTGGTGATGAATATTTAGCTGATTTAAACAATTTGGATGCGACCTGACATTTTTCCTAGCCGACTGTTAGACACAATAACCAACAGACCACAATTCCTCTCTCACATACACTATCATTCTCTCTCACACACACTACAATACCCTCATACATACTACAATTCCTCTCTCACATACACTATCATTCTCTCTCACACACACTACTACTGTATACCCTCATACATACTACAATTCCTCTCTCATTTACACTATCATTCTCTCTCACACACACACTACTATACCCTCATACATACTACAATTCCTCTCTCACATACACTATCATTCTCTCTCCCACACACTACAATACCCTCATACATACTACAATTCCTCTCTCACATACACTATTATTCTCTCTCACACACACTACTATACCCTCATACATACTACAATACCTCTCTCACATACACTATCATTCTCTCTCACACACACACTACTATACCCTCATACATACTACAATTTCTCTCTCACATACACTATCATTCTCTCTCACACACACACTACTATACCCTCATACATACTACAATACCTCTCTCACATACACTATCATTCTCTCTCACACACACTACTACTGTATACCCTCATACATACTACAATTCCTCTCTCATTTACACTATCATTCTCTCTCACACACACACTACTATACCCTCATACATACTACAATTCCTCTCTCACATACACTATCATTCTCTCCCCACACACTACAATACCCTCATACATACTACAATTCCTCTCTCACATACACTATTATTCTCTCTCACACACACTACTATACCCTCATACATACTACAATACCTCTCTCACATACACTATCATTCTCTCTCACACACACACTACTATACCCTCATACATACTACAATTTCTCTCTCACATACACTATCATTCTCTCTCACACACACACTACTATACCCTCATACATACTACAATTCCTCTCTCACATACACTATCATTCTCTCTCACACACACACTACTATACCCTCATACATACTACAATACCTCTCTCACATACACTATCATTCTCTCTCACACACACTACTACTGTATACCCTCATACATACTACAATTCCTCTCTCATTTACACTATCATTCTCTCTCACACACACACTACTATACCCTCATACATACTACAATTCCTCTCTCACATACACTATCATTCTCTCTCCCACACACTACAATACCCTCATACATACTACAATTCCTCTCTCACATACACTATTATTCTCTCTCACACACACTACTATACCCTCATACATACTACAATTTCTCTCTCACATACACTATCATTCTCTCTCACACACACACTACTATACCCTCATACATACTACAATTCCTCTCTCACATACACTATCATTCTTTCTCACACACAAAGTTTTCTATCTTGCATACACTACTAGAGTATAGTATTGTAGTATGATGTTGTCTGTAAGTGGGAATAATAGTGTTTCTAAGAAAGTACAGTTTGGTATGTAAGTTTGATTTATGGCCCAGAAAAAAGTGTGTGAAAGAGAGTATGATTGTGCGTGTAAAAGTGTTTAGCAATATGTATAAAAGAGTTTAATGGTGTATGTGTGAGATTCTGATATTGTTTGTAAAACCATGTGGCGTCGCCTGGCCTGGGTATTCGGGGCTTTAGCCCGGTAGATTTAGCAACATGTAGTTCATGTAATTCATGTAATTCTCCATGTCCACTTGTTGCTGATGGTTGTGGTAAAGGAGCTGTAGATTTTGCACTAACATCTGTAGCATGGTCGAGCTGTAGATTTTGCACTAACATCTGTAGCATGGTCAGTAGCAGTAGCACTAGCAGTAGCTATTGACAGTAGCTACTGACCATGCTACAGCAGTGAGCAGCAGAGGTGGGGAGAGGTGGGGCTATGGCTTCATTGTTATTAGGAAATGATCGTATAGGGCGTACACACTGAGCCGTTTGCCCCCCCCCCCGAGCGTTCCGGTTGCAGATCTATCCACCTTGGGACCCGTTATTGTTTGCGGGGTCCGTTTCCGCGTTTCCGTTACGGCCTCGTGTGGCCGAACGGGCTAAACGAAAGAGAAAAGTTGCGGATACAACCGTTTGCGTTATCGTGTAAACACCGCCTAAGTATGAGTTGTGAGCTAGACGGCCTCTCATATTTCAGCCCATTAAGTGCCTGCCAACTGCAGAGCTCTCCCTAATGCTAGACCAATTTCAAAAACTTGTTGTCCTCATCTGTTACTTGTGCGAGTGTGTGTGTGTAAGTGTGTTTACCAGAGATAATATGGATGAAGTGTGTTAAGATAACTGCTTGTTGTGTATAAACATCTGTCACGCAAGGAGCGTGGCGAGAGTTTCCACTGATGTTTCAGCTGTGTGCGTGGTGCGTGTATGTGTGTATGCGTGTGTGGGCGGCGGACGACCAAAACTTCCGATTGTAAGCCTTTAATGTTACCCTCACACACAAGCAGTAGTACAAGTGTCCCTTTAACACAAACACTTCAAAGTCGCTGCAGCTGCTTCTAATGTTTATTACATACCTATAACACGTGTGCTAGGGCAGGTGTGTGTGTGTGATGCTGTTGAGTTGAGTGTGTTATCACTATGTGGGTTAAACCTCAGCAGATACTGACTGTTAGTCACACAGTCAATGGAAAAAACTGTGGAACCACAATGAATAGTATAACAGGTCACAGTGATAAAACCTCCAGCTGCTTGTTGTGGTGGTCAAAGGACCAAAACAGCAGTTATACAACTCCTCCCAAAATTCCCCAGAAATATGTCCTGGTATTTATTTTGATTAAGTCTGTCAATCAACTGACCCTTTTGACACTCCAACATGGTAACTGGGATGCTTAATGAAGCTAATGTTAGCTTATTGTAGCTTATTGTGCGGTATATTTTATTAACAATTGTGTTTTTCCAGTTATTTGCTGATTTCTATTACCTCTTAAGCCCAATTGCCCCCGCCGGCGAACACAACAATATTGCACGAAACTGTGTCTCAGGGCTTCTTAACATTTAACAACCTATTCATTTGTCATACCCACTTAACGGGAAGAAACTCAGCTAACTGACAATATTAACCATTTTTAGCTAAACGAAACACAAGGGTAATACCAAGCCTCTGAATTAGCACTAAGCGAAAAAATGCTAACGCACTTAGCACAGAACTCACGGTAGAGATATTTTATAAACCTCTCTAAAAAGTTCAAATTTCACTTGTTTTGCATCAATCTTGATACAGGGTACTTATTGTATGTTACTTATTATATGTTATATATATATTGGATTCCTAAAGGTTTTTGTCTACTATCCCATCATTCAAGGGTGGTTTTCCCTATAACTAATGTTTTTTTTATATATATATTGATTCTGACTTTTCTACATCCAACTCACAGGTGTATCATTGCTTTGAGAAAAAAGATTATTAATTTACCCCTTTTAGAAGTGAAGATATAGTCATTTGTTCTGGGTATGTCATTTTCGAGCCTGAGACATGAAAAACAGGCTCAGGGCTTAACAGGTTAATGTCCACGTGGTCTGAAAATCTATGAGCAGACTCATGAATCTTATGGTGTAATTATATTCATTAAAACTGAAGGGAACACAGACATTTATTTTAGGCTCTTAACCTTTCACACTACAAACGATTGTAATTCACAGACAGTCCAGCCTGCACTCAGAAAGGTAAAGTATACATGTAGTTACTGATAAAAGACTTTAACGGCTTATTAAGCAGTGTTTTAAAGTTCTATGTGTCTTCTTTGCTTCTGCTTCAAATCCAGTTTATGTCCAGTTTTGCTGATTTAAACACTTGCTGGTTGATCAAGCTGCACACAAAGTGATGCAGTTGACCTATTCAGACTTATCATGTCAGTTGAGACTCAATTTAAGGTGGGTCAGGTAGTAAAGAATTTGCAGATTATGCTAATCAAACCCAATAACCTCATCAGCGTACCTGAAAATGAAACAGGAAACTCTTTGTGCTTTGGTATCCTGGAAATTAATATAGCTACATAAAGCTTCAAGAAGTAAATGAGCGATAGCAGACTGTGTTATAAGTCAGCGTGTTATCATTTAGTGTTATCAGTGTGGTTGGCGGTTAGATAAGAGCTCTCATGTAAATAATAGTTTGTGAGTAAACTCTGTTTGCCTGACCTTGGCAGGACGAATACCCAAAATCCTTTGGCTGATATCCAACACAAACACACAGCATGAAACTGTGAAACTCTTTCCAGTAGTTTGGTGTTACAACTGCAGCTTAACGTTTTTACAGGTAAAAGACATGAAGCAATGAAATGACCTTGGAAGAACAATATATCATACTTAGGTATACTTTGTATTGTATTATCAAAAACTCTGAAGGAGTTGACTATTCCACTGGTTGCAAAATAAAGGTGTTAACCCTAATCCCAACCCTAACCCTAACCAATTTTTTCCAAAGAAAGTTGATAATTACATGTGCAAATTAGACAAAAGGTTTCCCAGAAATGTATCATAATTTGTGCTGATGAATAAAAACTTGATAATGACATAAGGGAATGCAAATGGAAATAAAATACTTAATTACAAAGATGTCAACAAATGTAATCTACAACAGAATATTAGGGTCCCATTGAGGAGAATGTAATTGTATTACAAGACTTAATTTATTGGGAATAAAGTCGTAAATCTTATTAGAGAAAATAAAAGCAGTTACATAAGTCTAACAAAAAATAGCAACTTTCTTCTGTAAAGAGTTCGACTTAATACTCAATTTAAGCACTTAATCTTGAACATATTGAGTGAATCGACTGTGCTAAAGATGTAAATGTTCTTTGTCAAACATGTATATTTTGTTTGGCTACTCCAAACAATAACCTTAAAAAATTATCATGTATGATATTACCAGTTGCTGTTGACCTTATGTAGGCTATCCCCTTTTGCCACTTCCGGTCCAAGCGCATATATCTACACTGTAAGAAACGTACCGTGAAATTCACAGTATTTAACTGGCAGCAATTGGCAAGTTACTTACTGTAAAATGAATTACAGTAAGTAACTTGTCAATTGTTGCCAGTTAAATACTGTAAAATGAATTACAGTAAGTAATTTGTCAATTGCTGCCAGTTAAATACTGTAAAGGTAATCACAGTATTTACAAGTTTTTATTTACAGTAACAGTGTAAAATGAAACACAGTAACTTCCAAGTACTGTATTTGTGTTTACAGTAATAGTGTTTTAACTGTAAAATGAAACACAGTAATATGTAATTACTTTATTTTTTGTTAAAGCAGTAGTGTTATAGCTGTAAAATGAAACACAGTAACTTCCAAGTACTGTATTTGTGTTTAAGGTAATAGTGTTTCAACTGTAAAATAGAAACTTTAATGCTATAATTTTAAGTTAGAGTATCAGTATTGTAACTGTAAAACAATTTCTTTATTATAGTATACTTCATGTCATGCTGGTAATTTACAGATTATCAGAAATTCTTGACACAATTTTAAAGCTCACCAATAACTGCAGGGAGGCAGCAAACAATATATTTTAACAATGTATTCTTAATTGTTGAACGGTATCAAGAACATGTATTTTCTTGTGCTAAATGGGTGAGCATACCATGGCTACCATAGTCTTCCATTGCATATCCCATGTACAATTATCTTCCATGTCTTATAAACTGTGCTTAACTGACCAACCGCTGCAATTCCTACACTTATTAAATATTTTCATCCATAAAACAATGGATATTAATATCCAAAAACATGGAGATTGCATTTTTAAAACAGTGGCGATAACAAATCAACCCAAAAATATGAAGCCTTTTCTTCTGCCAAGCAATTTTAGAGACGCGCTGTAGTTGAAAAGGTATCACGACCTCGACACAGACTGGAGAACCCAAATGCACGACCCAGAGACACAGTCTTGAATGTAACAAAAATTGTCTTTTTAATGTCAATGAACAGAAAATCCCTCTTAACAGAGTAAGTACTGGAATAACAAAACAAACACTCACAAGGAGGAACAAACTAAGCAAAAAGAGAACTTAAGATAAACTCAAGTCTACAAAAATAACAAAACCTGACAAGACTGTACGATCCTCTCTTTGCTGAGGCCTGGCAAGACCATACGTGGAAACAAACAAGACGAACTGACACAGGACAGGGGAAGACAGGACTATTTAAACATGAGGTGAGTGGGAACAGGTGGAAACAATCAGGGGCGGGGCAGACGCTGACGATGGCGGGAAAACACACAAAGGGAGGAAGTAACAGGGCCTGAAATGAGAGAGGGAAGTACAAAATAAAACAGGAAATGGAAAACGAGACACGACATGAAACACGGGGACTTAACTAGAGATGAATGACATAAATAGACAGACCTGACATGACGTGAATAAACATGAAAACCTGACTAAACATGAGATGACAGAGATAATACATAAACATAACTAACACATTTGACGAGACACAACAAAAGGCACTGTTTGGCAAATACATTATCACTATTCTTAGATAATATACAGTATTTTAAAACACTTTGAATACAAACAACCAAATGCATGCAGGAATGGACCCTGTACTGAACTTACAAACCTTACACATGTAAGACATTTTGATAAGCTAGCCGAGTACAGTTAGCTTAATTGCTTTTTCACTAAGCGGCCTGGCGTCGGACTGTCAAACTTTGGCTACGGTTACATAAATGAACTGACAAAATTGTTTGTATTAATTACTTTCTTTGTCTCTTGAGTTACCATGTCCATTGGGGGAGGTTACTTCCTGGTTCAGCAAAGGGCGTGGCCGAGCGCTGAGGACTCATAAATACTGCAAGGAGCCAATTGGGACAGAGTCGCCACAATAATAATAAAAATGATGATCATTACCTTACTTTTGTCTATTTTTATTCCTCAGTGTTGCGTTTTTAAGGTGCAATGCCAAGACACATTCTTTGTATAAATCAGCACCACATTTGTAGTTCTTCCGGTTTGCAAAGACATAGGGTCTTAAAAATATATATCTACTAAGTATATAAAATATCTAGTATAGCCAAACTAGTAATTACACTGCATCAAGATTATGTATATTAAGAAAAAGATGTTGGTTTAGTTAAGATATTTTAGATATTTTAGCTATTCTAGAAATGGGGTTTTTCGGTTGGATCTTTCTTTTTTGGTTACTGTGATCTTCTACAGTACATTGTTGGTTACTGTGATTATCTACAGTACATTGTTGGTTACTGTGATTTTATACAGTTGGGACGTTACTACTGCTATTTCTACAGTATCTCCAGAGTTGCTGTAATTTTTGGTTGGAAACACGGTATTATACTCTAAAATGGTATACAGTAATTTACTGTGCACAAACACTGTAAATAACTGTGGATTTCACAGCCATTTTTTACAGTGTAGCTACCTATTTGAAAAGCTAGCTAGCTATTGCCAAATTGCTGGCTCTTGTCATTTAAATGTGTATTATTATTCAAACCCAATATGGTTAAACTTGCAGTGTGGACCTGTGTCTAGAGAGTAATTATAAAAACATTGTTGACATTTTCTTTTTCAAGCCTTTCATACAGCCAGCTCTTCACAGCTCCGAAAATCAGAAACAGTATATTCAAAAGCTTGAAACAGGTTTCTTTGGCAAGTAAATGTTGATGAAAGTGGCAACACTATGCAAAGTAAAAGCATCTATGCTCTAACCAGAAGTACCAACACATATGCAATATGAAGCCCCCTAGAGCAAGAAAGCATTAGGTGAATAGATGGCTGAGACAGTTTTGATGGCTTTTTTATATAAACCCATCAGTAAGTGAATACAATAACTAATTACAAAGCCCTTTAACTCTAAATGTTTAAAAATGTAAAAGGTTTTCATCATTACATTTACAGATGAGTCCTTATTCAACAATACAGAAGATGTGGTGTATTAACATTCCCCTTGATGATGCCACAGTGAACCTAGACTTTTTTATTTAAAAGTTTAACAAATAATCATTCAAATCTGATATTTACTTAGCGAAACCCTGATTTCACCACATTTGGAAGATTGACCAGAGCATAAAGTCTGAACTAAAGCCTATATTCTGTAAACTGGTTTAATGTCAAGTTAACATTTCTTCTGTAAAAAAAAAAAATTTAAAAAAGGGAAGAGGAAGGAGAAGGAGGCGATTTGGGGTAATTTTCCACAACAGTTGCGGCTGAAACCATTTCAGATAATGAGGCTCAGACAAGTCCAGACTCTTCCCTCGGTATTATGTAATATCTGAACATTACCCGCCTGTGGAAGAATAAGTGCTCATTTACATGAGAGTCAGATTTAATGCTTCTCCATAGTGATTTTCCAATAACATACATGAAATGGTTAGTTTATAATGAGTATTTTAAGTTGTTTAAACTACAATTTGATTTATTAAAATTTTTAATATATTTTTTAAATTGTAATCTTTAAATGATTATTATTCAACAGTAGACTGACTTTTGTCTTTGAAATGCACAAACTGTTGACCTGCACTTTTCCATCAATGGGAGGAAGTTGAACAGAGATATTTAGCTGAGGAACATGAGGATGTATTTGATTGATTATAACATTCTGTTCTATCTCCTCGGAAAAACTTCCAGCAACAGGCTGACTGAGTTCTGCTTCTTAAAGAGGACATATGTGTGTTCATTTTAGGTTCATATTTGTATTTCATGCTTCTACCGTGACATGTTTACATGCTGTTCAAAAAGCTCTTTATTTTTCTCATACTGCCTGTGCTGCAGCACCTCTTTTCACCCTCTGTCTGAAACCAGAGAACAGTCTGCTCTGATTGGTTAGCTGGCCGGCTCTGTTTTGATTGGTCAACCATTTAGAGATGTGTTGAAAATGTCCAGCCCCTAAGCATATCACGTTCAGTACAATGTGTGGAGGCGTTAACCAATAGAAGTATGATTGTTACATTGTGATGTCACTATGTTGCTGATATAAATAAAAGAGTTCAATGCAGGTGTTTCAGGCAGGAGGACTGTGTGGGAGAGATACTCTCTCTGGAGGGAATGTTGGGATTTTAACCTATGCAGACTATTTACATGCTATAAATATATGTACATATATATAAATACTGTCAGGTAGACAGGTTTACAGAAGTTTAAGTAATTCCCAAATGAAACATCTGATTGCATTGTAAATGTATATGCGTAATGACAAACCATAATTTATAAATTCATATCGTAGAACGATACAAGCATGCCAAAAAAACAGACGTAACCTCCGTGGAAAAGTACATGTAAAACATACTTTAAAACAATATTTTTAAAGTATGTTACGGAGCATCATTGACAACAAGCTCATTAAAATGCCAGAATATAACTGTGAATAAAAACACAGGCAAAAATCATCACAAGGCTAGAGTTATGAACAACATTAAATAAAATATATTACGTATTTGATATTATGTATTTGATATTTTATAAATGGTATATTGTATCCCTGCATTTCAGTTTCTGCCTTTTTTTTGGAGGATTTTCAATTTTTATTCATATTTAATGGGTATAGTTTGAGGTAGCCACAGTAAGAGTTTCATTGCAAGTTTTCTGCAGTTGTACGTACGTTATCGTAAAGTTATTGTGACAATCAAGTATGTGAAAAACATGAAACGCTGATCTGATATACCATGTGATAACATTTACTTCCTTATCTATTTTGAACCAGGTGTGGAGTACATAAACACTGAGCTAATAATAGAATGAGTAAAACAAGTTCAGTCAGGAAGCTCTAAAAACTAAAAAGAAATAAAGAAGACTTCTGTCAATTCTAGAACATTTTCACAGACACCAATCCTATTTTCCCTTCACCGCGTACCTAACATACCTTTTCTGTTACCTGTCCAAGTGTACATGGTGCTTACATGGCAACACCGTCAACAGGTCGTACCCAGATGCCCCGGGGTGATAAGGGGACCTCGGTGACTAACATGACATCATCGTAACACATCAACATGTATGTGTGAGGCAAATGATATGAGTTGCTAGACATTAATCATTAAAATAACAGGTGGAATGTTGTAATGGACTGTTACTCATCAGTGGGTTAAGCTAAAGCTGTAGCAGCTCCAGCTCATTACTAATATAACTGGGAATTATGACCATGAATATTTAAAAAAGTGAAAGTTAATCCACAGAAATCCCTCTGGACAGATGTCTTTGTCCCAAATGTTCTTAAATATCTTGTACAAAAGCGTTGGTTTGGATTCAGTATTTACCATAGACTATATTTATGACATTTTGACACTATGTCACCATATCTTCACTATGAAGTTGAGTTATTTGGACCTCTTTCTGTATCATTCTCAATGATGATCATACTTTTTATTTCTAAATCAGCTCAATGTTTGCATTTAAATATATATTTTGTTGAGTGTAGCACCTGTATCAAATATGCATCTGGATGAAGTGTTTGATGCTTATGCAAAGTGTAATATTCAAATTGCAGAAAACCATTTGGTCTATTTAGAGAATTTGGAAAAGCGTTGCCTATGGTCATATTTAGTTGTTTGAATGATTGTATAAACTTGACAAAAAGACATGTTTGATACCTTTCGTTTGCAATTATAGGGCTTTCCCCCAAAAATTCTGAGAACAAGTTTGCAGATGTAATGATTATAAGCTAAATCAGTCTGTAGAAATCTATTACACACAACATCCCAATGTCTAGATCAGGGGTCGGCAACCCGCGGCTCTCGAGCCGCATGCGATTCTTTAAGCCCTCTGCTCTGGCTCCCTTGAGCTTAGATAAAAATAAGAAGGAAATAAAATAAAAATATTTGTAGGACTATTTATATTTTGTTGCACGGTTGAAAATGTTTCGTATCTTGTATTTTGAAGTGATACTGTGACTCATACAATTTTTTAAAAACGGTTTTAATTAGGTCAAATAAAATATGCGTCATATCCTGCTACGGCCCCGCAACAGCGCCTTTTCTTGCAGGCGAATAACCTGACCCCCAGCTTGATGAGCGAACTATGGATAAATCAAAGAAAATAAAAGTATTGGAGGAACACAGAGGATTTAATTCTGCGTGGTTAGAGTTATATGCTTTCACAGCAAACGATGCTGGCTTACCGGTATGTTTGATATGTGGAGAGAAGTTGTCAAAGGTGCTGCAGCCTTTACGTATTGGAGGAAAAACACGGAAGAGGAAGGAAGCTGACGATCTTCAGTCATAATTCCATCAGTTAACTCTTTTTAGGGTGCAGCTATATGTTTTATTTATTTCAAAGTGGGCCCATTTTAATTATATTCATTTTCTTCAAATGTGCAGAGGACTCCCCAAGTGCTGTGTTGATTTATTTTAAAGTAGGCCTGTGTATTCTTTTTAATTCTCCTTATAAGACTTCTTTGTTTATTATTAGAGGTAAACAGTTTTCTATAATGTAATAAATACTAAATGCAAAAAAACTGTAGTTTTTGTCTATGATGTAACAATATATACAACTTTATAAGCTATCAAGCTATCAAATATGTTTTGCGGCTCCAGACAAAACAAATTGGTGGAAAAGGGGGCAAAATGGCTCTTTAGGTCAAAAAGGTTGCAGACCCCTGA
Organism: Dissostichus eleginoides; assembly: GCA_031216635.1. Lineage (NCBI taxonomy): Eukaryota > Metazoa > Chordata > Actinopteri > Perciformes > Nototheniidae > Dissostichus > Dissostichus eleginoides. Next base: position 33,782,953 of record CM062269.1, read on the forward strand.
GATAGATGAATACAAAAAATAACCGTAGAAAACATTTAGTGCAGTAAAAAGGCTGGAAACAAGAACTTCTTTTCGACATTTTTTTATTTAAATTATCAATCAATAAATAGCAAATAGAATAAATAACTAAATAAGACATTTAGACAAGACAGTGTCAGTTTCAGCTGGTTTTTCATGACAATAATCAGAATGTAAAACATAAAGTTAGAGTGCAGTAAAGTCCGTGTGTAAATCACACACATAAGTTCAAGTTTTTTTAAGTTCAAGTTTGTTGTCAGGGTTCACAGTTCATTCTTTCTTCCAAGTGTTTCTTTTCCAGACTTGTGTCCTCCTCCTCTCTCAGGGGGACTGCTGGCAGGGAAAAGCCGGCGCATGGAGCTGCGTGTCGAGGTAGCTGCTCAGGATCAACTCCTGCTGTGTTTTATTTCCACACACAGGTGGTGGTTTACAGGTAACCCAGTCCAGGGAGGTTTAGTTGTCGCTGCCCAGTCTGTGGTAGACCAGCAGAGCCACCACGTAGCTCTTCCCGGCGCTCTGCTCGAACTGGCTGCTCTCCGTCTCCTGGCCGGGCTTTGGGCATGTGTTCGGGATGATCTGCTCGCTGAATGAGCCGTCGTCCTCACAGCTGCTCGGTGTAGATGACATGAGCTCTGAGCTGCGCTGAACTCTGTGAGCTGGGCCTGATCCTCCGCACCCTGGAAGGGGAACCCCTGGTAGTCGCTGACAGAGCTGTCCGAGCTGCCCAGCGGCGTGTCGGCGCAGGGCTCCTCGGTGTAGATCTGCCACAGCACCACAAGACACAGGATGACCAGCCAGCGCTTGGCCTGGGATTTCTCCTGTGGTGGAAGGTGCATGCGGACTTTAGCGGGATACATCACCCGGGTGCAGCGCTTCTTCGGTCGGATCGGCACGCAGGAGCGCACGGCGGTGGCTTGAGTCGATACCCGCTCGAAGGTGAAGACCTCGGGCTCCGTGCTGCGGGTCGCCATCCTGGAGAAGCCATATCTCTCCTGCTGTACAGTCAGGGTCATGCTGTTTGATCGTGAGTACATTTTCTTTGAGTTTTGTGTCGTTTTCTCTCTCTGTGTTACTCTCTCGGTGCTCTCAGAAAGTTGAATATGTCACAGCCAGCGAACAGCTCACACTTTATAGCTACATGTTCAGGTTGTGTTTTTTTTTAGAAACGCCCATAGTAAGAAGGCCACTCCCTGACGGTATTGCTCAAGTGAGAAAAAAACGAAATATTTGCATAATGTTGGAGTTTGTGACCGCAGTCTACGGCACCAGAGCGCCGAGGAGCCGAATGAATCATCAGGGTTTGGTGAAATAATTACACCAAATCATATGGCCTCATCAAAGAGAGGCATTTCAATTGACAAAAGCGGAAAGCCTATCATATTTGAGTGATTAAGGAGTATGCCTAATGTAAATCACGAATCACTGATTCTTGACAATTTGGATAACACAGGTTTTACATTTGAAAAAAAAAAATATTTGTAAAGACATCTAAACGTATATTTGTATAGCACAAGGTCTCAACAAATAATAAAGAGCAAATGTTTCCTATTTATTTATAGTCTTGTATAGACGTTGAGCTTTTAAATCATTGTCTACACCATAGGTTCACATATATGCTGTTAAATGTTGAATATTCACTTTTATTAATTGTTATAAAGTATTTATTTGATTTGATTGAGTATAATTTGATAATATATCATAAAGTGCCTTAACTTTTTATTGTTGCACATGGTTGAAGCAATATAACCTACACATGATATTCACATGATATTCAGAAGTCATTGAGTGAATCTGCTAGGTTTCAGTTACTGTAAACACACACATTTCCTCTGCTGGTAACTTCCCCTTAAACTCCACACTAAGAGATTTTACATGACCAGTCCTAAACATAACAAGATACCAGAAACAAAACCCAAACATTCCTGAATGTCTTCCTGAATAACCTTCTGTTTTATGTGCACCTGCATGGGGAAGTCAGATGTGTCGATAAAGTCTAAATATAGAGAAGATTTAAAATGTGGGGATTTCTTTTTGGCACTTCCTTCCCAGAGATGGACTGACAGATGTCACGCTGACAAAACACTGGTTTGCCAATTTATAAAAAATGTACACAATTTCTTCTGAATTATAAACATAAGAATATCGCTTTGAATCCCCCCCCAGCACTGTGATTCTCAAGTTTTAGAGTCTTGTGGCACGACCTCTGTGGATTTCAAGAGTGTTCCAGCAAAACCAGTGAGTGTATCTTTAAATGACATCATCACATGTTGCATCCAGATAACAGAAGAAAGGGGAAAAACATTCTCAAGATACGATGGGAAAATCTGGATTTAATCAACATGAGAGATGGTTGGAACATAAAGAATCGGAAAGAATGTCACACTGAATCTAAAAATATGGCATATCATGTCTGTGTATTTCTTGTGACTGAGTTATGAGTTTGAGAAGGACTGTGAGTTTCTATGCAAATTGCAGAAGTTGGGAGTAAGGTGTTAAAGTTGTTTACAGTTAGGAAACCTACCATACAATACGATATGATGTACTTTATTGTCGTGGAAGCGAATTTGTTCCGTCCTGCAGCTTCAAAGAAGATAAGATTCTGTACATATACATATATACACTGACAAGGGGGATCTAATGCACAAACCCTCATGGCCATTCTAAAGTATCACTGCTAGAGGATTACAATTACTGCCATGTAACACCTTAATGTAACAGTAACTGACGTTAGCACTATAAAATCAGAGAAAGATTTCCAAATGATAAGCAGGAATTATTTGAATCATTTCTCTGACTCAGTACAGTTTGGCACATCAATGGTTTCACTGTAAACTGTTCACTCTCAAACCACACTACATGATATGACAAAGCGCTGTTCTCTAGAATTGAAACTCTTTTATGATTGGGTTTTTCACAAGAATGGAATGACATTATGAGGGAGAAAGAAAAACCGGTGTTGCAATGAACATAACCGCAACCTGCTGCTGGTATTTCCTCATTGCATACATCTTTTCTTGGCCTGGTTTAGCCAGAGGGGAATTGTTAGGGTTGATATCAACAGTTATATCAGTGAACAACTGGGTAGCTTAAACTCTCGATGTGCGTTATCATTTTTGACTTCAAGGCATTTATTTAAAGCTACTCCCTGCAGATTGTTAAAATATTAAAGTTATCTAAAGTGAAAAGTTTTTTGTTTTGAAGAAATACAAATGTGTTTGTGCATTTTAAACTGTCCCAGTGCTTTCTTAATGACATTTTCTATACATAAAATATATATATAATTTATTGGAATAATATCACTAATGCTTTAATGCAGGGGTGTCAAACTCAATTTCATCATGGGCCACATTAGCATTATGGTTGCACTCAAAGGGCCGGTTGTAACTTTAAGACGATATAAATATATAAAATAATGTATTATATTACATTATTGCCTCTGCATTGGATTATTATCGGATAGGGTAATAACTTCATATTAACTACGTCTGAATGCAGAAGTCTAGGGCAAATAATTGCAAGTCTCTTCAGTGCGCATGTCACAAAATGAGATGCATTGTGGGACATGTTGTTTATTGGCAATGTGCTTCTGTAAAGCGGCATGTAACCGTATAATAAACATATTATATTCTTTGCAAGCTCTTGCGGGGCCACATAAAATGAAGTCGCGGGCCGGATTTGGCCCCCGGGCCTTGAGTTTGACACCCCTGCTTTAATGTGTTAGCATTTTTTGTTTTGCATGTTATACATATATAATTTTCTTTAAATCCTTATCTGCATAGTACCAAGTATCTAAGTAAAAACCAGTGTCAAGAACTATATTTCTCCATATAAATATAATAGATTAAAGTTTAAATAAAGGTAATTACTTAAGTACTTCAGAATTTCTGTTACTTTTTTTGTATTTATTTTTTTATTATTTTCTACCACTGCCCTTCATATTAAAGTACAATTCCAGTATTTTGCAATCTGATGAATTCCCATTAATGTGACTTTTGTGACTCTATGGGTCAGGCTAACTTTAGACGGACCAGATCAGTTGGAGAGATTTGAACGATCGTCAATTTACGCAGAACAAATAAATAAGGGTTTGTTAAGCATTTCAAATGTCTGCAGTAATGTAGAGGCCTTAATGATTCCGATTGAGACCAGAGAGTGGCCTCTTTCTCCAAAGAGACTGTTTCATATTTTTTGGACTACACGCTCCGTGTTGCAGTGTTTCCTCATTTCTCTAATCACTTTCACTCCAACAAAGACTGTTAAAGACACTTGTTGCGTTCAGATACTGCGTGTTTGAAATACCTGTAGCATTATTCTGTTTCTTTTGTTTCGATGTGAGCTTCTGCAGAAAGAATCAGAAGCATCTGAGGTTGCAGGAATAACACACACACACACACACACACACACACACACACACACTCACACACACCCTTCAGTGGGAACCTTAAGTTAATGTCTGGGTGGCAGGAGGAGAGCGTCGCTGCAAGATGTGTCACAAAGATTTTCTCTCAGCACAGCGTGAGATTCCTGACACTGTACATCATGTCTAAACACACACAAACACACACACACACTCACCAATGTAGGCAGGCAGTGAGGTGAAAAGTGGACAGAAATATGAGATGACACATAAATGACTTATGACCCCAGATAGCCAATGTTCTGGAATCGGGGTTCATTTGGAATAGCAGATGATATACTCGTACAGTAATGGAGGTTATGTTAATCAGTAAAGGGTAAGAAGCTTGTGAAGTCACAGAAAATGTGAAGTGGAACGAAAATCATAAATACTCTTGAAAAGTACATCACAGCGGATTGTGGCATGTTGGAAATGGACCATATAGCCTTAATGAAACATGTCTCTGTCATGGTACCTTAAAATGATGTGGTAATGAAACGGCTCTTTTAACAACTTTAAATCCTAGGAAGCTTGACTCATCACATTTTCTAAAAGAGGTTTTGCATCTGATTGCAAACGGATGCGCTCATTGGCTAAATGAGGAGTTATATATTTTGTATTTAATCGAAACAAAATCACATGACATTCATGTAATATTTGTTTATAGTTGTGTGTCCTTTTTTACTTTAATTGTGGTTATTTGATGATGTGTTAATTGAATCATAATGATAACGGATCGTGTGTTCGTCATATACTCGCTGTTGTGATGTATACACCTCAAAAACGATATATTAAGTCTGCAGTTGATTTTGTGTTGTTGTGTTTAAAATATCCTGTAGACGTGGCTCGAGTGAATGCATGACATTTAGTTGTATTAGTCTAAAACATGTCCACACAAGTCTGACAGCAGAGAGTGAGAGTCTGAGTGTTTGTGCTATGACATTTATGAGTGAAACCGGCCGTGTCAGATAAAAAGATGTTTATTATGGAATAAAGTTATGGAAACTCCTTTGTAAAAACATGAAAGATATAGATCTTTTAAATGTTTGAACAACTCTGCTGACCTCAGACTCCTGCTTCAGTTTGCAATACTGAAAGTGTCCTGATTTATAATCCAGATTAAAATGAGCTTTAGCTGTTTTAAACTAGCCGTTTTGATTTTAGCTTGAAGCAGCTAGCTTAACAGCTTTATATTCATTTGTATTAATTGGGATCACATACAAATGTTGACTCCTGACTGTTAAACCATCCTCATTAAAGAAAAGAAAAAAGAACCAGAAGAAGTCAACAGCGCAAGGGAAGAGAAAAGGTTAAAGCAGAAGAAGACAGACAGGAAGTAAAGGGAACACAGTTTGGCTGCGGCAGTTTTTAATGGAAAACTAAATGTGAACAGACTTGAACAGTTATAGAAAACCCCAATCAATGCTGCCGTCATTTATGTAATGTTGCACATCAGGATCCTTTTCGGGGTTCTTTTTCTCAATAATGAACGTCTTGCTGCATATTTTCCCTTAAAAGCTCACTTAATTTAAAGGGCAAAGTGGAGAAGAGGGTACAATACAGGGCACGGAAACTGTAAAAATCATTCCAACTTCCAGCTCAGGCACTCCTATATGAAAACGTTTTCGCTGTCTGACGGTAGACTCAAGAGAGACTCCATTCATAATACAACATCAACATTCAAGTCTGTAAAGATCCTCCTTTTTTTATGCCGATAATCTCCCTTTTGTGCGTGTATGCACAGACTGAAGTGAACTCACTCCCCTGTCTGCTGTCTGGTATTTCACTTGGTTTACACTCTGATGCAACACGGTCAGCTCTTTTCCATTTCCCCTTTTACTGTAAAAGATGAATGGACTTCCAGCAGAGTTATTTTAAGCTGAGTCATGATTTGAATGCAGTCCACATGTGTTTAACGTGGCTCTGTTTTCTTTCTACAGTTTTTTTTCCTGATCCTTTAGTCCACCAGGCTCATGGATGGTTTCCCACACATATGCACACAAACACACCCACACACACACACTCACTCTGACTGGTCGCTTTCACTGATCAGGCGGCTTTCAGGTCATCATGGTGACAATGTGAAGTGGGTCACTGTGCGCTAATTCTATTCAAATAAACTTTTGATTGGCTCGTTGCTGGCTTGTTGCAATGTGAACGGGACTACGTGCCGAAAAGCAGGCGACAACCGGCTGTGGGGGCCCGGGCTTGGGGGCTTCATGATCACACAGGCCCCCGTTTCACTACACACAAAGTACCTTCCGAAAACCAAGTCACATGTTTGTGTCTGGATGGCGTGTCGCTGTAATTCAAAAAATTTGTGTTGACTCATGTCGTTGTTGATTTCTGCCTCATCCGCGATGATCTGATTAACAACCAAGTCAAACTTTACTAAGGAAAGTTTCATTTCTATATTTGTTATCAAAGAAGGTTTGAGTGAAATTTAAGTAGAAAGTCCAGAACTTAAAGGGTTAAAAACGTTTTATATATATATACGACAATCAGAATCAGAATTCCTTTATTAGTCCCGCAGCGGGGATATTTACGGTGTTACTGCACAAGTGGCAAAGCAGGTAAGAAAAGGCATGCAATAATAAAGAATAAGCTACGTATTAGATATAGAGAAGATCCTACTATTATTTATTTTTGTCACATGGCTTAGTTGAATACTCGATTCTGATTAGTCAATTTGGACATTCAGCGGTCTGCTGTTTTTTGATAGCATATGATTGCTTAAGACGATCTTATCAAGGGACTATGTACAGACATATTAATCTGCAAAAAGAAGTCCGGTCAATCTAAAAAACGTTACTCAGAAAACACTGCGTAATACCTTTGGAATATTCATTTTGATGTTTGTGGAGTGCACAAACATTCAGAGTCATGATGGCTGAAGGGAGAGAGATAAGGGGTTAAAAGACCCACAGAGCTGGACCATAGAGAGTTTAAATCCCTCTGCTTGGAGTCTAGTGGAGCTTCTTCTTTTATCACGAAATCACAAACTTTGACCGTTAATCACAACTTTTTTTAGAATTTTCCACTGCATTCTTCTATGGATTTTTTTATGTGCATGCTTGGTAGGTCATACTGATGAAGAGCGCGTGGTTTATTTAAAAGCTTCAAAAAAGTGAAAACTTGACTAAATTATTCATGATTGCTGGGGTCAAAAGGGTCAACATCGGGTCAAAACAGAAATCACATCTTTCTCTTGTTAGTTGTCCCGTTACATTACAAAATAATTCATTCATTCATCATTTTTTGCATTTTAAGCCTGATGAAAGCCTTGGTGAAAACGTTGGGATGTGAAGTAATCATTTTTTGTGGCGTTGAACAAAGTTTGCAGCAGAGTACAGGATGTTGCTTTTAACTCTTAGAATATTTAACAAATAGTACGGTGTCCTTGGGTGTCATGAAAGGCGCCTTAAATAAAATGTATTATTAATATTATGACATTTCATATCATTTCTATCATTAAAAGAAAACTTCCATTAGAATGGAATTTATGTACAAATTCCAAACCAAACTGGCTAGTTATTGTTTCAATGGAGCTCTGACCTTCCATGAAAACCTTTGAAAAACCCTCTAATCAAACCTTAAGTGTGTTTTGTGCAAGCGACAGTGTGTCTGTTTTAGAGCTTGTGTCCATTAACGTGTTAAACCTAGACAGCACATGGTTCTCGCATCTCGCCTCCTCTTTGGTTCCAGAGCAGGAATTTTCCATCTGGATCGGATTCGACCAGCAGGTTTGAGAAGGGGGAGGGGCCGGGGGGAAACTCTTCGCAAATCCCGAGTGTCTGGTTTGAGGAGAGCTGAGGTTTTTTATGAACCGTCCAGAAACGTGCTGCTTTTCACAGCTAACCCCGACCTCTGCAATCTAAACAGAGGACTTCCTGCCTCTGAGTAACTCTCGACTGAACGTCAGCAGCACGGCTTGCCTCAGATTGGAAAACACACATGGGGAGATCTTCAGTCATGCTGCTGCTGTGTCACTGTTTTTTTCCCCCCTTCCTGTAAACTCTGGGCAGCCGGAAAATCCAAGGGGCCACTGAGTTGAAGGTTGACCGATTGATCATCTGCTCTGACCAAAATATTCCTGTTGTGAAATGAAACATACTCTCAAATGTTGATATAGGTGCTTCATTCATACAAGCATTAGTCAGGACCTTACTGACGGTGAAGTGACTTGCATTTTTGGAAAATTTGAGCTCTGAAATGTAATTTAGAGATGACTTTTACATTTCGTTTAAAAAGTGGTTGACCAATCACAACAGAGCCGGACAGCTAACCAATCAGAGCAGACTGGGCTCTGGTTTCAGACAGAGGGTGAAAAGATGTGCTGCAGCACAGGCAGTATGAGGAAAATAAAGAGCTTTTTAAACATTAGAGCATGCAGACATGTCACAGTAGAGACACTACATACTGATATAAAACCTGACAATGATCAAAATAGGGCCCCTTTAATGTGCAAAAATTAGGCGCAGCAATTGTTGAATCAGAGGTGCATGGGCGGAAATATCACACCTGAGATGACATAATACCTGCAAGCTTCCTACTGCTCTTCTGCTTTCCTGTAAACTCTCTGCTCTGTAATGAACCTGAATGGTAGCACAGGAATGTCTCCTTCCATGTGCAGGTTTCTTAAATGTGCTATTTTACAAACACGTTTGTTGGGCTGCAGAGACAGCCAGCTGATTGAAAACTGGCAGTTTTCCGTGCAACGAATGTAGAAGTTTCCAGATGGTGACGTCCTACAACGCAAACTGTTGGATCATCTTCACACAGGTTGTAATGACTTGCAGAGGTTTAAGTTTCCTGTGGTTAAAAGTAGGAAAGTGACACACGAAGATTAACTGAACTAGTTTGACCTGATTATTGAGTCTTTTGTTAGTTTCCTAAAGAAGCCACAAGACATTACACAAGCTTTTCAAATCCATCTTGACTGCAGATCTCACAACAGATATCTGTCTAGCTCAAAAAGTTTAACAGTGTCTGTTCGACTGGTCTTAAACTTTTAACACACTCTAACCCGGCTTCATCCACAGTCATGTCTGACCACTTGGCAATAACTGAGACACACTACATGTTATGAACATGAACCAACATGTTAAAATCACATGAAGATATTTGTTAATGCAGATATCAAGGCAGTTCAATAAATGGAAGGGGTGACATCTGTTAACACTAGGCTGATGTGTGGTTGATAGAACAGGTGCCAAATTGTTTGAATGGACAATGTTACTGTGAAGTGACTTTAATGTATGCAGTAACCTTTAAATGGGCAATTTATTAATATTTTGGGAAATTAATTGATTGCTGTTTTCTACATTGCACCCGTATTACACTGTTATTACATCCATGTTACACTGTTATTAGACCCATATTACAACTATGTAACACCAATATTACACATTAATACACCCCTATTACACCCATGTTACACTATTATTACACATTTATTACACCTTTTAATAGACCCATATTGCACTCATGTAACACCAATAATACATGTAACATGAATAAGACACTCATATTATATCGTAATTACATTGTTATTACATTCACTTTACAAATGGACACAGTCTGTCAAATGAGTATCCCCAAGGATTCAAAAAACATGTAAGTGTTAAAAACTGTTAGGCTCCAGAGTTGTTTCCAAAGACACTATTAAAAGGATTATGAAAATATTGGGGCTAAGAAATGTTCATGATTTTGCAAAAATGGCAGAAATTAAAGTTCTTTCTGCCGGAAAGAGATGAACTGGAGTTTTAGTCACTCTCAGATAGACATTCTGAAACTTAATATCTAATGCTGACGATGCACATAAACACTCTTGCACACATTCCTGCAAGGCAATAAAAAACGCCTTTTATTTTTTTATTTTTCTGCAGACATGTCCTCATGCATTCTAATACAAATTGTGAAGTCTTGAATTGCCAGGCAACAAAACAGGCCCTGAAGACTTGGAAAATATGGTTTTCATCTTGTAGCACAAGATAAAGCTTGTTTGCATAAGATTACCTTTATCTCTTAAAAACCTCAGAGACTCCATAAGGTATCATTCTGTAGGAGTACATACTCCACATACATACTGCTGGTAATACTTATGTACTTTTACATGTAATAAAGTGATTTGGCACTGTGGTATTTCACTTTTTTTGAACAGTTTCACACAGTTTCAGGTAATATTTTTGCAACATTTGACAAATAAGCTTGAACAAATCCCCTGACCTTTTCAGTGAGAGTTCATGTGAAGCGCCGTGGGAACAACAGTGACACAATACAACACATACACAAACACACACCCATTTAAGCCGCCCTGATAGAAACTGAATGCTCATCAAACTGTCATCCCGCTCTGAAGGAGACATTACGTCTTCTTCTACTTCCTCATTGGAAATGTTTCAACTTTAGTCACTTTGGGACTCATGGCACGATGGCAGGATTTATGACAACATGTGTGTTTATGTCTCTATATATGGCTCTTTTCAGGGATCCTCTGAAGTCATCACCTCGTGCTGGATGTTTACAGTGAGGCTGGATGACATCAGCATTCTACGATATACAACTAAACCCTCAAAGATATGGGATTAGATTAGGATGTATTTGTTTGTCTACATCACAATCACTATGTATTGCTGCCTTGTATTATCTAAAGCTAGTGACTTATTTTAAAAAGCCAAATATTGACGAGTCCATTTTAAAAAAACAACATTTGAATTTGTATTTTGTGCCTCTACATGTTTGCATGCTTTAATGTTCAAAAAGCTCTTTATTTTTCTCATACTGCCTGTGCTGCAGCACCTCTTTTCACCCTCTGTCTGAAACCAGAGCCCAGTCTGCTCTGACTGCTCTGAATGACGTCACCAACACTCACTTGTGATAAATAAGCGGCTTTATTAACACATTTGTAGTATTTAGCTGGCAGGCTTAAGTCTGTTTAATATCTGATCTGAAAGATTTGAATGCTTGCGTTCTTATTAGTGTTGGGGGTAACACGCTTTAAAGTAATGCGTTACTGTTATCAGGTGACATTTGGGAGGACAGAAAATAAATCAAATGGATGAAGAGACCGAGAAAAAATACATCGTGGAGGAAATGTTGCCTGTTTCGACGGTGGAATCGCCATCGTTCTGAAACATATTGAGCAAGATACAGGTAACGGGCCGGCGGCGGCTATCAAACAGGAACACTTTTTTAACCATGCTATCTAGACCAGTTTCATGCCACGATAAAAATCAGAAAACCTTTATTCGTCCCACAGAGGGGAGATTTAAATTGTTACAGATGGAAACTGAGCTAAAGAAAACAACCCTGATGTTCAAATTAAGTGCAGAAAACAGATGTCTGTGTTCAGTATTGTCATTATAAGTTTAAGGATTTGTGCTGATCTGGGCATAAATTAGGTTTAAGTTGATATTGTTATCTTTCAGGTAATTTTACAGAGTAGTCCAAACGTAATGTAATGTGTAGAGTAACTAATTACTTTCAGCAGTGATACATTTAGTAAAGTAACGCACTTTTTAAAAGTAATTAGTAATGTGTAATACATTAGTCTTTTTGAGTTACCTATCTATGTAATTTCAATGTTGCAAAGCCTGTGGGAAAGAAGCTTATGACATTAACAGTGAAATTGACAGCTGTAGGTACACAGAAATGGCAATGACAACTACGAGGCTCTGCATAATCGAAACTAAAAGAAACCTTTAGATTCAGTAGTCACTCTTGCATTCCCACCACCTCAGCCGGTCTGCGCTGGATTCTGTTTTCAATCTGAAGCACAATGCATGCTGGTACATTGTAGACAGTTGAAACAGACATATTTCGCAGCAGTGGTTTCCTTTTAGAGTGATTGCCTCAGCAGCCGAGCCAATCCTGTGACGGGACTGTTCTCTGATTGGCTGCTGTCAACTGTCCGTCCGTCATCACACTGTCTTCTCTGCTGTGACGAGATGTTTGGGTTGATTCTAATGAACAACACGGTGAGCTCAGATTCACAGCTTTATATGACTGAACAGACAGAAATATGACATATCCACAATGACATCACTTTGACTAGAGGCAGATTGTATGGATCTCTTATGTCTCTTTAATATATGTGTTTATAAAGGATATACAGTTCTTCTTGTTACGTGAAATAAATCATTAATGCAGATTTTTAGATATATGATGATTTATTATGTAATAATTTATAAAGATGGATAAATAGATTTATTACACTTTGTGGACAGCTCTTCAGGTTGCTTCTTTCCATCTCTTTATGATTATATTTTCAGTTGTTTATATAATTTTAAATCGCATTTGTATTATGCAGATGCTAGTTGCACCCGGGTGACTATAGTGAACAATGCTAGTGCACCGGTGTGTATATAGCCACAAAGCTAACTTTTACTTGATTCTTCAGGTTTTACATTAATACCTGACACTAACAGAAGTAATGTCAGCTCTACACTTGTTTTTCTTAATTTGTAACATCCCTGATTTTCTGTATATACAATATATAAGCCTTAATTATGTTAAGAATTATAAGTATCTAATTAATTATAACATATAGATAAGTTATTGGATTTGCTATATTGCGGAAAAAAGTATTTTACTATATTTTATTCATACCTAAATCAATGTCTTAAATACACATTAATTATCTTTTTCGATTTCAATATTTCATACTTTAATTAGGTTTTCTGTGTTGCAGTGACATTGTACATCCTTTAATTTAATGTTATCTATTGTGTTTTAGTATTTTCATAGCTCTTATCTTGTTTCTTTGATGATACATGCATTTCAATGAAGAATAAGTCTTTTTAAAAGTAGTATTTTATATGACTACACATGATATAAACAGTATTTTAAAGGCATTGAAACCACATCAGTCTAGTCAGCTGGTGCTGCACACACATTCACATAATGAGACATGTACAGACACACACACTTTCTCACACAGTGATACCAGCCAGTTCCAGATTCACCCTGACAGTTTGAGATTTGTTTGCTCTAACAGCCCGCCCCCACTGACTGAGGGATAACCTCGGCCCTCTGAGTCACTGTCAAAAATAAACACAACCTCCCACACACACACACACACACACACACACACACACACACACACACACACAAAACACACACACACACACACATACCCGGACTACCCAGGAAACATCAGACTGTTGCTTGGTTTATGAAGAAGTTGGTGCTGTCGGGTTTCAAAGAGCAGGCTGAACCAAAAACTGATCATTATTTGAATTTGCAGAGTTTACATTGCAAACCTACGGTGGCCGGCAGGTGCAAACGCGGAACAACGGCCAAAAACGCAAACATAAGCAGGAAACAGCTGCAAATAATGAAATGAAAACAAACAAACCTCGAAAAGAAACGCAACAGAAAAACGCTGCAAATACAAAAACGATATGCAAAGTCAAAAACACATACAAACCCCAAAACACATACAAACCCAAAAACACACAGTGCTCCAGGCCTCTAGGGGGCGCGTTACGTGGAACAGATTGCGGGCCAGCTAGTTTAAAGGTTGAGAATTCTGTGGCGGGAAAGCTGGAGAACCTCGGCCAGCCTGACGGTTAGGACAGTTCTTCTTGATGTGGTTTGGCTGGAAGCAAGCTAAGCAGAGGCGTTTCTGCCTGCAGTGTGCAAGGGTGGAATGATGTAGAGACTGGCAGACCCTGCAGGCTTTCTATTGAAATGGATCAGAGGGGAGTGGTTTGTGTGTAACCTGGTTGTTCTGTGACAATGCTCTGTCAAATAAACTGACTAGGATTTTCATACAGTCATCATTACAAGAGGGCTTGAATGCTGTGCTGTTCTCGACTTGCATAGATGGCTCCCGTGGGTGACATACTGTCTCTGAAACGTCAGGTGCGGAAACCTGGACATGAACTGTCACTGGTTTAACTCGCTTTGATTTGGAAAGCACCTGCTCTTTCATTTCAGTTTGGTAGCGATCAATATGCTCTTGGATTTCACTAGCTGTCCACTTATCTGGTGCCTTAAACTTGAAAACAGCAGCAAGAGTGGGATTTGAGCAGTATTTGACAAACATCATTGCTACTTCCTGACAAGAATCCTCCATCTTCCGCCCTAGCCTCTTCAATCCCTCCTCCGCTGCATCAACTGCCTTGTTTAGCCGAAGCCAGTACTCCACGGGGGACTCTCCCGCCACTGGAACTGTACTGTAGAAATCAGCCATGGGCATACATGAATAGGTCACATCACTAAAGTGTTGTCTGAGGATGTCATAGATCAATTTTGTTTTAGCTTCAGGCCCCACTGAGGAGAATATTAAGGTAGAAAGCTGATGAAGTCATTTCCTGCTGTAATTATATGCTGTTTTGCACAGATAATAAATCCTGGTTGGCAAGAAAAAAGTCGTTTGCATCCGATAAACACAACACAACGCAGAGATCACATGTGGCGTCAAACCAGACCGGTTACATAAAGTCGATATATAAGAAGGTAAGTTTTGTTTTGTTTTTATTCAAAGAGCGTCATATTTACCCAGCTAGCGTTAGCTTGTTTGGTAAAAGAGCTTGCAAGTCAAGAGACAGCATTGTGCACCTAAATGTAACTCTTGACATCATATAGATATATTATAGGTGCAGAGAGGAGTTGGTTTATTGTGCCCAATGTAAATCCTAATGTGAGAGTTAAAGGACGGTCAACAATATAATGTACCTTGGTCAGTTTGGATCTATCGTGGCATTTATTCTTAATTAAAGTGAATTTATTTGTATTTCAGTCAGTAATTTGTGTGTATGCAGGTGTGCACAAACACTATAAATAACTGTGGATTTCACAGCCATTTTTTACAGTGTGTGTATCTTTATTTTTACATTTGTTTGTTTGTATAGCCTCCAATCACAGTGGGTAACATTGCCAGGAAGCAGAACAATTATACTTTTATACATTTCCAAATGACACCCACAACATCTTACATCTTAGTGAAGACGATACAAAAAACACCCACAAATATTTTTCAAAGATCAGATATTGTTTCTTGCATCCATTTCAAATGTTTACAAGGATTGTGCAGGAGTATGAAAACAGTGCTGTTGTCAGTTTAGAACCCAATTTATTAAAAAAAAAACAGGAAGAGTATCGACATCCTTTTGTAAATATGACTGTCATGCATATATTATGTATTTGAAAGTAATTATTCGACTGTCTTCTCACTGCAGCAACTACACAAATGTGTATGCACTTATCATTATTGATAGCCAGTCTGAGCCAGAAGACAAAATGGAGCAAACTGCAGAGGAAAGGTATTAATTGTTACTATTACCACTTATTTTTTCTATTCTATACTGTAAATCGTATTACTAGCTTCATCATTTAATATTACATCACTTTGTCTTTCCCAGCACAGAATACCTGACTGCGGAGGACATTGTTGCAGAACTCTCTGCAAAACTAACAAATACATCTTGCAGCAAGTTCAATATTAATAGAGTCAATGTGTGGGATGGAGCAATCCGCGGCTTCAAAGGTGCCTCATTCGACCCCTCTCATTCGACGTCAGTTAAGTTCACTGATGATGAGGGACAAACTGAGGATGGGGTGGACACTGGTGGTCCCAAGCGTGAGTTCCTGACCCTCCTTATGGAATGCCTGAGAATGCGAAGATGTCATAGCAACTGTTTGTGCCCCATGGCGGTGTGACTTTCCCAGCCGCTCACTGTCTCAAAATCTGATTCTAAATGTATAATGTTCTCTATAAAGATAGAACTAATACACAATTATTAATGTATAATATAAGCTGTTTTGTGTATTTAATCATGCATTGGTCTACAATTTAATGATGGCTTCTACATATTTCACATAAACAGACAATGAAAAAATGTGTCCTTCATGCTGATAACTAGTGTATGCATCTGCCAATTAGTATTCTAAACAGAGTGTGTTGAATCTTATTTCTTGCATTTGAAACAGAAACATTAACAAAAAGTGAACTTACTGTTGTGTTCAACTTCTGCCAAAAACTGTACATTTTTGCCACAGGAGCCACAGAACACTTGAACTGTCCCCAGATGTTGGCCACAGAAAGGACAAAACATGGCAGCCTGAAAAGACATACATTGATGTAGTAAATCCATTTAATCAAGTCAATCAAAAACACATAGTCTAAATAGTGGTTAACTAAATAAATAAAAAGATACATCATGTTTACCGTTGAATCTGTGTTTTGTCTCTCTCTCCTTGAATGTCTTCTCTATATTTGTTCTTGAGCATGTCTAATGCACACTACTCTCCTGTCATTACTTTGTCCCTCTTCACATTTTATCACTTCTCCACCGACCATAGTTACTGGTATTGCTACAGCTCTGTATAGTTGCAACATCTATACACAAATACATACATATAAACAAACTGCTAAGAATCTCTCTCTCTCTCTCTTCAAATGTTTCCGCGGTACTCACTATGGCCGTGTTATTTACCTGCACTCGATTTGTCATCTCTTTTAACAATGGTCTTCCCTCACTTTATCTTCTCTTCACGTGAAGCTCTCCTCTCCTCAGCTGGTGTAGTGGTTACTGTAGGCACGCTAACGCTAGCTGCGTAAATATGACGCTCTTTGTATAACAACAAAACAAAACGTACCTTCTTTATATATCGACTTTGTCCACTTCGATCAACTTTGTTTCCTCCGGCTTCAATTTCCATCACTCTCATTCGTTCTCTCTATGTATGGTCAGACATCAATCTGTTCCACGTAGCGCGCCCCCTAGAGGCCTGGAGCATTGTGTATTTTGGGTTTGTATGTGTTTTGGGGTTTGTATGTGTTTTTGACTTTGCATATCGTTTTTGTATTTGCAGCGTTTTTCTGTTGCGTTTGTTTTCCGGGGTTTGTGCGTTGTATTTAGTTTGCATCATTTCTGTAAATGCAGCGTTTTTCTGTTGTATTTGTTTTCCGGGTTTGTGTGTTTTTCATTTCATTATTTGCAGCTGTTTCCTGCTTATTTAAGCGGGTTTGGCCGTTGTTCCGCGCTTGCACCTGCCGGCCACCGTACAACCAGTGCTGGATAAGTTTTCACATTCTCTACCAAAATAAACGTTGAAATAAACAAATCCTATCATAAGTACTGCCTATGAATACTATATAGAGGCCCATATGCTTATTTGTTTTCCCTTTCCTGTAGTGTGTTGTGTGGTTTATGTGCATGTAAATGGTCTTCAAAGGCTAAAATCCCTGTGTTCCATCCAGAGGGATATTTTTGAACATTAAAGCATGGAGAGATGTCACAGTAGAAGAATATGAGTATAATAGAGCCCCTTTTAGTATAATTTCAAATTGTAAGTATGATCAGGAACATACAATTAAGAGTAGTAAAAGTACTCCAGAAAAATCAGTGACAAAATATAATTTTTACTCTATAATGTTTACAGTATATGTTATCATCAATAACTGATTGTTGCATTGTATATATTGTATATTTTTTGGGTTTGGACCTTATTTTTTATCATGTTGTACTTTTATTTGCACTATTTATTTTATTTTGTATTGAAATTATGTGAATTTATTCTCCTCAGGTTGAATAGAGTTTTCATCTTAATATCATTATCCTTACTAATGCATTAATGTTAAAGCTGTTTTCTCTAGGTCATGAGGTTTCATTTTTTACAACTTAGCAAAATGCAATTGATATTTTATATACCATATATGTCTTGTGTGTAAAATCTTAATCATTATAGTGACTTTTAATGACATTTGTACTGTACTGTATTTCCCTCTGAAATGTAAAAGAGTAGACGAATAAAGAAGAATTAGAGGAAAATACTCAAACAAGTTCTGCAAAATTGTACTTAAGTACAGTACTTTCAACTACTCACGACTGATTAATTTGATTCTTTACAATTTAATCAAATTCAAGATATTAAACAGTTTTCATATTCACGAAACATCCTGCAAACTTGTCTTCCACAGTTAAACTTGTTTTTTTTATTCACAACTTATTACAGTTTTTTATTCTATAATTTAATATTATTATCATTGTAATTATGTATTAGTGTTAACCGTTCTTACCTTCATTTAAGTGCTGTCATGTCAGTTGATGTCTTTGGGAGTTAATTATTTAATTTAGCAGGGATGTCATGTATGGTTTTTCCATATTGTTTTTTTTCTGTGTGCTTGTAAATGTGGAAAACGAATAAAGACAATGAAAAGAAAATGTCAACAGCTTTACATTCAGTCTTTTCAAAAACAACGCACGTGCCTTGTTTGCTACCGTCGACAGACTAACCAACCCCCCAGTGTCAGTAGCCTCTGAATTTCTATCCACCAGGGTGTGCAATGATTTTGCCTCCTTCTTCACTGACAACATTCAGAAAATCAGATAAGCAGTCAGTGCCTCTGTATCAGGTACAGCAAATGTTTTGTCTCTGTGTCCACTTAAAATCAATTCAAACACCATGACACAATTCCATCAGATTAATGATAAAAACCTAGAGGACATTATACAACTTCGGAAATCCTCCTCCTGCTGCCTTGATATTTATACCAACAGGGTTTTTCCAAGATGTTTTTCCTTGCATGGCCTCAGATCTACTTCATATAGTAAACAAGTCCCTTCACTCAGGTGTTTTTCCAAAGGCCCTGAAAACTGCAGTCATTAAACCGCTCTTAAAAAAGCATAATCTAGACGCTTCAGTAATGAACAATTACAGGCCAATATCAAACCTGTCATTTCTAGGTAAAATCATTGAAAAAAGTCGTTTTTCAACAGTTGAGTAATTTCTTGCATTTAAATAACTGTTTGAATGTTTTCCAGTCAGGATTTCATCAAAACCACAGCACTGAGACTGCTCTTGTAAAGGTCTTCAATGACATCCACTTAAACACAGACAGTGGCAGAACTTCAGTGTTAGTATTATTAGATCTCAGTGCTGCGTTTGACACTGTTGACCACAACATATTACTAGACCGACTGGAAAACCGGGTGGGACTTTCCTCAACAGTTCTAAATTGGTTTGAATCGGACAGAAACAACTTTGTTTCTATAGGTAAATACAAATCTGAGTTGACAAATATGACATGTGGGGTTCCTCAAGGCTCCATCTTGGGGCCTCTTCTCTTTAACATCTACATGCTACCACTGGCTCAGATAATGAAAAACAACAAAATAAGTTACCATAGCTATGCGGATGACACACAAATTTACATAACCATTTCACCAGGAGACTATTCTCCAATTAAAACACTGAGTAAGTGCATTGAACAAATCAATGACTGGATGTGTCAGAACTTTCTCCAATTAAACAAAGACAAAACTGAGGTAATGGTTTTTGGAGCCAAGGCAGAACGTATGAAAGTTAACGCTGAGCTTCAGTCTGCAATGTTCAAAACAACAGATGAAGCCAGAAATCTAGGTGTAGTCATGGACTCTGACCTGAGTTTCAACAGTCACATTAAAACAATTACTAAATCAGCCTACTATCACCTAAAGAACATATCTAGGATTAAAAGACTAATGTCTAAGCAGGATTTGGAAAAACTTGTCCATGCTTTTATCTTCAGCAGACTGGACTACTGTAATGGTGTCTTTACAGGTCTCACTAAAAAATCTATTAGAAACCTGCAGCTGATTCAGAACGCTGCTGCTCGAGTCCTCACTGACACTAAGAAAGTGGATCAGTCCAGTTCTGAAGTCTTTACACTGGCTTCCTGTGTGTCAAAGAATTGATTTCAAAATACTGCTGCTGGTTTATAAAGCACTGAATGGTTTAGGCCCAAAATACATTTCTGATCTCCTGCTAAATTATGAACCATCCAGAACTCTCAGGCTCAGGGACTGGTCAGCTTTCTGTCCCCAGAGTCAGAACTAAACATGGAGAAGCAGCGTTCAGTTATTATGCTCCAAATATCTGGAACAAACTCCTAGAAACCTGCAGGTCCGGTCCACTACAACTCTTACTACTTTTAAATCCAGGCTGAAGACTTATCTTTTTGCCGCTGCTTTTAATTGAAACTGAGCGGTTGTGTTTCGTTTTTGGTTAATGAACATTTGGGGCTAGTAACCCCAGGGAATCAGTGTCTGGTGACTTTGTCCTGGCTGATTTTCTCTGTGTATGCTGCTCGGGATGTATGTGCCATACAAGCGTACACAGCTCATGTTCGGAGAAACCTTAAAGAAAGGCATCAGTAAAATGGAACTTCTGTGTGAACTATTCATATCTTAAACTGCACTGTAACTTTTTATGCATGTACTTTTTATTCATGTATTTTTTCTTTTAATGTTTCTTTTATTATCTTTTCTTTTTAATGACTGTTTTTAAATGCCTTTGTCTGAATGTCTTTCATTTTTGTAAAGCACCTTGAATTGCCTTGTGTTGAAAGGTGCTATATAAATAAACTTGCCTTGCCTTGCCTTTTCAAAGAATTCACACATCACTCTAAGCTTTACGTGTTTTCTCCAGGGAGTAACTTAATACAAAATCAGCATGGCCTCGTTCTAAATCAGCATCATTGCAAGAAACCATAGACTGTGTATAGGAAATGGACCATCAGCCATAAACATGTTAGGTAATACATACTGAGATAATAAACCAAGTGAGAAGTATAGTGACATTTCCTGACTTCTTTCTGCAACTAGAGGAGTCGCCCCCTACTGGCCATGTCAAAGAATGCAGATTTAAGGCCCCCAGATGCACAAAAGTCAAAGGTCAGAAGTAGCCTCCATTGCAACCTTTTTTTTTGCAACCCTTGATATTTATTTAAGAAGAAGAAATGCCATCTTTATATCATTGACTAACATTGTCTTTAGTATCTGTGTCAGCCTCTTGGTTTTTTTCATCTCTCTATGTGCATTAAGAGTCTTTGGAGAAAAAAAGATGGGCTGCTTGAAAATGACTTGCTCTTCCTTCACGCCACCACACACTCCGGCTGAGTCTCTGAAACTCCACCCCCCATCTGGACCCTCCAGGGCTCCTCTCCGCCCCATCCCTGCCCCGTGCCCAGGCTCCCCTCCCCCTCCTGGGGCTGAGGCGCTGCCGTGTCTGGACACTGGCCCTGGAGCTCTGAAATTACACAAAGAAAGTTAAGCATTTACAGATACAAAAGTTAACAAAATGTTCTGTTTTATTGTTTGAGGGATAAGAAACTGGTCGGACTTCATTCTTTTAACTTAGAAAAATCTCAAATTTGTGACTATTAAAACAATTTTTTTTGACTAACCAGTCTAATTTACATTTAAAGAGGACATCTTCTGCTCATTTTTTAGCTTCATTTTTGTTTTTATTGCCTATCACTAGAACCGCCAACGGGTCAATTTTACCCGCAGCTGTTTTTTTATTGTAGCCTATGTAACTTTTTTTCAATAAAATATTAAAGTCTCCCAGTTCGTGACTTTTCCTGAAAGTGTGTTATGTAGCACCCTCTGTTGTTAAAAATTGTCAATATGAAGTCAGATTGAAAAAATCGCCCAAAAAATTGCCATTTATACCTATATCCGCCAGCGGGTAATATTTACCTCATAGAAAATGCAGCGTAAACATGACGTGTTGCTATAGCAACGCCTTTTGTCGACTGCGATTCCTTATAGATAGAGAGATCAATTGAGAGATAGATAGATAGATAGATAGATAGATAGATAGATATAGATAGATAGATAGATAGATAGTTATAGATAGATCTATAGATAGATTTTGAGATGGATTGAGAGAGAGATAGATAGATAGATTGATAGATAGATAAATAGATAAATAGATAGAGAGATAGATAGATAGATAGATTGATAGATAGATAGATAGAGAGAGAGAGAGAGAGAGAGAGAGAGAGAGAGAGAGAGAGAGAGAGAGATAGACAGATAGACAGATAGATAGTTATAGATAGATCGATAGATAGTTATAGATAGATAGAGAGATAGACAGATAGAAAGATAGTTATAGATAGATCGATAGATAGTTATAGATAGATAGTTAGATAGAGAGAGAGAGATAGAGAGATAGAGAGATAGATAGATAGATCGATTGATCGATAGATAGATAGATAGATAGATAGAGATAGAGAGATAGACAGATAGATAGATAGATACATAGATAGATAGATACATAGATAGATAGATAGATAGATAGATAGATAGATAGATAGATAGATAGATAGATACATAGATAGATACATAGATAGATACATAGATAGATACATAGATAGTTATAGATAGATCGATAGATAGTTATGGATAGATAGTTAGATAGAGAGAGAGAGAGATAGATAGATAGATAGATAGATAGATAGATAGATAGATAGATAGATAGATAGATAGATAGATAGATAGATAGATAGGAGATAGAGAGATTTGTACCTAAACAGAACACAAGTCTAACACCAAGCGTTTAAATCAGCACTGGTAGCGATATTTTATACTTCATGCTATCTGCACAAACTATATCATACGAAAAGCTGAGAGTGCACAGATTATATTGGTATAAGTTTCATCCCTGTGCGATCAAAACTCACTGTTCTACATGATAAATAAAAGAACATTGTACCTTGAAAATCAACAGCGGGTAAATTTGACCCGTTGGCGGTTTTAGGTGTACAGCGACCTCTGGCGGTTCTAGTGTTAAACTGTGAAATGTCTCCATGGTTTAATGTTCTAAAAGCTCTTTATTTTTCTCATAATGCCTGTGCTGCAGCACCTCTTTTCACCCTCTGTCTGAAACCAGAGCCCAGTCTGCTGTGATTGGTTAGCGCTGTTGTGATTGGTCAACCGCTTGGAGATGTCCCGCCCCTTAGCCTTTTAGGTACAATGTTTTGGAGCACCTTTCAGGCTGTTCAGAACTTTAGTGGGACTGGAAAAGAAGCATGGTGTGGAGCTTGGAGTTGCATGTTAAAATTCAAAAGCCTGTCGACTTTTCATAGAGCACATCGCTGGGACAATGAAAGATCAGCTTCATGACCTTGTTAAAAAGAAGCCATTCTACTGCTCTTTGCTTTTTGACGGGAGCACAGACAAAACGACGACGGAGAAAGAGGTGATAAGCATTAAGGTCATTGAAAATGGCACACCAAGAATTCGGCTGCTTGGCTAAGTACTGGTAGCTCCTTCACATACTTAATACAATCATTTACTTGGCTTTTGTTTATTAATGCACCTGGCTTTTGAATAACTGTTTTTTAGTGTGTTGTTGATTCAGTTCAAATGATTTTCCATTTCAGCCAGAGCCAACATATGCCTCAATGTTAATAAGTTAAGGCTGAATAAATGTTTTGTTTTGGTATGTTTTTTTTTCTTTTCAGAATTGTAGAGCCAGACACCTGTGATGCTCAGGGGATTTTGAAGGCTGTTGCACAGAAGTGTGAGGAGAACCAGCTCAACCTCAGCAACTTGCTGACTGCAACAGCAGCTGATGGTGCTAGTGTACATTTTGGAAAAACCACCGGTGTCCTGACAAGACTCCAGCAGCAGTCGGCCCCCTGGATGATCGAGGTTCACTGCATTGCTCACAGGCTTGAGCTGTGTCTGAAGGATGCTTTTAAGGAAACATACTTTACCCAGGTGTGTTCAAATAAGCATACATTAGGGGATTTTCTGTGTGTTTGTGCAGCAATGTTTTGTTCTTTGTACATTCTATAACTTAAGAAGAAATTCATGTCTTATATTTGTCCATTACAATGCTGTAGGTAAAAAACACACTTAATATGAAGAATTCCATAGCTTATGTCTCTCTCTCTCTCTCCTCTCTCTCTCTCCTCTCTCTCTGACGACCCCCCCCCTCCAGATTGATGACCTTCTCACCCGCCTTTACTCACTCTACCGCCGTTCAGCCAAAAAATGGAGGCAGCTGAAGGACCTCGGAGAGGCTCTTGAGGAGCATGTATTGAAGCCAACACGTGCTCAGGGGACAAGGTGGATCAACCACAGAAGGAAAGCCTTAGTCACCCTTGCTGCCAACTATCGTAGTCTCTCGGTCCATCTTCTCCAGGGTGCAGATGAACCTGGACAAGACAAAGTCAAACTGAAAGCGTACTGGCGGCAACTAACCTCGTCTAAATTCGTCCTGCATATGGTCTTATACCAGGATCTCCTGGCAGAACTGGCCGAACTCTCTCTGGACTTCCAGGCAGATGAGCTGTCCCTTTCCTCTGTCAGGAGTAGGGTTGTGGCCTCCCAGACTGCTCTGCTCAGACAGAGGGAGAAACCTGGCCCTTACTTGTGTCCTGTCCTCAATGCCTTCACCAGCACAAGCAGCGCTGGTGTTTTTGAATTTAAGGGAGTGGCTATCAGCCACCATTCTACGTCTGATGAGGCCTTCCGCCACCAAAGGGTGGAAATAGTCAACAGAATCACTGACTGCATCTCTCAACGGTTTGCGACTTTCTCCACAGACCCTGTGCTTCGATCCACACAATATGCCAGAGAACATCAGTGCAATCGAGCCTTACAAAGACGAGGAAGTTCAGAGACTGTGTGAGCATTTTGAGCCACTGCTTTTGAGTAATGGCTGCAATGTGGCCGAAGTGGAGAGAGAGTGGCTGAGAGCCTAACATGACATTCATCAGCATCACAGGAAGGAGGCCTTCCTTGTGCTATGGCACAGGATGCTCACAGAAAAGGAAGCCATCTATCCAAACCTCCTTCATCTCATCAGGATTGTACTGGTCTTCCCTGTCTCCACAGCCCAAGTTGAACGCCAATTTTCTACTATCAAGAGGATCCAAGGAGACTGGCGCCTGAGATTGAAATTGAAAACAATAGAAGATCTCCTCTTAATCAAATCACAGGGATGTGATCCCTTGGAATACCAAAGTGAGGATGCAGTGGCAAGGTGGTGGAGAGCTGGCCTCTCAAGCATGAGACCAGGCATTCAGCCGTATGGGCCAAGACTGAACTCTGACCCTGTTCCAGATTCTGATTCTGATTCCGAGTCAGATTAAAATAATCTAACTCCCTGTCTCTCTCACTCACACTCTCTCCGTCTCTCTCATACAGTCTCCATCTCTCTCTCTCTCTCTCTCTCTCTCTCTCTCTCTCTCTGAGTGAGTGTGTGAGGAACGGTCGGAGGAGCGTGGTGTGAGTGAGTTACTAACTTTTTCACACGTTTTTCTACTAACATATTTATTGTTTTATGTTGTAAGTTGTGTGTAGTGTGTACATGGTTTAAACGTTTGATTGTTGGTGTTTTCTCGTGGTTTGGGCGTGTGTGGTGTGTGTTTGTGTGTGTGTGTGTGTTTGTGACGCAGTTGCGGCATGGATTATGCCCGGCTGAGCCGCAAACATGGTTTTAAAATTTCTCCGATGACACCGTGCTCGGTGGAGGAGTGCAGCCTAGCTGTGGGGGCCATAGTGGGGTACGGCAGTATCAGATCTGCGGCTCGGATGAACGGCGGGGTGGTAATATTTTGGACACGGTAGAAAAAGCGAACCAGGTAGTGGAGACCGGGATCGTTGTTAATGAAACTTTCATTTCCGTGTCTCCACTAACCACCCCTGCTACTAGGATAATGATCTCGAATATCCCGCCGTTCATACGGGATAACTTCCTGGTGAGAGAGCTGTCTAAGCACGGGAAGATAGTGTCCTCCATCAGGAAGCTGTCCTCGGGCTGCAGATCTCCACTGCTGACACACGTTGTGTCTCACAGGAGAAGTGTCCTCATGATCCTCAATAAGAGAGACGAGGAACTCAATCTGGTGCTAAGTTTGAAGATGGATGATTTTAATTATGTTTTGTTTGTAAACTCGGGGACTGCCAAGTGTTTTGGATGCGGGGAGGAGGGGCACTTGGCCAGAGCGTGTCCGGGAAAAAATAAAAAACAGGGGGAGGGGGAAAAAAATAAAGAACAGGGGGAGGGGGAAAAAAATAAAGAACAGGGGGAGGAAGAAAAAAATAAAGAACAGGAGGAGGAGGAAAAAAATAAAGAACAGGGGGAGGGGGAAAAAAATAAAAAACAGGAGGAGGAGGAAAAAAACAAAAATCAGGGGGAGGGGGAAAAAAATAAAGAACCAGAAAAAAATCCAGAAGAGACTCCTGCTGAAGCAACAGCAGCGGGAAACCCCACTGAGGGGTCCCCGAAGCAGGGTGAGGGTTCCTCAAAACAAGCTGAGAGCTCCTCAAAACAAGCTGAGAGTTCCCCAAAGAAGGCTGAGGGTCCCCCAAAGCAGGCTAAAGAAAACTCTGGGGAAAAAAAGAGTAAGGGGAAAATGAATGGGAAAAGTGACATTTTGGTTGATGTGGGACAAAAGGTCGTCCCTAAAGAAACAGTGGAGACGGCAGAACTCTCTGCATCTGCTGCAAGTGAGGAGAAATTGAAACTCAAGTTTTTACAAAAAAAAGGAAAGGAAAAGAAAAAGAGAATGGTTCTCAGGCCAAGAAAGTGGCGGTGAGTGCGGAGGGAGAGAAAGAGGAGAAAATGGTGGAGGAGGTGGAGGTGGAGGAGGAGGAAAGTGAGGAAGAATTAATGGAGGAGGAGGATGAGGAGGATGAAGAAGATGAGGAGGACGAGGAGGAAGAGGACTGTGCTGAGGCCAGCCAGCCTCTCACCGACTCACAAATAAAAACTCCGTTTTTTAAAGTACAGAAAATTAAAGCTTTTCTTAAAACTACAAAAAACAAAAGAGGAATAAAAATAGATGAGTTTTTTTCTGACAAGAACTTGTTTTTACAGTCTGTTAAAGCACAGATGCATCTTTTTACTGACCAGGAGTGTTATCGCTTGAAGACACTGAAAAGGAAGTTGCAGCGAGAGATTTTAAATGAAGAAGAAAAGGACATGTACGGCAGTTAGTATGCTGGGTTTAACATACTTGTTGTTTTTAAGCGGTGTGTCTCTCCTCACATCCTTTTTAATGAGTGATTTTAAAGTCTGCACTTTAAATGTCAATGGAGCTAGGGATGTGGGGAAGAGGGCTTGTGTTTATGAGCTTTTAAAATTAAAAAAAGTAAATGTAGCAATGCTACAAGAAACGCACAGCGACACTTTAAACGGGACAGACTGGAGGAGGGAGTGGGATGGAGAGGTGGTGTTAAGTGGTCTTAGCAGTACCAGTGCAGGAGTGGCAGTCCTGTTTGCTAAAGACTTTATCCCCAAGTCCCACACAGTCGAAGAAAGAGTAAAGGGCAGACTGCTGGTGGTGAGAGCTAACTATGAGCTTTTTAATCTGGTTTTTATCAATGTATACGCTCCTAATTCAGGTCCTGCCAGAGTTCAGTTTTTAAACGAGCTCAGCGCTGTTTTAAGTGAGTGTGAACCAGAAGAGTTTTTATTTTTAGGGGGAGATTTTAACTGCACACAGAATGACGAGTTAGATAGGAACCATAGGGAACCTCATGCTGCATCCAAAAGAGCCATGACACAGTTAATAGCAACACATAGTCTATCAGACATATGGAGAGAACACCACACACATCACAGACAGTACACATGGGTCCACACTAGGGAGAACCTTTTATCAATGGCTAGGCTAGACAGGTTTTATTGTTTTAAGCACCATTTGAATGTTTTTAAAAAGTGTGCTATAGTGCCTGTTGGTTTCTCTGACCACTCCCTTGTATTGTGTGATGTTTTTATTGCCAACATAAAAAGCAAATCTGCGTATTGGCATTTTAACACTGCTCTGCTTTTAGATACACATTTTAGAGAGGTTTTTATTTATTTTTGGAAAGGTTTTAGAGAAAGGAAGGGGGATTTTAACTCATTGAAGCAGTGGTGGGATTGTGGGAAAGCTGACATCAAGCAGCTTTGTCTTCAGTACACTCTCAATGTTTCTCGTGACATCACCAAGTCTATGAAAGATCTGGAGACGGAAATAGTGGAACTGCAGAGCTTTGCAGAGTCCTCAAATCTAAAAAAGCCATTTTGGCAGACCTGCTGGGTTATAGAGCACAGGGGGCGCTGGTCCGGTCCCGATTCCAGAGCGCTTCCATGATGGATTCACCCACGAAGTACTTCTTCAGTCTAGAGAAGAAGAACGGGCAGGGCAGGCTGATCCACGCTCTGAGGTCAGCAGGAGGACAGCAGCTGACAGGAAACAGCCAGATCCGGCAGAGAGCGGTGGACTTCTACTGCAACCTCTTCACCAGTGAGTACACCGAAGATGATGGAGGGTTTAATCTGTTCTGCAAGGGCCTACCAACAGTCTCTGAAGAGACAAACAAAGAGCTGGACGGGCCCCTGACTGAGGAGGAACTGTGTGCAGCACTCAAGAGCATGCAGGGGGGGAAGGCCCCTGGAATAGATGGCCTCCCCCCAGAGTTTTACAAGACATTTTGGGACTTTTTAAAAGAGGATCTAATGGACCTTTTTAATGAAAGTTTTAATGACTCTTTCCTCCCTCTGAGCTGCAGAAGAGCTGTTTTAACCCTCCTTCCGAAAAAAGGTGACTTACAGGAAATCAAGAACTGGAGGCCCGTCTCTCTGCTGTGCACCGACTACAAGCTGCTGTCCAGGGCCCTGTCCTCCAGGCTGAGGAAGGTGATGGACCAGGTGGTAGACCGGACTCAGACCTACTGTGTGCCCGGCAGGTCAATTGTTGACAATGTGTCACTAATTCGAGATATTTTGGAAGTCTCTGGTTCATTGGGTTTGGACACTGGTCTGGTTTCATTGGACCAGGAAAAGGCTTTCGACCGGGTTGAGCACCGTTACCTGTGGAAGGTGCTGGAGAGGTTCGGCCTCAGCCCGGGCTTCATCGCCAAGATAAAGGTGATGTATGTGAACATTGAGAGTGTGCTTAAGATAAATGGCGGTCTGTCTAGACCCTTTAATGTGACCAGGGGGATAAGACAAGGCTGCTCGATGTCAGGTATGTTGTACACACTGGCAATAGAGCCCATGCTACACAATATCCGCTCTTTTAATGAGGGCCTGTTTTTACCTGGTTTTAATACACGTTTTATTTTATCGGCCTATGCAGACGACATCATTGTTTTTATAAAAAATCAACAGGATGTTTTAAAGCTAGGGCAGGTAGTGGACACTTTCCAAAAGCTCTCCTCTGCGAAAGTGAACTGGGCCAAAAGTGAGGCCCTAGCAGTGGGGGAGTGGACTGGTGGCCTCCCTCAACTCCCTGGGGGGTTGACATGGAAGAGCGGTGGCCTAAAATATTTGGGAGTCCATCTTGGAGATGAGGTCACACTGGGGAAAAACTGGGAAGGAGTTATAGGAAAGGTGGAGGGGAAACTCAACAAGTGGCGCTGGATGCTTCCCCACATGTCCTACAGAGGCAGGGTGCTGGTCATCAACAACCTGATAGCATCCAGCCTCTGGCATAAGCTCAAGTGTGTGGATCCCCCTGCTGGTCTTTTAAAAAAGTTGCAAATTATTATTTTAAATTTCTTTTGGGATAAGTTGCACTGGGTTCCTCAGTGCACGCTGTACCTACCAAAAGAAGAGGGGGGGCAAGGGTTGGTGCACCTAGAGAGTCGAGCAGCTGCTTTTAAACTACAGTTTTTACAAAGATACCTGACAGGAAACGATGATGTCGTCTGGAGGCCGGTAGCCAGCACCATTTTAAGGGGGGTAGCAGGCCTGGGTTTGGATGCGTCATTGTTTTTAACAAACTGTGATTTTACTCGTGTGTGTGTTTTGCCTCCGTTTTACAAAGGACTTTTTAAAGTATGGACACTTTTTAAATGGGCCAGAGTGGGTCCCGCAGCATCTCTGTTCTGGCTCCTGGAAGAGCCTCTGGTGTGGGGGGCCCGGCTGGACGTCCAGGACAGCAGCAGACCTGCACTCTCTGAGAGGCTTCGGTCCGTTGGGGTCGTGAAGCTGAGGAACATCGTGGATGCTGCAGGTCCTGGACTCCACAACACCGAGGCCGTGGCCTCTCTGCTCGGCCTGAAGTCGGCCCGCCACACCAGAACCATCCTGAACGAGTGGATTCAAAGGCTAACTGATGATGAGATGGAGATGCTGCGGGAGTACTCTAACAGAAAAGAAACCCCTGACGAAGGGGACCCTTTTCCAGACATTGGGATTTTAGCAGACCAGGATGGGCTAAAACCCAGACTTCATGCAGACATTCAGATGCAAAATGGAAAAGGTTTTTATAGACTCTGCACTCTGGCCCTGAACAAACAGAAACTAAGTGAGAGGAGAGACACGGTGTGGAAACAGAGGCTTAACGTCCCGGGGGGCTGTGAGCCAGTATGGAGGCTCTTCTACAAACCTCCACTGAACAAGCGGTCAGGAGACCTGCAGTGGAGGATCCTCCACGGGGCCCTGGGCGTTAATGCCTTTGTGTCGAAAATAAACCCCACCGTGTCCTCCGAGTGTCCGTTCTGCACCGACAAAGAGACAATCACACACTGCTATCTGGACTGTCACAGACTGAAGCCTCTTTTTAATGTTTTAAAAACTGTGTTTTTAGACTGTGGGGAGGTTTTTACAGAGACTGCTTTTATTTTTGGTGCTGGCTACAAGAAACAGAATGCAGGGAAGTGGGAACTGTTGAATTTTATTGTGGGGCAGGCAAAAATATCAATTTACAAAAGCAGGAAAAACAAAATAAACAGTACAGCCGGTCAGCAACTCACTAACATGTTTTTATCTTTGGTAAAGGCACGAGTGACTGTAGATTTTAGATTTCACTGTCTGATGAGAAGTATGGAAGAGTTTTTAAACCGGTGGTGTTTCACTACAGCTGTGTGTTCTGTGGTGGGGGAGGAGCTCGCTTTTAACTCTGTCTTTGTGTGAGGAAGAAAGGGAATTCTTTCTCTCAATGTATATAGGTAAATAGTTTAATTGTTTGTTGAAA
This sequence comes from Dissostichus eleginoides, assembly GCA_031216635.1. Lineage (NCBI taxonomy): Eukaryota > Metazoa > Chordata > Actinopteri > Perciformes > Nototheniidae > Dissostichus > Dissostichus eleginoides. The sequence goes on from CM062269.1 coordinate 33,814,065, forward strand.
ATCTAAATAAAAGTGTTTTTTAAAAAATCAAATCTCTCTCTCTCTCTCTCTCTCTCTCTGTCTCACACACACTCACACTGCTCTGATTGGTTAGCTGGCCAGCTCTGTTGTGATTGATCTACTGCTTAGACGCCTACAAAGTTTGAAGAGGATGTCATTTTAAGGATATGTCAAAGTATTGTTCATTAATGTCTTAATCTCTCTTTCTCATTCACATTCTCTCTTTGTCCCCCCTACACATTCTATCTCTCTCTCTCTGTCTCTTTCTCTCTCTCTCTGTGTCTCTCTCTCTCTCTTTCTCTCTCACACACACTGTTTCAAATTCAAATTGAGCTTGTATTGTTAAGTAGTTTTGTTTGTGTGTTTGAGTGTATATGTTCATATTTATGCAATGTTTTTCAATGTTTTTAAATTAAAACAAATGTTTTAATACATAATTAATGTTTCTTGGTGAATGAGAATGTTACGGTATTAATCTGAAAGGTAAAACCAGCGTAATTTAACCAAACGGCCTTTGTGCCCTGTCATGTGGCCTTTGTGCCCTTAAAAAAAATGTGAACGGGAAGGCCAAATGGCCTTGCCCCTAAAATGACGAAATTCCAAGCCTGGTTACAGTACATACTGTAGTGATGTCACAATGTTAACAAAACATAATAGGGCCTCTTTAAAACCTTACATTACATTACAGTCAATGAACATATTTTTCTATATTATTTGCCTCATCCTCTCTTTTATTTTATTTGCACACAATTCACAAATAAATAAATCTATGCCCCGCTTGGTATTTTGTCATTTGTTTCACTTTGTAAATTCTCTCTCTCACTGTATATGTGACCCTGACTTGTCTTCACTTGTCCTGTAATCACTCAATAAAAAAAGGAAATAAGTATGAGCCTATAAATACCTGTGCAGGTGAGTGTCTCCTCAGAGTAGATCTGCAGGAAGAGCAGAGCAGAGAGGAGCAGCAGCCAGCGGTGTGCCTGGTCCGGGGCCTCCCTCTGTGGGGGCCTCCTGCTCCGAGAGGCCGGGTACAGGACCCTGCGGGGGCGACGGCCCCGTGGAGGAGAGGGGTGCAGGGAGGAACCGGAACAAGAGAAGGAGGGGATGGAGGAGATGGTTGCTTCCAAAGGCCCCAGGGCCCCAGGGAGCTGTTGGCAGGAGGAGGAGGAGGAAGAGGAGGAAGGCATGGTGGTCCTCTGCTGTCCTACTCTCAGCCTTCTCTGCTTCAGTCTTTCTATCAGCCTTGTCTTAACCTGAAAATCTCCTTTTAGTGCAGCTTAAACACGTAGCATCTTCTGCTGCTGTCCTTCAGAATTGAGTTTGTCTCGCACTATATTTTTCCCTTTTTATATTTTGCGCTCTCTCCATTCTCTCTTTCCTGCTCTGAAAGTCTACCTTTATCACCAATCTAGTTTACCATTCAGCAAAGACTCTATATATAGTATATACTGTATGCAGAGTAGGTGTTGTCAGCGTGACTGAGCCAGATAAACCCCGCCCACTTCTGGAGATCATTTTGTTGTAATTTAAAATTATTTTTAGATGCACGCATCTTTGTTTTTCCTTGTGTCTCCTCAGGCTTCGACCACAGAAACTCTCACTGAAGTTCTCTGGAATGTTCTGGAGGTGCTTTGATCGCCCGCCTGCCTCTCTCACTGCACGCAACACAAGCATCCCTGCATGCAACATGCACTTTATTATTATAGCATTACATGTGAAATACCAATTTGGTGCTGCGTGCAACATGCACTCATGACACACTGGTTCCCCTGTGGATGTCAACACATTCCGTTACGCCCCATCCTATTGGGCTAACAAATGTCCACCATTGACCCAAATACAACAGATAAAGACACCTTCAACATAATCAAATCCATAGGATTTATTACAATCAACATGTGAAATTTACAAACAGGGTTGCCCCTGGCCAAGTTGGGGCCCTACGCGAAATTGTGTCATGAGGCCCCCCGGATCTGTACACAACTCGTCACTCACGTGTCGCGAGCGCTGAAGGTGGGGGGGGTGGGGCGCAGGAACCTCGCTGCGGGTAAACAGTGGCGTGCATAATTGCGCTGCATTTGCGCATAAGATGAGATGTAAAGTCCTTGTACTGCTGATCATGTCTAAAGACTCCCAGAAACATTTAAACTGTGACTTTCATTGTTAACCAGTTTGTTACTTAAACGTCAACCAAATAAATAACATCACCATGTTGCACAGAGATTTATTCTGTCAACTAATTTAAAGTTAGGTCCAGACTAACTGTATGTTGGATTGTCTCCATGACATTCATGCAGCACTTCAGTGAACACACAGAGCTGATTAAATGTGTTCTGAATCTGTTTCATTGTATTCTGATTCTCATGCAGCTCAACACATTAACCCCTCTTTCAGCCACCATATTTTTAAATCCACTCAGAATTAATATGGCTGTGATTCACTGAGGGAGTGTCGGAAGTTCAGGCCCTGGCCAAAGGGAACACATTCTTTGCTTAAATGTTGCCTTTGTCCCTGAGCCTAATAAGGTTCTCTTATGAAAGTTTGTCCACACCCTAAGTCAGAGAATGAGGAGCAATAAAAAGGAACATGATATAAAACCGCACATTGATGTTCAAGATAAAACAGGTCATTAGTGTTGAAGATCAAAGGGAAATTAAACTATTAAAGAGTGGGAAGCAGGCTTGGATTTTCGTCATTTTAGGGGCAAGGCCATTTGGCCTTTGGTGTCACACATTTTTTCAGGGCGGAAAGGCCACATGCCAGGGCACAAAGGCCATTGCGGGAAATATTAGGATTTCGAGCTTACAAATAAATAACTTCACTTTCTGATAAGAAAAAAACACGAATGACATGGAAAACAAATCACTTTTTGAATATCAATAATGTCAAACATTATATCATCATATAGGCCTATGCCTCCTTAGTATTACCGTATATAAAATGAAATACTTTACTTTGAATAATTAGTATTTGGTATGTTTTCCATCTACTACTTCTCCCATTCACAAATCCGAAATCAAATCAAAAAATCTAAAATTCTATTAATATGTAACAAATATATTCCATTTCAGAGGAGAAGAAACAGCCTTCAAGGGTCAAACTCTGCACATACACCATTCAGCAGTGCACAGTGAAGCTGCAACATTCAACTGTATGAACAAGCAATACTTTGAAATGCAAAAGTCTGTGCGTGTGTGTGTGTGTGTGTGTGTGTGTGTGTGGGTGTGTGGGTGTGTGGGTGTGTGTGTGTGTGTGTGTGTGTGTGTGTGTACGAGAGTCTCTTTAATCAACTCCTCACAGCTCCTCATATCTGTTCAGAAACTAGACAAAAGTTAAACATGTACAAACCACAGACTGTCTGTGTCATGGCGAATACAGTCGCTGCTTTAATTCTGTCTTTAGGACGTTGTTGTGAGTTTGGACGGAGCAGCTACAACGTTAGTTTAGCCTGATCGATCCGATCTCCATTCAGAAAACACGCATTTGAAAAGGTTTTTCGCCTGCCGTCTTGTCTGCACACTTGTCAAAGCATTAAAGCATGGTTTTTACTAACCGTTATCAGTATTTAGTTACTTCGGCATCATTTTGAAACGTGTATTACAATTAAATCATGGTAAAATAGGTTAATTTTGTCGTAGTTGGTTTCCACTACAGCAGGGGTCGGCAACAGGCGGACCGCGGTCCGGATCCGGACCCAGACGCCGACCTATACGGACCCGGACCTATAATCAATACATTAATAGGGAATTCAATTTTGACGGGGTAATTCTATTTTAACCGCTGCCGACAGGGGGCGAAAGAGACGAGTGAGCGATGCAGGGAGAGAAACACAGAAGAAGAGACGAGAGAGCGACAGAGAGTAGGGGTGGGCGATACCACAACATCTGGATTCGATCCGATACCAAGTATTTCAGGGCCAGTATCGCCGATACCGATACTTTTTAAAATGAAAAGCGTCTTATGTACTTTCATATAGGGGAGAGCTGCACGACATGATTTTTGAGGTGAAAGCATCATAACTAGACTAAATCTGAATTCATTTTCATGATTAAAGACAGGACAGTTTTTATAGACAAATAAACGTTTTAGAGAGGAAAGTGAGTGAAGAGAATAATTAGCGATACAGGGAGAGAAGCGGAGAGGAGAGTGAACAAGCGTGTTAGCGGCAGACTGGGAGAAACAAATAATTACACATGGCGCTCTCCAAGAAGAGGAAAGTGGACAGTGAGAACAGAGCTTTTAACCCTGAGTGGACGGACTCATTCATGTTCATCCTGCCCACTGGGAGCACAGAACCAGTGTGTCTCATTTGTTCAGAGACCGTGGCGCTCATTAAAAGTGCCAAAACGCCACTATGAGACAAAACACAAAGTGTTTGACCAAACATTGCCTCTCAAGTCAGAACTGAGGACAAAAAAAATAAGCAGTCTCAGAGCCCAATATGATCAGTCCACCAGGATCAAAATTAAAACTAAATATCGTTCTAGGGCATGCTAACCGAGGCTAACCAATGAGCACCTGCATGTGTGTATGAGAATGGCCCTGACACCATCCCACCTATTGTTGTGCAATGCAATGTTGGGCTACTAGTCATCTCGAACCATCAGTTTAAAAATGAATTTGCGATACCGTATTGATAAATATCAATAATTTCGAATATCGCGGGAAAAGTCCTTCACTCAGTTTCCTTTTTCGGGACGAAGGCGGAAGTGCGTCACAAAGGGCCATATTTATTCTGCTCCCATTGAGCCAGACAGGGACAGAAGGGATTTGTCACGCGTAGAGATGGTTCGACGATGCGTTGTGTCTGGCTGTTCCAATACAGCAAATGAGGAACTTAACATCAGCATACATAGCTTTCCAACAGATGTCAAGCGTCAGCGCACATGGGAGAAAAACGTGCAGAACACAAGGGCTGGCTGGTCTGTGATGAACCCCACATCGACCTACATATGCAGCGCCCACTTTCTGGACGAGAATTTCGAGGAAAGGCCTTTGTTGATGGCTGAAACTGGGATTGATTTTTCGCGAAGACAGATTCTGAAGCCGTCAGCAGTGAAAAATCGGGAGCACAGGTAAAGTTTTACTGACATCATTCTCACATACAAATCAGCAAAGCTTCTGTGTGTGAAACAGTATCTGCTTTAGTATGAAACGTACCTTCAGCTCATGAAATCAGAAGGAAGTAGACAATGAAAATAAATAAAATAGTTTACAAACCATTCCACATTGTTCAAGCGTTGTAGATCGAGAGGTATCTCGCGATCGTCGGGGGGGTTGTCGTCTCCACTGTCCGACTCGGAGTTAATTTCATCCGATTCAGAGGCATATGGTTCGAATCTGTAGTGCATATAGTCAATATCGTCTACGAGGCTATCACTATCAGATGCTTCATCCTCATATGAGCTCTCAGACACATTCAAAATTAAACTACAATCGCTGTCGGAGCTTGCTGCTGTGTGCGCCATCGTTTGTTTGCATACAGATACTGGACTCCGGAAGCGTTCGTCTTCCCTCTGTGACGCGGCACACCTTTTCGCGGGAGTTTAAGAATCCCAGAGCAGACCCAGAGAAGATCCAGAATATGGTCACATTGAAGGGCAGATTAACGGTTATCAAAGTACAAATTTTCAAAAATCACTTCAGTAACGGTTTCAAGGGGACATTATTTACTGAAATTAATGGTTTGGATGATGGGGGAAAACCGTGTCACAAGCACTTTAAACTCCTGGCAGGACAAGCTCAAGCTCAATTCTCGCAATTAATTAAAAAAAAGTGAGTGATGGACTGCAATATAAGAGGGAAAGAAAGAGAAACATTAAAACTGTTCAATTGTTATGATGTGTAAAGACTGATATTGTTCTATAATCGGCTGAAACTGTTAAGTCATGATGTGAAACGGTTAACAAAGAAAAAGGGAAACTCAAACTGCTGCTACACTTTATTTTATTTATCTAAAATTAAGCACTTTTAAGATGCACATATTTTCAAAAGCTATTTTATTTATTTTCTCCTATTTTATTTTTAAATGCAGCCCGAGAGGAACATTACACATATCCACAGTATTTACTGTATATCTGTATAGTTCAATGTTAAATTGACAATAAATATTGTTGTTTATGAATTGTACTTTCTTTATTTGATTGGCAGTCAGTTGTTGATTACATGCAGACGTTGATAAAGCTGCAGGCTACTTCAATATATATCACACTAATTCATAAAGCAACTTAGACATTTTGATGTTCCGGACCTTTGCATAGGGAGATTTTCTCTAACTGGACCTCGTTGAATTTTAGTTGAATACCCCTGCACTATAGTATTTACATAAATATAAGCCCCGCCCCCTCTCCAGCGCGTCCTGTTTGAATGACAGGACTAAACACAGCTGACAGCCGCGGTGAAACCATAGACTGTATATATAAATGGACGTAGTGTCCGTGACGTCACCCATAGGATTCTGCAGAGTTGCCGAGAAGCCTAAAGTAGGCGGTGTCGGCTACTAACGGCTCGACAGTGACGTCAGAGTCTAACTCCCGCCTGCTCCAGCCTGATCCAAATAAGGGCAAAGAGGCGGAGCCGAGGCAGGACCTGCTGCCACAAAGCTGGAAGTTCCAGAGCTAGCTGAGGCTACCAAGCTAAGCTAACATGCTCAGCAGTGCTGTTCTGTGATGCTAGCCGGCTAACCTACATCTGTGTGGTGTTAATAGGCTGTGTGTGTGTGTTAGCCAATAGTAGTGAAGCCCTACGGGCACGGTTCAGTGACGTCATAGGGGGACGACAGGTTATGGTAACGGGCATGTGAGCTAGGAGTGTTTTAGCATGTGGGCTACCAATAAAGAGACACGTAATTGTGACAGTTGAACTCACGTGTATTATTGAATAACACGACATGTTGTCAGAAGTCCTGTTGACATTAAGTGGAGTGTGACCGGAAAAAGTATTGTTTGGAGCCAATTGACGGTGGAAAGGAAGGAAGGTGGACATGGCAGACGATAATGCTAACGGAGATGCAGCGCGACCCGCGGCGGGACCGAGTGCTACGTTTAGCATCCAGCCACCGGAGCCTTTAGACTTTTCAAGACCGCAGGAATGGGCCAAATGGATACGGCGGTTCGAGAGATTTCGCCTGGCAAGTATCTGAACAGTAGCTCAGAAGAGAATCAAATCAACATTAATATACTGCATGGGAGATGAAGCAGATGATATTTTACGTGGATTGACTCTCACAGGCTCAGAGAGACACTTACCAAGGTGTGCGGGAGGGCTTTCAAGGCTTCTTCGTTGTCAAGAAAAATGTCATATATGAGCGGGCAAAGTTTAATATGCGCAGACAGGGAGAAGGTGAACCAGTGGACTCGTTCGTCACAGCTCTATATGCACTAGCGGAGCATTGTAGCTACGGCGTGCTACATGATGAACTCATTCGAGACAGGCTTGTTGTCGGATTGACGGATAAGCGGCTGTCTGAACGGATGCAACTGGACTCAGACCTTACCTTGGGAAAAGCTATTACCATGGCTCGGCAGAGTGAAGAGGTGAAACGGCAACAATCTTCTCTGCGAGGTGACAATAGAACTGAGGCATGTGACGCTAAATCAGTGGACAGAGTGTTTAAGAGCAGTAGCAAATATGCTAAAAACAAAGCTCAATCTGCTAATAGCTACCAAGCCAAGCCACAATACAACAAGGGTAATGATGCAAAGTGTTATAACTGTGGTTGTTCTCCTTCACATGCAAAGACTGAGTGTCCAGCCAAGGATGTAAAATGCCATGCATGTGGAAAAATGGGACATTATATGTGTGTGTAAAACAGCTAAAAGCGTGCATGAGATTAATGAAGAAGAGAAAAGCTTGTTCTTAGGCAGCATTGAGGCCGACAATGATCCGTGGATGGCAGACATTGACATTAACAACAAAAGCGTGCAGTTCAAAATTGACACTGGGGCTGATGTTACAGTCATTCCTCACTCCGTGTTTAAAGAGGTCTATAAGCACAAAGATCCACCAGCACTTCAAAAGCCAAGGAAGCTTTGGGGTCCAGGGAAAAATCCTTTAGATGTAGTGGGCTTTGCTGGTATGCTGCTGAAGAAAGGAGAGAGAAACTTATGGAGGATGTGTATGTCATTCGACGCTTGCAAACAGCATTGCTCGGGAGGCCTGCCAGTGTAGCGCTGAAGCTAGTGGCACGACTAGACAACGTCACTATGGACATACTAAAGACTAATTACCCAACAGTATGCAGCGGTCTTGGAGAGGTGCGGCAGCCATATGCCATTAAGCTGAAACCAGGGGCCCAACCGTTTTCTCTGAAGACGCCTAGAAGGATTCCACTGCCACTGATGGACAAAGTCAAAGAGGAACTGTCCCGCATGGAAGACCTGGGGGTGATCAGCAGAGTTGAGGAGCCTACAGATTGGTGCGCTGGCATGGTGGTGGCGCCTAAAAAGACAGGGGCTGTTCGCATATGTGTTGATCTAACTAAACTGAATGAGTCTGTGTGTCGAGAAAAGTACATTCTACCTTCAGTGGAAGAAACACTGGGAAAGCTGGCTGGAGCCAAAATATTCAGTAAGTTGGATGCAAACATGGGGTTTTGGCAAATACCTCTAACAAAAGACTCAGCCAAGTACACAACGTTCATCACACCCTTTGGCCGATACCACTTCAATCGGCTACCTTTCGGAATAGCCTCAGCCCCTGAGCATTTCCAAAACAGGATGACAACTGAGGTAACTGAGGGACTAGTGGGGGTTGTCTGTCACATGGACGATGTACTGGTGTGGGGCCAAACACAGGAGGAGCACGACGCTCGTCTGTATGCTGTGCTGGAGAAGATCCAAAAGGCAGGAATCACCTTGAATGTGGAAAAGTGCGACATATCCAAACAGGAGGTGACATACTTGGGCCATGTGATCACTGCTAGCGGCATTAGACCAGACCCGAGCAAGACAGAGGCTGTAAGGAAAATGGAAGAGCCGAAAATGTGAGTGAGCTGAGGAGCTTTCTAGGCATGGTCAACCAGCTGGGGAAGTTCATACCGCAGCTAGCAGAGCGAGACAAGCCACTTCGAGACCTGCTCTCCAAAAAGAACTGCTGGCTGTGGGGCATCGATCAGGCCAGAGCCTTCCAAGATCTGAAAGACTCTCTGATATCTCCACCAGTGCTAGCCATGTATGACACAAACAGAGAAACCAAAGTCTCAGCAGATGCATCATCATACGGCTTGGGGAGTGTGCTTCTGCAGAAATGGGAAGAGGATTGGAGACCGGTACCTATATGTCACGTTCTCTCACACAGACGGAGCAGAGATACGCACAGGTAGAAAAGGAAGCTTTAGGCTTAACCTGGGCTTGTGAAAGGTTTCGCAACTTTCTCATCGGCAGACACTTTGAGCTGGAAACAGATCATAAGCCTCTACTGAGTCTCCTGGGGTCTCAGGCATTGGATGCGCTTCCCCCACGGATTCAACGTTTCCATGCGCCTGATGCGTTATTCCTACTCAATCACACATGTGCCAGGGAAAAGCCTGTGGACGGCCGATACACTGTCACGTGCACCTGTGAAAAGAGACTCCACACCAGATGAAAAAGAGTTCCTCGAGAGCACGAATATCTATGTGGACATGATTATCGATGGTTTGCCAGCAAGCACGGCTTACCTGGAAGAGCTAAAAGAGCAGTTGGCAAAGGACAGTGTGCGGAAGAGTTATGCAGCTGTGTGAAGAGAAATGGCCAGCACACAGCAACAGCGAACCAGCCATAAAGTTATACTGGGCGGAACAAGCGTTCATAACTGTAAAGGACGGACTACTGTTAAAGGGGGACAGACTCGTTATCCCCGCAACAATGAGAAATTATGTGCTTGCCAGACTACATGAAGGTCACCAAGGTGTGGTGAAGTGTAGGGTGTGTGCCCGACAGTCTGTATGGTGGCCAGGGCTAAGTCAGCAGCTAAATGAGTTGGTTCTCAACTGCCGAACATGCAGCAAGGAGAGACAGAACCCCAAAGAGATCCCAACGCAATATCCAGGCCGACCATGGCAGAAACTGTGCCGACTTGTTTATGCTGGGAAGCAAGTCATATCTGCTGGTAGTGGATTATGCATCAAGGTATGTGGAAATGGCTTTGCTGACACCCACCATATCAACAGATGTAATCCACCATCTCAAATCCATCTTTGCATGACATGGTATCCCTGAGACGCTGGTCACAGACAACGGGCCGCAGTTCTCGGGAAGGGCATTTGAAGAGTTTGCAGAGTCGTATGGATTTAAACACGTCACCAGCAGCCCTAAATATCCACAGAGCAACGGTGAGGCAGAACGGGCTGTAAAGACTGTGAAGAGTCTCCTTAAGAAAGCAGCAGACCCATATCTGGCTCTGCTGGCTTACAGAGCCACCCCACTACAGAACGGGTATAGCCCTGCGCAACTTCTCATGGGGAGGAGGCTTCGCACGACGGTGCCAACATTACCAGCGCTGCTGGATCCTGCTCTTCCCGACAGCGAGGCTGTAGTTCTGCGAGAAAGAGAGAGGAGAATAAAGGATGCACAGCGGTACAACCTGCGTCATCGAGTGAGAAGTCTCGAGAGGCTTGCACCGGGAAAAGAGGTTTGGGTCACGGATCAGAAGGCGAGTGGAACGGTTATTGGCAGTCACAACACGCCGCGCTCCTACATTCTTGAGGGACCTCATGGGACAGTCCGGCGTAATCGCCATCATCTCATCCCCATGTACTCCTCGTCAGAGCAGAGCGGCAGGGATGCAGCTGAGCAGCATTCAGGAGGTGTTCCAGAGCAGCGTATTGCAGAACCTCCGGAGCCTAGTGCTCAAGATCTGCCACCTACCCCTAGAACCAGGTTTGGGAGAGCCGTGGTGAGACCGGCTAGGTTGGACTTGTAAACAAACCAGAAGCCTAAGAGATATTATATAGAGTTTTATAAGAGAGTAAAAAAAACTGGTTATTAATAATGTTGTGCATTAATGTTGTGTAATACACAAAATATCATAGGGTTACATACAGTTCATGAAGGTCTGGAGTTAACTGTTATTTATATCTTTGGTTCAGATAGGAACAGACCTTCCACCCTACAGAGGCAGAATAATCCTCTAAGGTCTGTGGAGTCAATGGCAAAAAGGGAGCTGTGGTGTTATTGGGCTGTGTGTGTGTGTTAGCCAATAGTAGTGAAGCCCTACGGGCACGGTTCAGTGACGTCATAGGGGGGACGACAGGTTATGGTAACGGGCATGTGAGCTAGGAGTGTTTTAGCATGTGGGCTACCAATAAAGAGACACGTAATTGTGACAGTTGAACTCACGTGTATTATTGAATAACACGACAATCTGTTGCTCCCGGTCTGCACGTTTTACGTTGCTTAAGGTAAGTGAACATGAAACTATTCAGCAAAACTTTCAATCATAATCTAAGGTATTGAGTTTTCGGGATAATACTTGGATAGAAATCTTAAAATGCCTTCAGGTTTCTAAAATATATAATAGGTGGTAAATTCAACAGTGAATACAGCAAAGATTCAAATATGTGCATGATTTTAGTTATTGATTTGTTGCTGTTACTTAATTATACTTTTAATAAAATCAAGTCAAGCTTAGTTACATGGGATGGTAGCTAGTTAGTGCTCTTACCTGTGTGCCTCCTCCACAACCAGACTGTATTACAACTCTTACTGTAAGTACCTGTTCTATCTACTTTACTTTAAACAATTAAAAAGACAAAATCAACTAAATGTATTGAAATAACAATCTTCATTTTAGGTGCCTCTTCTTTTAAATTAAACTTTCAAAGACGTGAGATATTGGAATACAGTAATAGTATTGTTTATCTAAAAAAACTGAGCCACTCCTAACAGTTAACTTCATATTTCTTATTGTCTAAAGCAGCGGTTTTCAAAGTGTGAGGCGTGCCTCCCCTGGGGGGCGCCAGAGAGCTTCAGGGGAGGCGCTGCGTGAGAAAAAAATAACGAGAAACAGTGAAATCTAGCTAGTTAACTTCAGCTAACTTTATGCGAGCGGCAACATGGATCGATTTTTAGTGAAGTTACCTAAAGTGAAAGAGGAGACAGCGTCTGGCAGAAAACGTCACTTGCACACTTTTGGCTGTCTGTGGAGACCGAGTTCCCCCACACCTCGCCAAAAAGGCTGTACAAGTGCTCATTCCCTTCACCTCCGCCTACCTGTGTGAGTGCGGGTTTTCCGCATTGACTTTGATCAAAAGCAAGCACCGGTCAAGCAGGGGCGGATCTACCGGGGTGGCATGGGGTGGCAAATGCCACCCTAAAAATAGCCTTGCCACCCCAGCTGCCCCCCCAGTTGGCAGCTCTGTTTTGAAATAAAAGTTGTGGCTCATCGGACATTTATGAGAGAAAATCCCTAATGTCCGAGAGCAAGTGAATGCAGCACAAGACGCGAGCCTTGTAACCCCTCCCCCGGCCCTGGCGCGAGCGTGGAAATATGATTGGCGGCGATTTCATTTGAACAGGACGGCGCATTCGGACCCAAGTACACGGAAGGAATGAGGTATTTGCGGTCTACAATGACAGAGAAGAGACTGTCAAGTTTGGCTGTACCCAGCATTGAACCAAAACGCACTAAAGCTGTTGATCTTATTAAGTTTGTGAGGCGTTTTGCTGAACAAGATGGTAATCGCCGCATTCAGCTGTTATAGGCATGCCAACTTGATGCTTGTGCTCACGGATGACTCGATGAGCATAAAAAAACTGTTAAGATGATGACCTTACGTGTGTAAATATTTTTTTTTCTTTGTGGGGGTCTGCCCCCAAAAAACAGTTTTAAGTCCTGAGAAAGTCAAATAAGACGGTGTGTAAAACTACACTACCCAGCCAAAAAAAAGTAACCACTTTGATTTAACTAGGCCAGTAGGTAAGGGCATTCCACTGGATAATAATACCCCTGCATTATAGCAACAACAACAACAATAATAATAATAATAATAGCAATAATAATTGGGAGGGGGGGCGCGGCTGTTCTTATGTCCTCTGAGGGGAGGCTCACCTTCCCACACTTTGAAAACCCCTGGTCTAAAGCATTTATTACACACATGTTCCCCTCTCATATTCACAGTGTGGATCAATTGAGACAGCGTGGTGTCCAGAGAGCTGCAGAGACTTTGGGAGAAACCTCAGCGTGGCGGATGTCCTGTCTGCGGGTTTGGCTGGAGAGGACTGAGGTGGAGCGGTCTTTCTCTGGGAGGAGGACCAGGCCTGATGGAGGATAACCAGGCCTGATGAAGAAACCACCTAACCACCATCTGTTAGCCCATACTTGGCACAGCTGTCACAAACAAATGATGGTCCTGTTTGACTACACACTATTCAGTGTGCAGCTCTTTCTGTTCACAATAAAAGTGTAGTTTCTTAGTGAATGTCTTGTATTGGTCTTTAATGTCATATCAGCTTTTCATTTTCTTCTTGCCCCTCGGAGAAAACGGTGAGGCAGTTGTGTCCTTCAGGTATGTCCTTTCCTAACAGAAATGACAAGAAACATAAAACATATGACATTATTGCAGAGTAAGTGTGTTATTTATGAAAGAGGTGCGTTAGAGGGCTGTGGAAATAAATACAAAATTATTTGAATGTGTTTTTGAAATTCATCACTTTGTACTACAAAGATAATCAGATTATGAATGAACAGTCTGCAGTTAATCAACATTAAAATATATGTTATTATTAAAATAATATTCAACTGTTATCAGAACTTATTGCAACTGTAGTGTCATGCTGTTCGGTTGTCTCACTGCAAGAACCACTTTGACCACGTTTTTACAGACAATATGTAGAGACAAATGGTAGTAATTTTCACAAAGTAAAATAATAATTACCTTAAATACATTGACATGTGAAAGCTGACAAAAGAAATCATGTTGCTTGGTCAAATCTAAATGTAACTTTTGCAAGGAAGGAACAGTCAACTTCCCTGATGTGTCAGTATTTAGTCATGTTTAATGGAATTGTCAGGGACCAGACAGTAAGGCAACAGGACACACGAGTGGTTTAAATAAACTGGGTTTTTTATTTACCCAAAAGTCCAAAGAAAACATCAGAAATCGATAATTTCTAATAACTAGGCCTATAAAAGAGGTCAACAGAAAATACCTCAAAGAAACATGGCATCAACTTAACAGGTGTTAACTCAACAAACTGACCTGCTAGAATGAAAAACCAAGGAAAGTATAGTGAGTCGGCCAAACCAAGTTGAAACCAAGGGATAATTAATAGTAACAGAATACACAAAGGACACTGAAAAAACCCAAATCCCCCCTTTGACATGGAAGCAGGTGGTTTGTCCCAATGTGTCCCAATTGGCTCCTTGCAGTATTTATGAGTCCTCAGTGCTCGGCCACGCCCTTTGCTGAACCAGGAAGTAACCTCCCCCAATGGACGTGGTAACTCAAGAGACAAAGAAAGTAATTAATACAAACAAATACTTGTGTTAGCTGTGCTAAAATGTTTGAAGTAATGTCAGATTACAATCAAATAAAGAGTTTACCATTTAAAGCAAATGTGTTGTGTTAATTGGCATGTTTTATTGCAGCTGCACTGACGCAAAACTCCTGAAGGTGAGGGTGCAGTGTAGTTGGTTTACCCTGTGTGGCTGTGGCCATCACAGGAATGTATATCAGTGTATCATAGTTGTTACTTTATCTATTTAAACCAGAACGTTTCTCGATTCTTTGTACAGTTTGAAAGGGGTCTGTGTACCTTGAGTCCATGCTGAAGTTCACTGATGTTAGGAATAGGTCTGTCTCTCGTGGTCAGCATCCTCTGGTCTGTCTGCATCACCTGGACACTTTAAACAAACCGATATATATATGTAAAGTAACATGTGTTGGTCACAGACTTTTTTACATGCAAACGTCATGTCCTAATCTTTTTGATTATCCTTAAAAAAAAGTGCTGGATATCACAGCCCTTACTGTATCTTATCAGTTGGATTGTGTATTATTGTATAGTTGGGGTCCTTTTTATTTTACTGTTACTTTGGAATAGTAATAATTGTCACAGAAGCACACATAATGTCATATCTAATATTTAAACAATTAATTTCCTTGTCCCTAAAGCATTGACTACACTATTTTTCGTCCTTAAATGCAGGCATTAAGTTACATGTTCACTTTCTGCTGCCACAATAAGTCGGTTTCTCCAGTGTAATGATAATAAAATGCTTAGTAAGTATTGGTAATAATATTAATAAAAACAACAACGTTTGGGTTCGTTCGTTTATTATGATGGTAACGTTAACCAGTAAGCTTCAATAATCAACTCCAGCTCAACAAACCATATCGCAATATCTACGTTAACGTTATTTCTGGAACCATCTGGAAATGTGAGATTCATATTTTTCAGATACACAGATCTTATAGTGAGGTTAATCTCATATACAGTATGCTGGTCTCCAACACTAATGTGACGCTAGCTGTCTGCATCGTCGAGCATAGCAAATTTAAATCAACAATAACAATGCATACAGTTACCTAACTAGCAAACTGAAAATAGAAATAAAGAAATAAAGTGCTTGAATTTACCTTTAGAAACTGCATTCAGGGACGGTCTGTTTTAACCGCAGAGCAGGGGCGGACTGGGACTACAAATCAGCCCGTGACTCTCGACCGGCCCACTTCCGTACCGCCGGCCCACCTCGGTATCGCAAGTAAATACCGCTAGTAAATTGTCGAGGGGGGGGGGCTGCTAGTGACTTATCCGACCGGCCCACCTCGGTGCCGCAAGTAAATACCGCTAGTAAATTGTCGACGAGGGGGGGTGCGGGGTGCTAGTGACTTAACCGACCGGCCCACATCATCCGACCGGCCCACTTCAGTACCGGCCGCCCCTGCCGCAGAGCCATAAGATATGTCCGATATTTAAATGAAGAATACTCCACCAGGCACAGACACAACACACATCAAGGACTTCAAGTTGTGTTCCCCGCATCAGCCTTGCCCCTGTAGCATCCTGGAGCTTACTGAGAGACAGAAAGCTAGAAGCAGCACTCACTGTAGAGACCTGTCACTCAAGGTGAACTAAATAAAAGGGTTGCGTTATAAAACAATTCACTCACCAATTCATAATCATGAAGGTGGAATCTAACTATATCCCAAATAATTTGTATTGCATCCAGGGGTAGAAACATGTTTTTTTCTGCTGTAAAGTTGGGCATTTTAACATGGGGGTCTATGGAAATTGCTCCTTTCTGCAGTCATCGCCTATCGGCCAATAGATGAACTGCAGTTTTTGGCACTTCCTCTTTGGCCTCCCGGCTCTGCCCCAGAGTTTCTACTGCTCTATAATGCTATGAAACAGGATTTCACAACTCTGAAAAGATTTCATGGTGACTGTAATTTTATCTTTTGTCACGCAGAAGATTTGCATGCATAACCAACACAATGCATTTCCTCAAGCACGTACAAGTTCACTGGACTGTTAAGTATGTGCCATACACTGAATACACTGAAACAGAAACCCTACATTTTTATCTTTTGGTTTTATTATTATAATTTTCACATTAAATCACAAACAATGTGCTTGAATAACATATCCAAGTTTTTTTTACAGTAAATTTACATTCTACAGATCTTATTGTAAGGAAATGTGAAAATTATAATAATACATTTTAAACTAATATTTGGGTCAATTGGACCGCTCATCTTGATGTATTACATTCACCTAGAGTTGGACTGTTTTGTTCTTTGTGTGAACAGGCATGTAGACATGGTCAAGACAATCTGCTGAAGTTCAAACAAGTATAATAATAAGAAAGAAAGAAAGAAAGAGAAAGGTAATTTAAGAGAGGGTTGATCAGGACATGGATGTTGTTGTTGCCAGATGGGCTTAAGTATTTCAGTAAGTGCACTGATTTTCACAATGAACCAGCTCCAGGGTAAACAGAGAATAAGCAATGTCCAGTGCACTCCTGTCACCTGACAAAGATCAACTGAGCGTACAATAAGCATGGGCTCTCAAAAACTGTAAGAGTAGAAGGCAAGGCAAGGCAAGGCAAGGCAAGGCAAGGCAAGATTATTTATATAGCACCTTTCAACACAAGGCAATTCAAGGTGCTTTACAAAAATGAAAGACATTCAGACAAAGACATTTAAAAACAGTCATTAAAAATAAAAGATAATAAAAGAAACATTAAAAGAAAAAATACATGAATAAAAAGTTACAGTGCAGTTTAAGATATGAATAGTTCACACAGAAGTTCCATTTTACTGATGCATCTCTTTAAGGTTTCTCCGAACATGAGCTGTGTACTGAAACCACTGGGAGTTTGTTCCTGATATTTGGAGCATAATAACTGAACGCTGCTTCTCCATGTCTAGTTCTGACTCTGGGGACAGAAAGCTGACCAGTCCCAGAAGACCTGAGAGTTCTGGATGGTTCATAATTTAGCAGTAGATCAGAAATGTATTTTGGGCCTAAACCATTCAGTGCTTTATAAACCAGCAGCAGTATACAGTCGGAATTTGGCGTAATACGGCATAGATTGCGCCAAATTCCCGGTGTTGTGTTGCCTCAAATCAACAACACAACACTGTCTTGGCACATGTACTCAAATGGCCTGCAGAATCACAAGATCCCAATCAAATAGAGCAATTTTGATATGTGGTGAAACAGAATAATCGCAAATCAAAAATATGTGACCAAAATCTTTTTTTTGGGGTTTCCAGACCCTTGTTGAATCTGTTCCGTGAAAAATAGTGTGCGTTCTGGAACGACAGTTCCACTGTGTCATGGACAATGAAACTTTTTTTATGTGATGTAACTACTCAGAGACACCAGGTAGCGTTGGTTATTAGAGAACATGTTTACAGTATATAGTAACCTGGTTGCTGCTGTACAACAGAACTTATTTTGGAAACCTGGTTTTCTTCTCCTTCCTTTTTATTCAATAGTGAGAGTCTCCATCTCCAGTATTTGTCATGAACTTGCATACATCTAAGAAGAATATCCAGTAAACTGGACACATTGCCAAGTAATCAGGGTTCCCCAAAACAAGTATGCACATTTATCACATTACCAAGTTTGAACCCAACTTCCTCCTGTAGTTCCGAGCAGAGCTTTACCATGAGTTGCATGGCAGTGAAAAGGCAGAAAAAGCGGAGGAATCGGCACATGTATTGCACTGACTGGAGACCAAAGGACATCAGTAAGAACCATCACTAGCTCGGGATATGGTACAACAGCACACCTAATCCATGACCAGTGCACTTGTTCGCTTTAGGTGTGACACGGAGGAAAGGAATTTTGCGGAAGCATTGGCCCTATTATTTCAGTTTTTTTTACGTACATATGATGCCTCCACTTGATAAATGTACTATGCTTCTTACAGTTATGTAAAGTAAAGATTTTGCAAAGAATTGCAGCAACATAAGAAGACTCTGTATTGATCCGTCAAAGCAACCAGTGTGTCAGAAAGTGGTGACTGGGGACTCAAATTGAGGGACAAGACTTGATTAAAGGACTGTGTTGCTACATTTTATTATATCTTACCTTCCAGATAGTTTCATAAGTTGTCAAGCTTTTTCAAATCCATCACTTTCCCTGGAGCATTTCCCTCTGCCAAAATGTTTTTCAGGTCTCTTTATGTTGCATGACGCTGCAGTAGCTGCTGCCTGTTGTTTGCACTGGCATGGTAACAGAATACCGATGCGCTGACAGAAAAGGTGTGGCGTCTCTCAGCAGGAAACAAAAGAAAGAAGCATGTTGGAGCACGAAAATGTTATTATAACATCTTAATCATACTGGTTAGGGATTCCCACAGCGGTGATCACTGCAGCTAAAACCCTGCAGGAGTTTGGCCTCATCATTTGCTTTGTTCTCAAAGGAGTTGTGGGTGTGAAGGAAAAATTACAGTTTGGTTCAGTTCAGTTTTTGGAGCAATTCCTGTTGGTATAACCAATTTTTCAGACATTTAAATTAGGGTTAGCATAATAATAATAATCTCATCTGTTAAAGAGGCACTCCTTAACATTAGTATAATCAAATGTTCTAAGATGAAGATCCATTGTGGATACACACAACTCATATGGATGCTGTTTGAATGCAACATTTCAGAGGTACTGTAGTAGATCAGTAAATAATGTCATTGTCTCAGTTTCTATTTCAACAAGAAAGAGGTGATAGTGATTTTTAGAGTCATTTCATTTCAGTGTAAATACAGACTTTTAGTATTTGATGATCTGGCAAGTAGAAATCCATCAGAAGTGCACTTTAGGATTCTAATACCTTTATTTCAATTGGATTGTGTTCTTGGTGTTTTCTTAAGATTGAATTCAGATGATTTCAGTGTTGAGGGATAATATCACATGTTGGGTTCAGCGTGGGTGAGTGTGGCTGTGAGGTGGTGCGGTCGTCTTTCAATCGAAAGGTTGTGGGTTCAGTCAACATGTCTCTTTTCCCTTGGGCAAGATACTTAACTCTGAGTTGCTCCCGATGGAATGGCCAACGATGTGAAGGTACGCTTCCACAAGCAAGTGGCACCTCACCTTGTTGGCTTTTAATCAAGAGGTTGAGAAAAAAAAGTAAAGTACACAAACGTTCACTTGGAGGATCTAAATACTAGATAAAAAAATTGGACCAATGTATATCTGAATCACAGGAGACTGCTGGCAAGCTTGGCTTGACAATACTAGACAAACTGGCACAGGCCGAAGGGAGACGCAGACTATAGCTGCATCCCATTTCTCTTATTTGTAATTTCTTCGCTCCTTGCCTGTTAAACCCGGTTGCCCCCGCCGGCGGGAGCAGACGCAACATCTTGCAAGAAACAGCGTCTCAGGGCTTCTTAACATTTTACAACCTATTAATGTGTCATACCCACTTAACGGGAAGAAACTCAGCTAACAGATGATGTTAACCATTTGTACCTAAACGGAACACAAGTCTAACACCAAGCGTCTAAATCAGCACTTAGCAAAAACGGGCTAACGCTACTTTAGCACATAACTGGCAAAAGCGATCTTTTCTACTTCATGCTATCTGCACAAACGACATATCATATGAAAGCTGAGATTCCACTGAATTTTTTTTAATTGAGCCCGGAGGAGCGATCTCTGAGGAGCGATAACCAAGGAAACACCAGACCACCCTTTGGTGAAATACTCAGCAGCTCGCTGACTGTGTATCAGTCACTGATTGGACGCTGCAGCACATCCACTGGTCTGATGCATCTTAACATCAGTTAAGACACATGACAGATTAATCTCAAGTGACTCACTTCTAAGTTTTATTCAGTTTTTTTCAAGTTATTTATCATCTAGTTAAAAAATAAGTGATATTACATCAGAAACAACAAAACGGAACACATCAACTTCATTTTATTTAATTTATTTTAATGTATTTATTGTCATTTTCAATCACGATGACCATTTTTGAGCGTCGGGTTTGACGGCAGGACCCATCTATAGGGATATGATGACAACGGACAGACAAAGAACACTTGGACAGACAGAGACAGGACTAATTACAATAACAAGACAGCTGGAGAGAGTTAGGTAAAGACACAAGTGTATCAAGTACATCACACACAGGTGGAATAAATCAGGGCAAACAATTATAAACGTGGGGAAAAAACACATAAACATGAAGTTAAACAAGGAAGGACACAAAGAGAAAATGCATTTGAAAATAAATCAGGGAACATTAAACACAAACACCAAGATCATGACAGCATCTTTAAAACTGTGTCAGCAACGTTACAGAATTGTCCTGTTTGATTATGTTTGTAATTAAGCTCTACATCTGTATTTGAAATATTTCCCACTTAAAGTGCCAGTGAAGTGCATTTTTTTGCGCCAAAGTGAAATGGCAGTTTCATTTCTTACATATAATTGTACCTGTTCATGGCTAAAATAATTTTTTAGGAAGTGCGAGGGACGAGATAAACATCGCAAATTTTTCAGAGTCTGAGCCTACCGCTGCTGCAGACGATAGCGGCTGTGACGTCACAAGATGGGCCCAGTTGTGATTGTAAACATGGCGGAGCCTTCGGAAAGTGATACTGGTGCGAGAGAAATGAGTGATTTTGACAGCTTTTCGGACAGGATAGATGAGGAAAGTGGCCATGGAAGTCAATTTAGTTGAGGACAATATTTTGTCATAGATCTAGAGTAGATCTACACACAGGATTGGCCGTCACCTGATCATACATTCATCTGTTCATAGCATGATGCAACATTCATGTTCACATGCAGTGTTGTGCTAGTTACTGAAAACCAGTAAGTAGTTACAATTACTAGTTACTTCACTACTTACACCAAAAAGTAATGCGTTACTGTGAAAAGTAACTTCTTAGTTACTTAGAAAAGGGCACCCATTAATGCCCTTATACTGTAGCCTTCATTTCAGTACTGTTATTGCATCGGAGAATAATACAACCTGTTGATCAACTTGACATGCATTTGCATCACTGAACTCTGCTAAGCAATGTGGTCTATACAAACACAAACACAAAGATATGTTTCAAAGTGCCAATCCAGCCGCTGTTGCTTAGGTGGAGGTGGAATGGCGTCGGATGAGTCTGGGTCTGTGGTCTTAGCTACTAGCTTCGCTACTAGCTTCGTCCCAGCATGTTTTTTCTGCAGATGTTTCAACAGATTTTAATTGCTGTTTTGGGCAGTCGATAGGATCTTTGACCCGCCAAGACACAACTTACATTTAACTAAAACGTTCTTTTCTTTGTGCTCGACAAAAGTGAAATAGTGAGAATATCTCCAGGCGGAGAAACTCGACTTGAGCTCTGCCGCCGCCATGACAGTCTTGTTAGTTAACACAAACACAGTGGCGTTTATTTTTCATAAACAATCTACGAATCTACGAAACAATGACACCAGCCACTCACCTTCATCTTTTGGGAACAGAAACATCAACACAGTGGCGTTTATTTTTCATAAACAATCTACGAATCTACGAAACAATGACACCAGCCACTCACCTTCATCTTTTGGGAACAGAAACATCGCCACTTCGGCAGACTTCACATTACCACAGCCAGCGGCAATGCATCGCTTCCCGTGTGTTTTTCCTCCCTTTTTCGTCACTGTCGCCTCCATTGTCAGCTTTTCTCGATTGGCAATCACTTCCAGTCGACTGCGAAACACTTTCCAATCAAATACTCGCTCAAAAACGTTGGTAAATTCGACTTTGAAATAGAGACAAAATGAATGGTGGTGAATGTAAACACTTCGGCTTGGCCCATCTTCTGACGTCACGCAGTAGATCGCAAGCCACGCCCACGAAGGCGGAGGTCGACTGCGAATTTCCCAGCGGAAAATTCAAACTCGTCAAATTCGTTGCTATTCCAACATCTTTGATATGGGTTCCAATGGACAATTTTGGTCATTACTATACGTATTAGCATAAAAGATCATGCACCGTCGCACACTTCAGTGGGTCTTTAAGTAACCAATGGGTTTGGAGCATAGAGCCAGAGACAGGAAGTCATATTAAGACATGGACTTAAACAGTTTGAACTATTCATGGGATGTATTGATGTTAAGAAAAAGATAGAATAACAGGAGCCTCATAAAGCCATTTGTAGTGTTGGATTGAACTCCTGTAGTCACCACTGTTCCTGCTTGAACCAGGTATATGTACCCAGTGATGGGTATGACAGTATATTAAGTCATGCATACAAAATATTACTTGTGTAAAAGTATCAGCATCAAAATATACGAAAAGTACCAAAACTCAGTAACACACACAGTATGATGTTTACAGGCGAGTAACAGAGTCCCATCTGAGGAGGAGGGGGTGGTGGAAGCTATTTGAGGTGTTGAGAAATAGTAAATGAAAACTTAGTGTGTTGGCAAGTTTAATTACAGACTGCCATGACAACTGGGGAAACAATCAGCTGACACACTTGACAGAGATTGTTAATAACATACTTTAGGGAGCTATTTCGAAGCGTGCCACTCCCCTCAGCTCCTCCTGCAGCAGCCCGAGGCCGCTTATCCAGATTTAAGTTTAAGGTCGAGTGAGAACACCAGAAAGCATATGACAATATAGTATATGTGGATAAAAACACTTCTTTAGGCTCCTTTATAAAATGCATCACAATCCGACATACATGTAAATGACTTTAAAGGATGTGGAGTCAGAATCCTGAAGTAAGGTCTTTGTTTAAAACAAGCTAAAGAGATTTTCATATTTTGTTCTACGACATAAAATACGGTAAGGTTCATTTCAACCATCATAAACAATAAGGTCAGGAGTACACGTTTTTTTTATGTAGCCCGCCCAGATATCAAAAACTAACATGTTGTATTTATACAATGTGTTATTATTTCCATACACAATAGCTTATCCATACTAACAGTACTGAAAGTTTTGCAGGGGTGTTCTAAATCTACACAATATTATTCACCTTAAACCAGTTAAGTATTATTAGGAGTCTAAAAATACAAAAAAGCAACTCTAAATTATTGGTGAGGATATTCATTTGGGGTGGCTCTACAGTCCTGGCTCAAGATTTTAAAAAATGTGATAACAACCTCAAAAGCTGGAAGGTGACACACACTCATTGACTTAATGTTTAATTCTAAATTACTTTCAAAATGTGTGGTAATAATAAGAAAAACTGGCTGGTGCCGCGAATTATAGTTTTCCTTATGACAGTTGTTGTTTTTTTGCAATCATGGTCTGTAGCGTATTTTGCTTCCATTCTATTGAGGATGTGTACTTTTATGTTCTTTTGTTCCATGCTTGGAAAGTATAAAAGCAGCATAAATGATAATGTGACCACAACTTGGAACTGGAAACTCGGTTCATTTTGGAGGTTGATTATTGTTTCATGAAAACATATTTGATTCATCTCAGTTTAGTCATGTTGAGAGTTGAGCATTATCTGCCTCCTCGACCTCCACACCCTCACCATAAGCTGCTGTGTCTCTCTACTTATGTCTTATGTGTCTAATGCATATTCCTGTCACTTTTCGTGCAAAGAACACATTATACCTATTGTTAAGGCATCTTCCTCCCGGGCTAAACTCTTTTGCGTGAAAGCAGAGGACGTAAATAGAGCCAAGAAAAACACACTGACTCTGAGGTGGTGTGCCGGCCTCAGGCTGAATACTTGTGGGAGGTGGAGGTAGCGTGCAGGACACCTCGCAGGTTATGTGAGGAGAAACCTCAGTTATGCAAAAGACGTACTGAACCTAAAGGTATCCTCACACAGGAATGCTGAGATGTGTTCAAATTGTCAGTTTAGCTTAGGAAGGTTCCTAACAGAGTTAAATGACCCGAAAGTACCTCAGTGGCAGCCATGATTAGAGCTGTTCGAATTCTCTAGATCAGTGTTTCTCAACCAGTGGTACGCGTACCACTGGTAGTACGCCAGCTCCCGCTAGTGATACACGGAGGAATCTGAAATATAAAAAATATTTTAAAAAATAAAAAAAATGTCTTTTCTTTTTTTACATTTTATTTAACCAGATGAAAACATTGAGACAACATCTCATTTACAATGCTGACCTGGCCAAGAAGGCAGCAACGGTTCTTACACATAACACAGACATACAAAATACAGAAAACACAACTAAGTAAACAAAAAGACGAAAAGCAGTCACTACATTGTGCACATTTGGGACAGTAAGGTACACTACTTATTACTGCAAGAGCAGCTGGTGGTAAGGACCTCAGACAACTTCAATTTAAAACAGGCAATAGGGACAAGTGCCATCAGTTTGAGGCTTGATTGAATAACATTAATTAAAAAATAGATCATACTATCAAAATAATACAACGAATGAAAATAAGCTTGAGATAATTGAAACTGTGGTTTAAATAAGTTCTAATAGGCTATTGTTGTTTTTAGATTTAGAAACGAAAAACATTTTTTTAATGTATTTCTGGCGTTGCTAATGACGACCATACTACCCGCCAACGATTAGCGAACGTTGCAAGCAAGCTAAAGAAAGAAGAAAGCTGAATGATGTTAAAAACGTGGCTCAAAACGGGAGGTATTCAGAAGAGAGGTACTGAGGAGAATCTTACCAGCGAAGGTGAACAAGTGAATGAGGAGGAGGACAGTCATCAACCGAGCACAAGCGCAGGCTCGACCAGCAACGCAAAAGTGATATTCAAAGTCACAACGCTGTGATGGAGGAGAGAAGTGACTCAGGAAGAAGGCATTTGTGCAGAGAATGGAGAGAAGGCTGTGACCGAGGTCAAAAGCTGAAAAAGCACACACTTGTCCTTAATTGTTTTCTTTTCTTTTTTACTTTGCCACCACAGAAATGGCAATAGCAAACATCAGCAAACTGAAGATGAGCTATTAGCCCGTAGGCTCATCTGCTCCTGGAGGCTTTCATCATTATTGTGGAACTGAATTCCCAATAGGACATTTTCTGTTACAATGTAGGTTGTTGCAAGAGGCCTACATTCAAACTTTGGTACAGGAAATGACATGTATGTAGAGTTGTCATTTGTTGTGTGAGAATAAGTTATTATTTTGTTCTTTATATCCTCACTTGTGGTGTGTGTGTGTGGTGTGTGTGTGTGTGTGTGTGTGTGTGTGTGTGTGTGTGTGTGTGTGTGTGTGTGTGTGTGTGTGTGTGTGTGTGAGTGAGTGAGTGATGAGTGAGACTGCCCTTTGTACACGTAGCTGTGGCTGACAATAAATAATGTAATTATGAATACATTTGCCTCCGAGTCCTGCATGAACTGTGCATAGACTGTATTTTAACATTGGTCATATGGTGGTACTTGGAGAGACAACTATTTTCTCAGGTGGTACTTGATGTAAAAAGGTTGAGAACCACTGCTCTAGATGATAGGAAAGGAGCTTTGAAACTTATTTTATAACCTCCTTTAGCCTAGGAAACACTGGACCTTCCTTTACGAAAGGAAAGGAGAAAATGCTGCCCCACAATACCTTGTAGCTGCAACATTTACCGTGACACAACATTCGGCCGTTCACTGATACAACTGATCGTGAACGCAAAATTAGTTTCATGAAAGCAGATATAATCTGTGTCTCCCCCCTGTTTTATCACAGTTGCTTTACTAAGATCTAAATGACAAAACACAGGAATAGTTAATCAAATAGGATAAAAACAACCCAACAGTTAGAAATAACCCACAGATAAAAGTATGATGATTGCCCCAGTTTAACACTTTACTTACTGTCCAATGATTTTATTTTGCTAAAGATTAGCGCCATGTTGACAAAAAAGAACCTTGCTGTTTAGCCTGCTGCAACGAGACAACTGTCTGCCATGAGTACATGGTTCAAATAAAAAATGTAACTTTGTATCTCACTTACTGCTTGGGGCTTGAGATAACACTAAGAGAAAATCAATATTTTGATTTAGTCAGGGCGAGAAAGAAAATGTCATTTTGTTGCAAGAAACTCACTCAAAACCAATTTGAGTTATGTCTGCATATTTCTGATTTTCCTTACTTTACTTTTGAAAAGAGTAAAACTTTCAGAGGAGTCTCCGAAGGCTTGCGACAATGGGAATTATTCTTAATATTGTGTTGAATTACTTTTGAAATGCTTAGTTTATTTTTGAAAAGAGTACAACCTTCTAAGCAGTTTCCGAGCAGAATGCGGCATTTCCTAGCAACAGTGTGATGTTAGTTTCTCATTGTTTATTTGTCTTTGAATTCTCTTTTAAAAAAATGACTTGAAAGAAGGATTAAAAAGCTGTTGTTACCAAAAGAAACGCAGAAAATATAAAAGAAGGAGAAAAATATAACTATGGTGGATAGAATCAGTTCTGAGGGACAGAATATGCTTTTGCGGAAACAAGTTAAACGTATGGAGGAAGAGTTGAAGAGGTACGACTGAGTTAGCTTAATGTTATAATGTGTTTATGGTCTTTATTATATTCACCCGTGTGTGCAGCAAATATGAAAAAAACTGCTTAAAAATGTACTGAAAAGATGATCAAAACAGTATATCAATAATTGAATCCATATACATTTATCAACTTATGTTTTCAGCTTTATTCAAAACCATCAAACACTATTTTGGTGTTTTTGTAGGTCTTTTGTAAATAATATTTTGATGTACACTGAAAAAACTGAAACGTTATCTTTAATTAAATGGATTATGTCAACAGATTTCACACAACTGTATTAGGTTAGTTAGAAGAAATAATATTAAGTTTAAAACTTAACTTTATATTGTTTGATTGTATTATATATAATGAACTCTAAATATACTTTATAGATATATATCCTTCTATTGTTTGTATATGTATTTTTACGTCATTATAATTCATGTGCAACGTCTTTTTTACATGCTGTCACAAAAAAAAGTATATCTTATCTAATCTTTTCATACATCGATCCAGATTGGCAGATTGGCTCCCTGTGAGCTACAGAATTATTTTAAAATACTTGTATTGGTTTTAAAAGCTCTTAATGGTCCTTTATCGGATTTGCTTTTAACCTTTGAGCCCTCTAGAGCCCTCAGGTCTTCTGGTACCGGCCTTTTATTCATACCCAAAGTGAAAACAAAGACCCACGGTGAGGCGTCTATTTATTATTACTGCCCACGACTGTGGAACAGCCTCCAAGAGAACCTGAGAGCGTCCATAGCAAACTCAAGACCCACCTTTTTAATTTAGATTTGAACTGATTTGTATTTTAATCTTATTTTATAAGACGCAAGCTTCACTTTGAAGAGCTGCAGAACGAGAAAAAGAGACTGGACTGTCTCCACGGCATGATGGAGGGGGACACGAAAGACATCGCTGAGCATGTGGAACGATGCATAGCTGCAGGAGAGAAAGAGCTGGAGGAGAAGGCGCAGCGGGTGCAGCGTCAGCGGGGGGGTGCAGAGGAGAATCTGGAGGTCCTTAAGCTGAAGCACCAGCAGGAGCTGCAGGAGATGCAAGAGCAGGTCCAGGAACTCTCCACAGAGGTGCTGGGTGAGGGAATGTGTCTTCAGAAAAAGATTTTGACGTGCAAAACGTAGACATTTATACTGTTTTACATCAATATATTATAGCAGGTCTCAGATACAAAACATTCCTCTGAAGTGTTTGGCTCGAAATACCAAACAGATCGTTGCAGCATCCCATAATCCCCTCTGTTTCAGCCCTGTTTCAAAAGTGCTGATTCTCTGTCTGTTACTTTAGATGAAAATAAGGAGCCCCTCCCCACGCCCCTCTGAGAGATATTTGATTAAAAAGAACACAATGGTGCTCTAGGAGGAGATTCAGGTGATAAGGTGGGGGGGGTTACACAACCCCAAAAAACATTATGTCATCACAAAGTGGCCAAAATCTGATCAGCTCATTTTCAGGTTTTTATATAAATGGATCAGGACAAAAAGTGAGTGAATCTTTTTTCCTGAAACTTTCAGAATCTCTTCACACAGAAGGGACACAGTCACATATTTATGTATAAAAGACAAGAAAAAGTAGATTTAGCTTGATATTGCCTCATATCGATCACAGGCCCCTTATCAAATATTGTGGTGGCAATACTTAATTCATAATGCCATGAATTTAAATGATGTAAGAGTCAAGGTGAAGGCCTGTGACCATTTGCTGTGTGTTATCTGTCTCCTCCTTTCAACACTGTCACTTCAATAAAGGCACTGGTTGCCCCTAAATATCTTTAAAAAATATATACTATACTAATCAACTAGGGGTGATGGACCCACACGCTACAGAGGGTTTTAGTCCCTGCATTTTACTAAAGTCGAATTCAAGCAAGTCATTACATGAATGACTGGATCATTGTTTGGCGAAGTTAGCTAGCTTTACATGTCAACAACACCAACACTGACTAAAGCATTGTCCCCCCCCCAAAATCCATATTATATTTTCCCATATTGCATTTTAATTTGTGGCGGACTGCCGATAACTGCACCCCTGTCTGTGGTCCCGTCAGCTTGGTTACTCCTGATGCATTCTTTGGCATTTGAAAAGACACTGGTCAGAAACCTCCTTACTGTCAACAAGCTCAATATCCCCTGAATGCCCTCAAACACTAGTTAGATGCTGATAAGGTTAATGAGTATGCAATTATACTAGAGATCAGGTCATTTTATACAGTGAAAAAGCTCTCAATACAATAAAATAACTAGAGGATTACATTCATTATACAAGAGTACAAATGGGCTAATTTGATCATCTCATTTTCAGTCATACCCAATTTATGCAGTTCCAAGCTTGCAACCCTAACCTGTGAAGATATGACAACCATTGTTCATCGTCCTCTCGTTCTTCACTCTCCTCTTCTCCCTTCAGGGGCAGACTTCGACAAGCATGAGGACCTGGAGGTGCTGGAGAAGCAGCTGGTGCAGGAGGTGTCAGAGATAGTGTCCGAGTCAGATTCCCTGAAGAAGCAGCTAGAGATTCAGAGGAAAGAACAGGAAGCTGAAATTAGCAACCTGAAGGTCGAAGTAAGGGACAAGAAGAAAAGGTAAAGTTACTTCAAAACACAGGATAAAAAAGTTGTGGACAAATGTGTACATTTTTCGGTCCATCAGGTTCAATTTAACCACTATGTCCTTCAAGTTATACATCAATGGCATGATTCATTCACACAAAGTACTGTCTGTCAGTTGGACACAGAAAAGTAGGACTGTTGACAGTTAGCATTAAATGGAGCAGAGGAACTCTCACGGACATTTTTGTCAATGAGACACTAAGGTTTTTTCTGCAACGACAGGAGGGAGCTGGAGGCGTGGAGAAGAGTAGATTCTGACGTTGATGCTGAGGTCGCAAATATCGTCCAGAAGGAGAGGGCTGAGCACAGTAAGCTGCGGGACAAGGTCAACGCCATTCTGAACAGGTGCATGCCTGTGTGGAAGGAGAGTTTCGAAACGCGAAAACAAGTGGACCATCTTTGCCTTGAGACAGACGTTATGAGGAAGAGTAATGACGTGGTCAACCAGAAGAACCTCAACTACAGGAAGGTTAGAGCACAGCTGTCACCGCTCAAAGAAACGGGCGCTATGTGAACACGGGCCCTAACACGTTCTGTTACGGAATAGACTTTACACATTAACACCACTTTTTAGTTTTTTTAACGGAGTAAAATGCTAAGAGTCAGAGCCTGTCTTCACTTTTAACACCAGGAACTACATAACAGTCGCATGACTGCGCATCACCAACGCTAAGCTAAAGGCGGCCAATGTTTGGCCTGATGATGTTAAGTACTCTCACTTAGCCACTAGCAGCTGTAATTTTTAAGACAAATAGAAGCTTCAGAAATGTAGGAGTGGGGTTTTTACTTAAGTATTTTATGACAACTTGAAAATCTTTAAAGCTTTGAGTTAACCACTGACCTTACTTCATGCATCTAACCGAAAAAGGATTTAAAAAAAGTTGCCTTTAGGACGAACAGATTTGTAAGTGCTAACTAATTTCCCGCTATTACGACTCACGGTTTGTAAAGCTTGTAAAGCTGATATTTGAATCAACAAAGGGGGCGTCGCCTGGACCTGGAAACATTCGGGGCTTAGCCCACAGTGGCGGCGGCGCTACAGTGGAATTTTCTACTGCAACACTCCCCACACGCACACACACAGTACACCCGCGACTCTTACAATGAAGGCTCGATAATCAGCTCAGGGCATATAGGTGTAAGCAAGGGTAAAGTGCTACTTTTTATAAGTGGGAGACGGACTTCACCTCTTCTAGGGGGGTCCGGGGGCATGCTTCCCCGGGAAGATTTTTTTTAAATATTGAAGTTAAAAGCATCAATCTGGTGCACTTTGAGAGCAAAATTAAGAGATCTATGGATACATCTCAATACCCATATGAAACAGAACTGTAAGCAGATTTTCTTTTTCTTATATTTTACAAATCACTCCCCTTTTAAACTGTATTCTTGTTTTGTCATATAGTATTTCATAACTGTTTTTCATTTATTCTCTCTGGCTGTCCATCTCATAATGTTCACATAGAAACTAGCTGTCAATAGGAATATCATTCAGAAGAATTATAATTTCATGCAAAAATCTGTCACAAAAAGAGGTTGCACATTTAAATTCAGGTGTTGTTATGGCAACGTCAGTGGCCAAACAGCCACATTTACTGCTGCAAATACGTTCAAACATGCTGTCGACACGTAAAGCAGTGGCAACCATGCCACCATTTCAGCTGACTTTTTCTCAGAAATACTGTCACATAACATCCATATATTTCAGTGCTAGGTTGATGCTTAGCTAAGCTAACTATGAAACACTTTAACTGACAGGACTCAGGATCAACTGTGTACTGTAAGGTAGCTTCTAGCTTCATGTCGAACAGTAAGTCAACATTTCCCAGAGAGCTTTCTTTGAAATCACCAGGTAACGCTAAAAAACATTACATTTAGATTGTATGACAAAGTGTTTATTTAATATCTCTGGCTAGCTATAGCTACTTGCTAATGGTTTAGCTTACCCCCGCGATTCAAAGTAACGTCAACGTAGCTGTAATTTATGCTTTGTTTGCATAACTTGGATGTTTACTGACATTTACACCTTGTTTACCTGGCTCAAGTGGTGGCTCTTTTTACCTTGTCCTCCTTTTTCAAATCGAATAACAATTTATCAACATATTCTATTCAGAAGGAGGTGGAGCCGCTGATGAAGATGTGCCAGTCGCTGAAGGTGGAGCTGAAGCAACTTAGCACAGCCAGCGAGAGCTTTCTGGCTGAGGAAAAGCTTCTCAGGTGAAAGTTTACTCTTTTTCTACTTTCAACCCTAAGATTCCCTTGTATTGTCATGTAAGAGCTGGGTTATGCCAAAATCTTCAACATTTAAAATAAAAAGTCCCATTTTAGCTCACATCCCTGCCTTCATTAATAGATGTAATCAGACATCGAATCAGCAGGAAACAGAAGACCCAGAACAACTGAGGGCCGAAATACTGGGGGCCAGCAGGCGGAGGAGGAGGCTGGAGGGCATCAGCCAGGAGGCGATCATCGTTCTCAGGCAGATTATGAAGGTACAAACACAGTTCTGACCCGTAATGTAATGTAATGTCTGCTACAACTCAATAAGAAGTATTGAAATCCAATGAAATCTTTCCTTATGCTGCTGTCTGTCCTCTTAGGGGAAGTCGTCCATGGCTCAGTATGAGAGTCTGCTGGAGATCCTCCAGAGAAGCACCCCCCCAAATGAAGGCTCCACTCCTGAGCAGACCCGTGCAGGAGAGACCCCCGGCCTCTGACCCCCCTGACGTCAGGTACTTGAATCTCTCTGTGCTGGGTTGTGTCTCTTACTTTATGACTTGTGGATCAGTGATGTGAACACAGCGCACTTCCTGTTCATTCAAACTCAGAACTCTGGATACCGGATTGCTCACCTGGTATAGTTGGTGGCCTACATACGGGGGCTCAGCATGGTTACCTAAGGAGAACAGGATAAAGTGTCGGAGGCGAGGCCCATTTTATTTCTATGAGAGTTAGGAATGGAGCTAAAATGGCCTGACCCTAGCAGAACAAAAATAGACGGATCCAATGGGGCCCATAGACAAGCTCACATGCGTTTTCCTTAAGCCTCGCCTCCGATTCGCAGTAGAAATGAAAATGAGCTCCACCTTTACCAGCTGTGATGAACACATTTATGAATCAGCAATCATGATCTAGTAATTTCATATATTCGATTCTGAAATGGGACAATTTTAAATATCTATGGTTTAAATATGCTGTATGTTGCCATGCTACACACCGCAGTGCACGGACATACACGCAGACAGTATGCATTACAAGCATTATTTTCCTACAGGTAGCTTTTATGTAAGCTGCAGGTGATTATAAGATATAAAAACTAGGGCAGTCAATCAAGTCAAATATGTAATTAACATAATTTGATTATTAGTGTTTAATCACAAATGTAGCTTAAAAATATATTTTACAAATGTTCAATACTCTTTTCAACATGGGAGTGGATAAATATGAATACTTAAAATAGTTATAATGTTGCACCCATTACATCGTTATTTTTTACATTTTGAACACTAGATGGCGTAATGGGGCAACAGCATATAATGGTTGTCCCTCGTAGTGGTGTGTGATTTGGGACTGGGAAGAGAAAACGTTTTTGTTGACCGTGTAGCTGTGCACACGCTGCTTTTTTGTTGGAAAATAAATGGTATTGAAAGCAAAGAATGTCGTTGCAAAAGGAGATTACATGCATCCAACTAGATTACCCACTTTAGCCAACCCTCGGGGATATTGAGTGGCAAAAGTCACCACAATTATTATTGCAACAATCCAAAACAAAGACAAATTTTAAGGTCACCTATTTTGCTAAATATATTTTTTCATGTATTTTACATAAATATGTGTCCCCTCTGTGTAAAGAGATTCTGAAAGTTTCAGGAAAAAAGATTCTCTCTCTCTTTTTGTCCTGATCCATTTATATAAAAACCTGTCTGAAAATGAGCTGATCAGATTTTGGCCACTTTATGATGTCATAACGATTTTTTGGCTTGTGTAACCATTAGCCAATCACCAACCAAGGTAACCCCCCCCCCCCCCACCTTATCACCTGAATCACCTCTAGAGCAGTGGTTCTCAACTGGTGGGTAGAAGCTGCTGGGACTCTCAGCAGCTTCTAAGCCAGTCTCCAACTCCGGGGACTTCCAGCCGGGAACTTCGGGTGGCAGTATACGCCGTGAAGTTGTTTGCGGCCTGCCAGTAAACCCAAAGCAGAAGAAGAAGAAGTGAAGTCAGCGGCTTCATTTGCGTAATCTTCCCTCAGGGACTTATTCCGGTGTGAACGCGATCTGCTCTTAGTTCCATGGGGGCACTAAGTACGGCAAAGTACTTGGTGTGAAAGCGGCTAATGTGTTATTTTTAACCAAATATCTCTCAGAGGGCTGTGGGGAGTCGCTCCTTATTTTCATCTAAAGTAACAGACAGAGAATCAGCACTTTTGAAACAGGGCTGAAACAGAGGGGATTATGGGATGCTACGATCTGTTTGGTATTTGGAGCCAAACACTTCAGAGACATGTTTTGTATATATCTGAGACCTATAATATATTGATGGAAAATTGTATAATAGCAGAACTTTAAGTCAATTTAAGGTAATTAGACTGTATGCTTTAGCCACTAACTATGCCAAGTGCATTAACTCAAGTACAGAACTTAAGTACACTCTTGAGGTACTTGAACTTTGGCTTAAAGGTGGGGTAGGTAATTCACTTCAGAAACACTTTTTGTTATTTTCCATGGAATGCTCTTAACATCCCGATAGCAATGAATATATTAAATGCTTTGACAATAAATACATAAACAAATGTCATCTGAGGAAGCCGTGGCGCTGTAAAAAGCACGACCAATCATCTGAGCCGGCCCGGCTAAAATAACTGGATGGCCTACCTGCCTGTCAGCCTTCCATCTGTGCACAAACTTATCTCGTGCCCTCATTGGTCATGTGCGCGTCCGTGTGTGTTGGAGGAGGGGCTCTGTAAGGAAGTCTGAAGGAAGGGGCAGATTTTTTTCGGCTGCGTACTTTCAAATTCTAGCGCACTCGAGCTGGTTTCTCCATTCTTACCTACCCTACCTTTAATATTTTCCTTTTATGTACGCAAAATGTGATACATTTACTTTTAGAAGCCAATACTTCTTGGTCTGAAAGCTGTAGTTATTTTACAGATTGAGAATATTATCTAAAACCTAATATAAATCAACTAATAAAAAAACATTAAGTTATAATTATTGGTTGAGACATCCAGCAGCAGTATATAAAGTAATGAACATTAGATTCACCTTTACCAGCTGTGACGAACACGTGTATGCATCAATAATCATGATGTACTCTTTTAATAAATGCTCTGTCCGTCCGCAGGGAACTCAGCCGTGACTGATCCAGAGCCCCCCCCCTCCCTGCAGACAGTCATCAGTAATATATAAATGTTGTAAATAAAATGTAGATAAATGTGTTTCTTCCTCTGACACTTGATGATCACTGTTTTGACCATTTGTAAGTTGCAAAGTCAGTTTATGTTGACTTGTTCTTTTTTATATCTTTGATTAATCCATAAAATGACAGAAAATAGGAGCAAACTCCTAACATTAGTTCAAAAACATAAACACATTTTTAAATGTCCTTCTTGTCATACAGTCAAAATAAATAAATTCAAGAGATTTAGAATTTAAAAAGCAGAAAAGTATCAGACAGTGGAACCAGAGACTTTTTAGCATTATACTTGATGACTGCTGGTTTCATTCCTTTTTAAAGGTCCCATGACATGCTCTTCTGGTTATTACCCGTCCCCTTGTGTGTTATGTAGCTTTGTATGCATGTGAACAGTCTGCAAAGTCACTAACCTCAAAGTACACCCTGTAGCGAGTAAAACTCTAACACAGGAAATACCTGTCTATGCTGCCCCAGAACGCCTCGTTGGAGTTTTTTATTTTTCCATTTTTTTGGACCAATCCGCGGAGCTCCTCACACACACACACACACTCACTCAGCCTTATCTTTTCTCAGCCGCGGCTCCGCGGATTTCCCACACACACACACTCACTCAGCCTTATCTTTTCTCAGCCGCGGCTCCGCGGATTTCCCCACACACACACACTCACAGCCTGGCTGTGAGTGTGTGTGCTCAGGCTGAGTTCCGTGGTGTCTCGCTGTCTCGCAGACCCCACGCAGCAACCAGGAAACGACACCAGTAATCCAGTTCACACTGTCCGCTCCTCGAACATCAAAGGGCGGAGCAGCGAGCCCCGCAACATCCCGCCAAAACGGCACCCAGACCCCACGCAGCATTCTCATCCGTTTGTCATTACTGGTGTCATTTTCTGGTTGCTAACAAACGCCATTGTAACACATAATCACTGATGTTCCGCTCTAACGGTGGTGGACTCATCAGAACAGAGTGGGCGAGCTGACCAATCAGAGCACAGTGGGCTCATAGGGAGGGGGGGGCAGGAGCTCCAACAAGCCGTTTAGGACAGAGAGTGAATACACATACTATACAGAGATGCTGTATGAGAAACCAATGTGAGTTTTGAAAATTGAACAATGTAAATCTATTCTAGTAGACCTCAACAATGGAATTATGATCAGTAGAAATGGCCATGTCATGGGACCTTTAATATTCATATTCACATCTGCATTAATTACAAATATAATGAATAAAGCATTTTTTGACACTTACTATTTTATATCGAATCATAGTTGATAACATGATAAAGATATCAAGCCTGTATTATGACATTATCACGGAACCTGGGAGGACCATAGAGATAAAATAATACGCTTCAATTTAATTAAATATTTTTCAAGTTAAGGTTAATTTTCAAGCACAAGATAAGTGTTTGTACAGGAAACCAGCCTATAAAGAAGACACTGAATAACAGAAAGACTTGAGGAACATCGTGCAGATAAAAATGTTATTATCGCCAGGCCTGGTGGTACATTTCGTGTAAGTCTCAGGAGTTTTTGGACTGCTTAAAAGTAGACAGTTTTAGATAAATCTGAATCAAAATCTGATGAAATAATTGCAATGCATTTGATTTAGCTGATGATTTCATCCAAAGAAACATATATTTACTTTTATACCGTGGACTTGCCTATAGGAGCAATTTGATGTTAAGGGCTCTCCAAAGGACACTTTCACATATTGACTGCAGGGGCTGCGGATGGAACCACTAATTGGTAGATAGCCACAACTACCCATGTATCTTAAGATTATGTTTGCTTGATAAGTCATAAATGGTAATAACAGAATGAGTAAAAGGGACCCTTTAATGCTTTTTGGGGTTTTTCCTTTCCTGAAATTTGTTATAGGGCATTGCGTTCGCAGAATGCACAGTTGTTGGTTGTTCCTAGAGTCTCTAAAAGTACAATGGGAGCCAAAGCCTTTTCTTATCAAGCTCCACTTTTGTGGAATCAGCTTCCAGTTTGTGTCCGGGCGGCAGACACCCTATCCATTTTTAAGAGTACGCTTAAGACCTTCCTTTTTGATGAAGCTTATAGTTAGGGCTGATTAGATTCAACCCCTAGTTTCGCTGCTATAGGCTTAGACCAGGGCTTCTCAAACTCCGGACCAAGGTCCGGATCCGGACCGAACTGCAAATCAATCCGGACCGAACCCTGTGTCCCATTATAAAAAATTTAAAGTATACAAAATAAAAAAATAAAAACTTTCGGATTCTGATGTAAATTAATGTATATTTTTCTTGTGTCTGACGCGTTGTGAGAATGAACGTGCATATATATTTACTTGTGTGCGTGAGCGTGACACGCATTTCAGACCGCAAGTTAACCGCAAGTTTACCTTGACTTTCTAATGCTTCTAATGCCTTTTTTGCCAAGGTTCAGGTACAGACAAACAGTGCCATTTCTCCCACTAGTTCAAGCCACATTCATGTATTGAATGTGTGTCTGTATACAGGGGCGCCGTTTGCCGACAGGCAAGGCAGGCAAGTGCTTGGACCAGAAGGGGGCCCCCAAAGAAGGTAGATTAAGAAGGTCCACAGCGACGACAACATGAAACACCCTTTAATTTACTGCAACGACATGTCGGGAAACCCCCTCAAGGGAGCTCCATGCATAGCGCGCCGTAAGAAACTCTTAATTTCAGTTTCGTTGCTCCGCTCCGCTCCAGGGGGTGGGACTTTACTGGCATTGATCCGGACCAGTGACCTTGTATAAAATTCACAAGTGGACCTTTAATAAAAAAGGTTTGAGTACCCCTGGCTTAGACTGTCGGGGGACACCTTACTTCTTCCTTCTCTCTGTCTGTACCTGTGTACTCTCATGTTCCGAATAACCCAGCTTCCCCCAAATTTATTTTTGGTGTGTATCTACGCCGGGATCCTGAGTCGTGGCTGATCCTGTTGCTGTGGTCCTGAGTCCTGGATCCTGATTCCTGGATCCTGCATCCTGAGCCCTGGATCCTGAGTCCTGGATTTCGAGTCGTGGCTGAACCGGTCTCTGTGGTCCTGCCTGACTCTCATCATACTACTTCTCTGATAGCTCCCACAGGATTGTTGACATCCTCCTGGATTCATCTTCTTATTATAGACACATGCATTTCCAAACATTTGGACTACTATTGTTGTAAATGTATTATGTTTTCAATTTACACACGGCATCTATTGCACGTCTTCCGTCCTGGGAGAGGGATCCCTCCTCTGTTGCTCTCCCTGAGGTTTCTTCCATTATTCCCTTTAAACTGTGGGGTTTCTTTGGAATTTTTTCCTTGTACGATGTGAGGGTCCAAGGACAGAGGGTGTCGTATTGTCATACTGATATTCTGTACAAACTGTGAAGTCCACTGAGACAAATGTAACATTTGTGATATTGGGCTATATAAATTAACATTGATTGATTGATTGATTGATTATAGGTTTTTGTGCATTTAAATGGTCTGCAAAGGCTAAATTCCCTGTTTCCTCCAGAGGGAGTTTCTCCAGGTAACACAACAGTAATATATTATAACTAGAGAATGCAATTCCTGAAGAAATTGCTAGTGGGAATGCTTTAGGCTGAAAAGCTGACGCTAAAGTGCTATGCTGAAATGTAATGTGTAAGAAGAAAGTGAAGAATTTAGATTGAAATGATACATGTGAATGTGTGATAAGAGAAGAAAATAAAGTAAAAAGGCTTGGAAAAGCATCAGAATATTTGAACTGCAAACTTTTGAACTAACTTGATGGCGAATGATCCGTCGCCATGCCAACGGCATTTGATGACACGCTCATAATACGCTTAGATGCGTTGATGGCTGCATCGTTCCCAAACCTGTGAAGTTTTGGGCCGTTTGGAGCATTTTCACTGAAGTTATGAAGAAAACCGTGTTTCATGGCGAGCATTGTGTTGCCATGGCAACGGCATTTGAAGAAATCTCAAAACTGTCCCGTAGATGTCTTCACGGCTGGACTGTTAGCACACGTGAAGTTTGAGCACTTTTTGAACATTTTCATAGGAGTTATAGTGACATCGTGTTTAATGGCGAGGGATGCGTTTCCATGGAAAAGCATATGATGACACCCCATAATTGACGTAGAGCTGTTGAGGGCTGGACCATTAACCATTATCTGAAGTCTGGTGCTGTTTTGACCCTTTTCATAGGTGTTACGACAACATCGTGTTTTATGGCGAGGGATGCGTTTCCATGGAAACGGCATATGGTGAGATGTCAGATTTGAGGTAGAGCTGTTGAGGCATGGAGAGGCGATATACAGGTGAAGATTGTGGGACGACCGGACCGTGTCCATTGGAGTTACAGCGACATCGTGTTTTATGGCGAGGGATGCGTTTCCATGGAAACGGCATATGATGACACCCCATCATTTACGTAGAGCTGTTGAGGACAGGACCATTAACCATTATCTGAAGTCTGCTGCTGTTTATGGCGAGGGATGCGTTGCCATGGCAGCAGCCTATGGTGAGATCTCAGATTTGGCGTAGAGCTGTTGAGGCATGGACCGGTGATATACAAGCGAAGTTTGGGGGACGATGACACCCCATAATTGACGTAGAGCTGTTGAGGGCAGGACCATTAACCATTATCTGAAATCTGCTGCTGTTTTATGGCGAGGGATGTGTTGCCATAGTAACACCACATTACGTAACATCACATTTGATGTAGAGCTGTGTTAACCATTATCTGAAGTCTGCTGCTCTGAGCATGTCAGTTGGAGTTATGACATCATCGTGTTCCATGACACAGGTGTTTATATTTGAGCTAACGACGTGTCCAGAGATCAAAGGTTTCCATGGTGATGTGCAGTAATCAGTGAGAGGAGAGCCTTTCTATTGTTCTGAATGAGACATAAACCTCTTACATGTGAACGTTTTGTTGAAGAATCGTAACAGATATCGGTGAAATTTCAACGCGTGAAGCATCTGAAGGAAGTTGAGCATCTGAAGTGTGCTTTTTGTGTACTTTCGGGTTAATAATGTGGCCTTTTTGGCAGATTAACTAAAGGTGTGCGGCTAATGCTGTGAGTAAAGATCAGCTTGAATTTAAATTGGCTTTAATGGAGACATGTTGAAAGTTTTTGTCACTTCATGCCCTCAAGAGCAAGGCCAGATTAACCATATGGGCAACCTGGGCAAGTGCCCAGGGGCCCTTGAGCAAAGAGGGCCCTCAGTGACAAGATGAAAAAAAAAAAAAAATTATTTTAATTTTTTTTCGGGCACAACCTCACTCATCATACATTGTTTTAAATGAGACTCACTCTTCGCCATAAATAACACAGCTTTTCTATAGGGTCAAATTCATATATTTTCTAAACCGTCTCTGTACTGTAGGTCTCACTATGTATGCGCTCAACTTTATTACTACGCGGCGGCGGTGTATAGCTGAATCACAGCCCCACCCTCACTCATGTCACATTTTGTCACGTGAGCAGAAAAAGTAGATGGTGCCGGTAGCCAAACGCCCAGCGGGGCTGCGAAAAGAACGAAAAGAAAGAAAAAGAAGAGAGAGTGGCGGCTGCATTAAAAAATGTGCCAACAATAAATAGCTTTTTCAAAAAAGCAAAAAGTGACGAAATAGGCCAGCAACAACCACAAGGAACAGTGGCGGCGGTCACGGAGGATGTTGTTGAGCTAGCGAGCAATGTTAGCCTTGAACCTAGCATGCTAACGCAGCGGGTAGAAGAGGAGGAAAAAGATGAAGACGAGCCTGACGAGGACGTCACAGAGCAGGGTGAAGGTTCGAGTTCATCGGAAGTTCCCTGTGTCTCTCAGGACCCTGCACAATGGGGATTAATTGCTGGAAATGTCCGGGAGGAGACTTTGATGAAAGGGGTTTCATACTTTCATAATCGGGCAACGAAGTATCCAGCATCTCGGAGGGAGACCGATGCTAGCGGCCGGACACGCTCACTGACCAACGATATGCTGACCAGACAGCTTCACAATGGAGAAATCGTTCAACGCGATTGGATTATTTATTCTCCATCTACCGGAGCAATTTATTGTTTTGCCTGCAAACTTTTATCCACTCACAGCCACAGCAATGCATTTGTTCTCGGCTTTAGTGATTGGAAGCATCCCGAGAGGATAACGGAACATGAGCGAGTGGTGAGCACAGAAAATGCATACTTTCACTTAGCATCGCACTAAACTCATGGGCACTGTGGATGCTTCTCTAGGGATGCAGGTCGACACAGAAAGTCAGTACTGGAAGGATGTATTGAGACGTGTAGTTGCGGTGATTAAATTCTTGAGTGAGAGGGGGCTTCCTTTCCGGGGAAATGACGAACTTTTAGGATCCGCACATAACGGGAACTACCTGGGAATCCTGGAGCTGCTCGCGCAGTTTGATCCATTTTTAAAGGATCATTTGCAGAAGTTTGGCCAGAAGACGTGGTAGGACTTCATACTTGTCATCAACTATCTGTGAGGAGTTTATTGGTTTGATGGGTGACAGAACAAAGGAAGCAATAGCAACAGAACTACAGCAAGCAAGGTATTTCTCTGTCATCGTAGATTCTACACCTGACATGTCTCACGTCGACCAATTAACTTTTGTTTTCCGATTTGTGAGTGAGAAAGGAAAAGTTATTGAGAGATTTATTGGATTTGAACCCATTCACAGTCACACTGGGTCAAGTCTGGCTGACTGTGTGATGAAGATGGTCATTGATATGGGGCTGGATCTCTCAAACTGCCGTGGCCAGGCTTATGACAACGCATCCAACATGTCAGGAAAATATAATGGGCTGCAAGCTCATCTCAAGAAAAGCAACCCACTCATACATTACATTCCGTGCGCAGCACACTCCTTGAATTTGGTTGGTGTCAACTGTGTTGAAAATAGTTGTCGTGAAGCAAGCCAGTTTTTTGATATACTTCAAGCACTTTATGCTTTTTGCTCTGCTTCTACCCACCGATGGAATAAAGTGTTCACTGAAAACGTCACACTGACGCTAAAATCTCTCTCCTGTACAAGATGGAGCTGCAGAGGAGACTCCACAAGAGCTCTTTGTGAGAATTACACTGCAATAAGAGGGGCTTTACAAATGTTGGCGGCTGATGACGAAGAGCGCCAGGACACACGGCGAGAGGCCTCTGCGCTGTGTGGCAAACTTGGGAAACTAGAGACTGCTCTGCTGACAATATTTTGGGACACTGTACTGCACCAATTCAAGCTTACGAGCACTGGCTTGCAAAAGAAAGACATTGACCTAATGACCGCTGTGCGACTTTTGGAATCGCTGCGCACTTATGTTGCATCACTACGAGGGACATTTTCGGACTTTGAGCGGGCCGTCACCGGCGTGACACAGACATACCAGCACGAGACTCACCGTGTTGGTAAAAGACGAGTATTTGATGATGAGACAGTGGAGCACGAGGTGGACTGACTGGCAGTAAAAATTCCAGGTTGAGACATTCAATGTAATTATTGACAGGTTGCTCTCAGGACTTAGCAAACGCCTGGATGCATACAAAGACATAAATGATCACTTTGGAGTCCTATTTGACATGTGCTGTGATGACACTGATCTCCGCAGATGGGCCAATAATCTCTCCTCGTCATATCCTACTGACTTGGATAAGTCATTAGGAGATGAGCTGATCCAGTTTAGGGCTTTTGTCAGCACAGAGCCAGATAAACTCCTGCAAACAGACTGCAGGTGGTGCTTAAACATGGACTACAGACAACATTCCCAATGTTTTTGTTGCGCTCAGGATTTTTCTCACACTGCCTGTAACCAACTGCGAGGGTGAGAGGTCCTTTTCACAGCTTAAACGCATCAAAAATGAACTTAGGACAACCATGGCTCAGAAGAGACTTTCAGCCCTTTCTTTGATGGCCATCGAGTCTGATCTTGTGAGGGATCTGGATTTTGATGACCTAATCACAGACTTTTCAAAGAGAAAGGCAAGGAAGAAACACTTCTAAAAGGTAAGATCCACTGTCTCTCATACACACTCATTCTCTCTCTCTCTCTCTCTCTCTCTCTCTCTCACACACACTCACTCTCTCTCCCTCTCACATACACACACACACACACACTCTTCCATCACATATACTGATCACTTAGTTGAGCAACCACAACATTTCACTACATATTTTACTTTTGTAACTCTCAATGTTTGTAACTAATACAACTCCTTGTGTACTTGTACAGCCAGCCAGTCATATTTTGGCATTAAGTGGGGTGTTG
Source organism: Dissostichus eleginoides (assembly GCA_031216635.1). Classification (NCBI taxonomy): domain Eukaryota; kingdom Metazoa; phylum Chordata; class Actinopteri; order Perciformes; family Nototheniidae; genus Dissostichus; species Dissostichus eleginoides. The sequence continues at coordinate 33,857,140 of CM062269.1, forward strand.
CTCTGAGGTTTTGAGTGATATTACCTAGGTATTCCTGAGCCATACACTGTCTTGGGATCTTATCCATTGTATCTTTGTCTTGTGATTTTTGACTAAAAGGGCAAAAGGCTAGACCTACTTTGGTTGAACTATGTGGCTGCGTCCCTGCTTTTGACAAATAGGTGTGCGATTTGACATGCCAGATTGACTGAAAATTCTAAATGTTGGTATGATTGGGTAGGCGTGGTGTTACTTGTTGGTACGTGGGTTGGGGGGGGGGGCCCATGAACACTCAGTGCCCAGGGGCCCCTGGAGGTACTAATCCGACCCTGCTCAAGAGTTATTTTGTTTAATTATTTTGCTTAATTTTTTTTTCATTTTTCAAGCTACGAGATGTTTTCCTACGTTTGTCATGACAAATTATGTCTCAGGAGTGTAGGGTTTGGGAATTATGGCAGGTTTAAAAAAAAATATGAAGGTGAATTTCAAGCTGTCCTCCACTCAAGCTTTGAGATCACACACTAATGTTAAAATCTGAAGAAGGCCTCTTTACCAAAGTCTGAACAATGTTTAATATTTCTAAAAGTACGAATCAGATTTAAAAGTTGTTTAAGATGAATAATGTCAGAAAGATGTGTAACATTTTAAAGTTGGAATGAGGTTTCTGAGTGAAAGTATGAAGGAACAGTTAGCAGTTGAAGTCGCATGAAGATTGTTGAAGTCTGAAGAGTTTCTCCATTGACTTCAATGTTAAAAATTTGATGAATTATGGGATGTATCTCTGGAATTATGAAAGTTATGAATGAGAAAAGTAATAGCCATCGATTCCCGACCGAGCTGAACGTTTTGATGTTTGAACGGAGTTTCTGCGATGTGGAATGTGGGAGAAGAAGAGGTGCAAAATAACCTGGCGGAATAATAAAGAATTTTGTGCGTCAAATAACAGATAGTGGGAATGCTGTATCAGCACTAAATTACATAATATGTTACCCCCTCCCCTACCCTCCCCGTCTACATGCCCATGCAGAGGAGGGGATCCTGGGAAAGAGGCATCATGAAACAATGTGGATGTTCTCTCCGGCTTCATCAACAAGCTCTTATCCAACAAAGTGTGTGTGTGTATTCATTAAATTGTTGTTGTCAAATCAGGTCAACAAACTACAGAGCACCCTCCTCCCTCAGTGTCAGAAAAAAAAGTAGTGGAAGTGTTCAGAAGAGTCATGGAAACAGTTACCTCTCCATTAAACAGGTGATTTTATATTAAATAACAACAACTCATATGTTTTTTCAAATAAAAAGGGTCAGTAGGTCTGAACACAATCAGACAGTATCTTTATTTAGGGAGGAGGTGAACAATTGGTGTTTAATAACAACGTGAAGCCAGGAGAAGAGTTTTCCTCTCCAGACTAAAAGGATTACATTCACAACTTTTCATGTCAGTTGCCCCTAGAGGGCGCTGTCACTCCAACCTCTACACCCTCCCCTTGTACACACTTCCCGTCACACATAAAATAATACACTGGTAAAAATAAGATATACCTTTATATTATCATACTGATGTAAACAACTTAAAGATTACATTGTATTTCCTTTTTTTACTCCGTTTCAAATATACCTGTCTAATCTAGAAAACAGACGTGTGCATTGGTGTTTGTTTATTTACAGAGACTTGCAAAAACCAATCAGTTTACAAAATCAGATTTAAACAGGACATATTCTGCTCATTTTCAGGTTCATATTAGTATTTTGTTCCTCTACTGTGACATGTTTCCATGCTTTAATGTTCAAAAAGCTCTTTATTTTCTCGTACTGCAGCACCTCTTTTCACCCTCTGTCTGAAACCAGAGCCCAGTCCGATCAGGACTTGACCCGGCGACCCTTGTGTTCTTCAAACCAAGTCCCTACAAATGTTATTTTTGTTGAAGCTCCGTCCCACATCAGAGATGGCAAAGGTACACACACCCTTCACTCAAGTAGAAGTACAGATCCACACGTTTGAATATACTCTGGTAAAAGTTGAAGTACTACTGACTAAACTTCTTTACTCAAGTAAAGGTAAAGAAGTTTGGGCTTTAAAATGTACTTATAGGTTAAAAGTAGCCATAACTACCAACTGTTTTGAGTCAAGCTGGTAACTGGACCTCACTATATTAATAGAACATTAAAGATCTTCTACTTCAAATTGTAATACTGTCATTGTCACATACGCTGATCATGTTTTCTGTATGACATTAGGTGGAAGCAGGATGCTTCTCCCATTTATGTGAATATTTTTTTGAACTGAATCAGAATACAGATTTGCTGTAGTCAAGTTTACCTCAACCTTTCCCGTGACAATAAGTGTATGATTAATTGGCTGGTGTATGTTTGAACATATCTTATAAGTTATTTTTTGTCAATAATGATAATATGTGACTTATTTATTTGTATTGTTATTTTTTATCTTTCTATTGTTTTATTTAATTTTTACATCATTTTTGAATGTTTCCGTACTATTACTTTAAAATAAAGTTCTAAATAAAAACATAGGCACACAATGACTAAATAATAATGATCAATGGCCAAATGCTGATTCAAACTAAAGCCTGTTGTGAAACTGTAAGAAGTACGAAGTACAGGTATTGTGTTACAAATGTATCAAGTAAAAGTAAAGCGTTGTTTTGGAGTAGAACTGATACCAGAAAAATCTACTTAAATACAGTAACAAAGTATTTGTACTTCCCACCTCGCCACATCAAATGCTGTAGGTTTATCTCATTATATACCGGACTCATGAGCTAAATGTAGCCCTGTTGATCCTAAAGCATTGATACTAAACCATGTCTGACCTCCCTCTGAACATTCAGTATGTGAGCATTAGCAAAACAGGAAGAACTCAGCTGCAGCGGAACCTGGTGCTACAGCTCCCCCTGCTGGGAAATCAAGAATGTGGAACACTTCCATTGAGCAATGAGTTGACATAATCTACTGAAGGTAACAATGTATACATGTATCCCCCATTAATGCACCAGTATGACCATGCTTTCTATTAGAGCCCAGTTACTACAGGTCATGCATGTAGAATCAGAATCAGGGAATTTAATTATCCCAGGGGAATTGGTTTTTGGGACATTTGTTCCATTTTAGAACAAAATAAAATATGATATACAGATAAGTTATAAGAAGGTGCCAACAAATAAATAAAGACAAATAAAATAGAAATTAAAAGTAAAATGCCACATAAAAGTTAACAAATAAAGAGTGTAACTATAATAGAAGGTATTTCTGGACACATTTTTTTCTGTAGACCGTTACTGTATGAAGAACATATTTTAGTTGGCATAAAGAAAGTTGTGGATCCTGTAAGCAGCATCAGGCTGTAAAACCATCCATCCATCTTCTCCCGCTTATCCGTGGTCGGGTCGCGGAGGTAGCAGTTCCAGCAGAGAGCCCCAAACTTTCCTTTCCCCGGCCACATCAACCAGCTCTGACTGGGGGATCCCAAGGCGCTCCCAGGCCAGCGAAGAGATATAATCCCTCCACCTGGTCCTAGGTCTACCCCTCGGTCTCTTCCCAGCTGGACGTGCCTGGAACACCTCCCTAGGGAGGCGCCCAGGTGGCATCCTTACTAAGGCTGTAAAACCTTTTACATATTGTTTAAATATCTTTCCTGACTATATGTAATCTTTAAAACTCTGCTATAGGCAGCATTAGCCACATTTACAAACCTAAAGACATGTATTTTAAATCATGCATTCAGAATATATACATTTTTGATCAACTCATGTAAACATAAAAACCTTTCTTTCCCATTTTCCACTTTCAATAAATTACTTCAAGTGTAATTCAAAAAGGAATTTATTCAAGTTCAACAAGAGGCAAGCTTTGTTAAAACATTTATATAAATATATAAAATAATTTATTTGACATTGCACAGTAAAACAGGCCCGGAGCCTAAAAACACAAAGAAGAAGCAACAGTTCAAACACAGGACGATAAACATCTGATTAAAACGGATTCCTCTCTTTCGCATTATTTACCTCATGATATATCTTAATGGAGGATTTTTTGGGATGGCACATTTTATTTGCAAGTCAAAGTGTTTTGGGGAAAAGTTTCGCTTGTGGTTAGTTCCCTCTATTCTCAGCAGATCATGAGAATAAGGCCACGATTGTTTTGAAAAAGTAGAATTTTGTCACAGAGATCCATTGATTTGCCAGGTAAAATATGATATACGGCTCTTTAAAAGTCTTACCATACATACAATATCATACTGTACACGTACAGGTTTTTAGATATTTGTCTCGGGTATAAAATAAGGGTAATGGAATCATTTTTTGTGCTGGAAGTTTTGAAAAAAAAAAAACATTTAAAAAGAGTTAAACTGCAACAAGTCTACTTTCTGTGGTAAAATTTGCTTTAAAAAAAATTGAATCAGAGAAAGACACTGAGGTTTATAATACATTCAAATCACCTCTATTGTATTGATTACAATCTACGAAAACCAGCATGCATGTACAGAAATCTCCTAGTTGAGAAAGGACTTATTTCGTCGAACTGACCCTTTACACTCTCCAGCTGCACATTTTAAATGTCACAGCATCCATGAAAATCCTCGGCTCTCTGCGTCAGACTAACTGTGGCTCAGCTCGATTTGCATGGCTCCCGTTTACAGCATTTGGTTAAGAACTAGGGGCGGGGCTGCAGCTCCAACAGGAGGTAGAAGGAGTGTTAAAGACCCCACACACACACAGTGCTGAGATCTGCCAGATGAACTAAGATTATGAAGAAGAAGGTGCCACCTGGTAACATGTTCATATATGATTATTACTGTACATTATTTCAGATCAGTAATGGTATGTTTGAAAAAACAAAGTGATACCACATTCCTTTTTATATGGTTGGAATCAACTGTTTTATGAGGACTTGTGCAGCCACCATAGACTTGACCTTGTATTATAATAAACCTGCAATGAATCTAATGCTTTTATAGACTAACACATATTTATATCTTCACTGCCATCAAATGACCTTTAGGTTGGCCATCTTGTATTATGTGCAACATGAAAAAGTGGCGATTTTGTGCGTTTTCCTCAAAACTGGGTGGGTACTTGAGGCTTTTGGAGAAAAGTGATGTGAAGAAGATAAAAGTGCAGTGCTGTCCCACCTCCCCTGTTACCTGACTGACAGATGGGACTTCATACAGAACATGCTCAAGTCCAGCTAAACAAACATTTAAAGCTTTTGGCACAGGTTAATAACGGCAAAACCTTTTCCAAGATGATCACCTCAGTGTTTGTGTTATGAGTGGCGAGTATAGTCGTGTGATTTTTTTGGGAACTTGTGGCACTTAAAAAAAACAATAGTCCATTGTCTCAGCTCAGGTGTGAGTGTTGAAGGAGCAGCTCTTCCTTTCTTCAGATGTCAGAGTTAGGAGTTGCTTGTTGTCTCACAGCCTGAAATGTTCTTCTTTTTTTTGCCAAAGCAGTGAGACAGATGCTGCTCACTAACTGCATTCAATTCCCTCAGGATGATGGAATTGTAAGACAATTTTTCCCAACACAGATATAAAAGCAGGAGGAAGACAGGATGTGATGTCACTCACCGCTGTCCTTGTTTTTATGGAGGAGGAAGATGATGATGCTGGTCAGCAGCACCATCATCATCACCACGGCGGTCAGGAGGAAGGCTCGGCACACGGGCCGGCCCGTCAGTCGGAACAGAGCTCCGCTCAGGCCGGGCGCCTCTGAGCGGCCCCTGACGGGTGGGCTGGGAAGCCCCACGTCAAGTGAGCGGTTCATGGACCTCAGAGAGGTCAGTGACATGCGACCCCAGCGCCGGTGACCTTCGGTCGACCTTAATGAGAAACACAGAGCGTTATTGATCAAGTGATGATCTTTCACTGCTGGAGCTATTTGTTCTGAATTATAAACTAACATTGTTATGGTTGATTTTAAAAAAGGGACCTGATAATGCTCTTTTTCAGCTTTATATATTTGTAATAAATGCTTTAATATTTTTTTTTAAAAAGGCTGTTTTTTTTTCCTCATACTGCCTGTGCTTCAGCACCTCTTTTCACCTCTGGAGGGAACTTTGGGATTTTTTCCAGACCATTTAAATCACAAAAACCTATAGAGCACACTACAGGAAAGGGAAAACCAAAAAAAGCACAATAGGGCCTCTTAGGATTTTCTCTGGCAACTCGGCAGACATATGATTTTGAGATTTGTTGTTTGAGTCAAATCGTCACGACAACAATAATCAGTTAGAGAATGATAAATTGAATGAATGTGGTTCATTGAACAAACATATTGATTGCAATATTATCAATTGAATAAAAACACAAAAAATACAAATGTAGGCCTATACATTTGTATTTTTTGGGTAAGAAACTGCCATTTGCCATTGGGCAAATTAAAATTGTATTCAATTGATAATATTGCAATCAATTTACATTGCATATTAATTTTAACCAACATCCCATAAATCAAAAGATAAAAAGCAGCAATACCAAATAAATAAATTCATTACATTTTAAATGTAGTTTTAAAATGTCGTAGGTTAGTCCGAGAACCCTGAGACTCATAAATATGAAGCTTTTTAAAAAAAGCATTAAAAGTGAGAAACACAGGCAGCATGTTGTTGAATTGTTAAATGGTATTTCTTTAAAAAGCTATATATTGTTACCTTTTCACCTGCAGCTTCCCTTTGTTGCGCACGAAGCGGATGCTGTACACTCGCTGCATGGCGGCCGGCAGGTAGGACAGCATGTCAGAGTTGGTGGCCAGCCGGGGCAGGCCCAGCGTGGGGAGGGGGGTGAGGCCTCGGCACAGCGGGCACTGGATGGCGTTGGGATCAGCCGACTTGACGTTGATGCGCGCCAGGCACTCTAGGCAGAACGTGTGCTTGCACTGAAGCATCTTGGGACAGCGGAAGACGTTGTTGAACTGGCTGAAGCAGATGGAGCACTCCAGGTCCGGGCAGCTCTCCTCGGAGCACTGCGGTTGGAGAGGGGACGGGCGGAGGTCTGGGGACAAGGTGATGACTGAGACCTGGCTGGATCGAGGGGTGACGAGGGCAGGATAAGGGTTCAGTGTGGGAGCAGATGGGGTTTGAGCTGGAGATGGGACTGGAAGTAGGCTGGACTGAGGTCTGGAGCTGAAGACGGAGCCTGGATCTGAGGCTGGAAGCGTTGAGGTGGGGCGGTCTGATGGGACCAGGTTTTGACCTCCATCTTGGTTTGATGAGGCCGCATAAAGTGTCACAGAGCTGAAACCCGTCTGGACGACTGTAGCAGAGGGCAGGGAGGACTGATATGGATGATGGGAATTGTCATAAGGATCAGGAGGTAAATATGGAGATGGATTTGTGTCCCTGTAGGGATTCATGACTTGCGGAGGAGCGATTTAAAAAGGAGGGGTGGAGCTCTGAGGGGATGAACAGATGGAGGATGTTGAGCTTTCAGCCGTCAGCAGGGACAGGAGGCATCAGTACGATGGAGGATGATGAAGAAATTATGAAGATGCTCCTGCTGCGGCCTAAGTGTCCAAATCAAAACGTAATCTATAGATGAAAATACAACATCAACCAACAGGATTACATTTTACAGACTCACAAAACAGGGAAAACAGTATAAAAACGTCTGCTTCTTATAAAATTACATCATTTCTTTTTTTTTTAAGTCTGAAAAGAAATCCCAACTCTTAACTCCAAGTAAAAAAAAACGCCAAAAGTCAACAGCTTTTCTGGTAAAACTTAGCATTTTGATCTGTAGTTGAAGAACTGATTTCAAACTGCACTTTGACATCATTCTCATGGTTTTCATACTGTCTCTGTACATGATAATTCATGTCAGTCATCAGAAGGGTGTATCCTGATGACGGTGCACTCTGCATACAAACAGCTGACATGTTGTGAGAAAAATATAATTAAAATACAGACTTAAAAAAAGTGCAAGCACACAGTAGAACTGTTTTTTTTGTAGGATTTACAAATCAAGAGGATGTTAAAAAGGGAACATTTGCCAACTAAACAATGCTCAAAGTTGGAAATCAAATAGAAAGGTGCCCATTGAAATAAGTTCTTCCCTGTCCTCTGTTTCACACAAGAATATATCAGGCATGAAAACGGGTCAGGGGTGAAAAAGGTGAGAAGGATATTATCCCTCTAGGGGGGTCCGGGGGCATGCTCCCCCGGAAGAAAATTTTGAATATTCCATATTTTAAAGCATCAATCTGATGCATTTTGAGATGCATTTTTTTGCCAACCTGGGGAGAGCTGGAGAAACTTAACTTCAGCCATGAGTCAAAAATATTATGGCCTCCTTACTAAGTATTATGCAAGACATTTCATGCCAGCCTGTCACTGGGTCTAACATTTACAGTATATGAGGCACAATGTGGTAAGGGCTTAATGCAAATGGCTTAATGCATATGCAGATGGTGGACATGCTGTAACTTAACTTGTCTACTCTTCTCTTCTTCATGACTGACAGCCAATACAATGTTATGTAATTCAGATTTTAATACATTTTATTGACAAAGATAGCCTAAAACACACAATACAGTGGTTTCCAGGAGCCTTAGAAAACGGGATGGAATGCTCCGCCAAGGTTCCAAGGACCATTGCCTAGAACACAAATTATGTAATTAATGTAAAGCTAGTGTATTCCATGTTTAGGTGATGATGCTGCCAGTGACCGCAGCTGATTGTGAATAATAATAATAATAATAAATGATTATTATTATTGTTATAATAAAAATAACAATCTCAAAGTGCTAGTGTACTCTGTCTATGCTGCCTGTGCTGACTAACAGGCCTACACCACCTACCTCTGCATTTGCTATGTGGTTTATAACTGGTACGGGGATCTTTCCCTGGCACTGCTGCCTGATTGTTTCTGAAGCCTGGTTGGCTTGACTCTGGCTTGCTGGATTCACCCTAGCTGATGCTGGAAGGAAGCTGCTGGCAACACTATGAGTGGAAGCTATCATCTGCACCTTCTTCTTGTGAACTTCCGTGGCAGTGAGCCTGCAGAGCATGGCTGCCTTTGTTAGCATAATTGATCTCTTTGTGGCAGAGAATGCATCTGGCGAATCCCTGCCTGTTGATTTTGATGAATACATCTCCTAGATGAAAGGACACCTCTTGCTCTTTTACTGAGACCTTGCCTTCCAGTTTTAGCCACGACCAGTTCCAGCTGCATTTCAATCCAGCATCCAGCTGTTTAACAATGGCTGAATCCTTCTCCCCTAACACACTCATTCTGCAAAAATAATGTTTGTATTAGTGTTAGCACTAACTTCTAGTTTAGCCTTATTGATAGAACGGTGGACCACTTTACCCCTCAGCCTTGTCAGTCCCCTCACCTCAAAATCATCAACACGTCCTGGAAAAACGAGTTGTAGAGATTTTAGAAAGTAGTACTAACATTAACGATAGTAACGATATCTAGCTAATGTTAGGCTAACGTTAGCTAATCATTTTCCACCGGAGCTTTAGTGCTAGCTGTCTAATGTTGCGTTCTCTCTTGCTGTGTTCTCATTACACATTCGTCACTACCTCCCCCGAGTCGGGAGCGATTCATGCTGTGCGGAATCGCCGAGGCCAGGCGTGCTTTCAGCTTCTGATGGTGGTCTGGATCCTGCTCTGGTCAGCACGAGCGAAGCGAACTGCTTGTAAACCAATGATCAGGTCCCTTTTAGCACGCGCACCTGTTCGCAGTTCACTGAGTCTCTGGGGCTGGTTCAGAGGCCGTAACGGTACGCACCGTGGAAGACGAGACCCAATCACTGCCGCTGAGAGACTCTCTCAGCGGCAGTGATTGGGTCTCGTCTTCCACTCGTCACCCAACGGTGCGTACCATTACAGCCTCTGAACCTACCCCCCCTTTAAATATTTTCTCATCGAATCTACACGATTCACGTAGGTCACCTATTTTGGTTTCAAAACGGCGAATTTTGCCGAAAGGTGAGTGATTTTCATGCCTGATATATATAACTTTTTACCAAATCAAAAGTGATCGTGTTGACGTACATTCAAGTACTACTAAATCTCTAATCCTGGCTCCTGACCTTATAAATGTGTCCATAAATCAGATTTAAACTTGACTTAAGAACCTAAAGTCACCACATTTATCATGTTGAAACATATAAATTAAGTTATCAAAAACCTTTTTTCCCTTTCCAAAGCTTAAAGAGAACCCGATGAATCTATTGAAAGAGAGACAGTACTTACCTCCACAGCTAGCTGGAGAGCTACAGTCATTTTTAAGACATTAGCCGTCAGTACTGTACTGCTCTTTGTACAGGTTTAGGAAGAACTGGCGATGCTGGTCTGTATCCAAATAACACAGTAACACACAACCGGATTCAGGTTCCAGTGTATCTGGCATCAACAGGAAAGAAATTTGCATCGCACATTTTATTTGAAAAGGGAAATAAGATGCAAAACAAGTTGGCGCTTATGTTCTGACACTTGGGAACTACCGGCAGGGATCACCTAAAGCTATCAACACAACCCAACATGTACAAAAGATCATCCATACTGCAATGTATATCATCTGGCACACTGTATGTCTGTCCTCTTGGCAGACATGTCCTGTTACAGTGTAGCTTTCCAATAAAGAAAGCTGGCCCTATAACCAGGTACGCGGGAAGTCAGTCAGAGTTTGGGGTGCGAGAGGTGCCGGGGGCAGATGAGGCTCCCTCCGCAAAATGAGCCACATTTTGCCTCACCTCAGTCTGCGTTATCTGCGATAGGAAGGGGCGGCCCTGTATAATAACGTAATATTAAATGCAGTCATTTGGTCTTTAGCAACAGCTTGTGAGAGCAGCGCATTCATCGGTGTTCTTTTTAATGCTGCCAGTTTGTTGACGGCCTGTGTATTGATGGGCCTTCTCATGCTCCCTACATTTTTCCCCTGCCTTTCGCCAGTTGTTAAACCCTGCTTTCCCAAAACTCCCATCCCTGATCTTGTCTGCACTGACGAGCTTCTTTTCTATAGCAGAGCAACAGAAGAAGCACACCGCATTATCACTTTCTCTTATAGTGAAGCTTTTTATAGACTGCTTACACTAAAATGCTAACTCAAAAATAGTAACTCAAAATAAAACGTTTGTATTTATTTGTTTAATGAACTTTTTGGCGTTGCAGTTACAACTCTCCGCCAACAGATGGGGGTGCTGCAGCCCCCTCAGCACCCCCCCTTCCCGCGTCCATGCCTATAACTGAATCACCTCTCTCCTAACATCTTACTTATCTACGGCTGTTTGAGTAGATTTGATTATTCTGCTTGAAATTTTAATGAAAACCATTGTATCTCAGTGGACAAAAATGGAGCAGATCAGACCCATTTAATGAAATGACAGATTTGGCATTAGGTATCATTTTGCTTCTGTATCATTTAAAGCCATTCTGAAATCAATAACCAAGCCATGCTTCTTGCTGAAACACCTCAAACAGGAGATATCATACAATATGTAAGAAGTCATCTCATTATAGTGTTTTATAGAGTGTCACAATGGTTGGCTTTTATTTATTATATTAATTTAAAAAGGTCCTGTGAGATTTAACCAGGTGGAAATCAACAACAGATCAGCTGATCTCCTATCAGTTCCTGATTATCTCTGAACTGGTTTTAAAAATATACATAAATATATAACAACAATATGTAGACTACTCATGACTAGCTGTAACAGGGATACAGGCTTCAACGTTTAAAACAATTAAAATAGTGTCCAAATCGTGAAAAGGTTCCTCACCAAACTCAATGCAAAAAGTAGGCAAGTTAGTCTACAATGTATAACGTTATGGAAAATACCTTCCAGAAACTGCAACAAAAAAAAATTAAGAAAATAAAAATACTATCGCAGTTTGAATTGCTCTAAATTCGGCATACCAAGCAACACGTATTTTGGACAAATGGCAATTTATTTATGCTTGGTACACCATCATGGCAGAAGCAAGGACAGAAAAAGTTGTAGTGTGTACCTTTACAATACGGACTGCCTTTTTTTTTCGATGTAACGCTTTGCTTTGTTAGCAGTCATCCAAGCCGAATCACCTTGAGATTCTCTTCATATATTTTACATTCAAAATAACCGATTTTGCAAACTATCTGCCTTTTAACAACCAGGAAACTACAAGTGTAAGATGTATGAATGAGGGTTGGCGCACACTGCTCTTACCGTTTAGTCACCGGTGATTAGTGTCCCCCCTTCATTCCAAACAGCGTCGTCGTTAGACCGGTTTCTCACACATATCCCCCGGACTTCAGGTAACACTAACTCCTGGGTGTTAGTGGAAATCACTTGGCCTTAAAGTTTCTCTTTCCCCGACCTGTGACACTTTTACTTGTCATTCGAACAGCTGAATAAAAACGAGGAAATGGGTTAGTCTGCGCATCTGTTAGCCGGGTACGTTCCTCTGTGTAAGATGAACACACCTGAAGAAAGTGATGCTAATTAACGGTATGTGGATGCAGTAAGAGAAGGGGTCTGGAGTTGGACACGTGGGTGAAAGAGGATCTCAAGGAGAGCACGCAGAGAGAGCACGCGGAAGACTTTGAGAGGAGACGATAACGACACTGCAGGAAGCAGAATACGATGGTTCAGCTGCATACTCTTCTCTACAAAAATTAGATAGAGTCCAGGCAAAAGCACTAAGGATATGCTGTGGGGCAGTCAGATCTACACCAGTGTCGGCACTTCAGGTAGAGGTCGGAGAAATACCAATTTATTTAAGGAGAAAACAGTTAGTTGTTAATTACTGGGCAAATCTACAGGGCCATAAAGATACGCACCCCACTAAACAAACTGTAAAAACGAGTTGGGAAAGTAACATAATTAAAAAAGAAAGTTTTTGTGTTTGTGTTTCGGAATTATGTAAGGAATTCAAAGTTAAAGAATGGAATATTAGTCCGACGGTGGTGTTATCAGCTGTTCCACCATGGTTGCTACCTCAACCTATAGTAGATTTATCCTTATTGAAACGGTTACATTCAATGAAAAATAAAATCAACGTGCAGGCTTACGTGAACACTGTTCTACATGAACAATATGGGCAGTTTATACAAATATTTACAGATGGATCCAAAAATCCAGAAAATGGTCAAACTAGTTGTGCATTTTATGTTCCTGAATTAAAGGTCAAAGTGGGGAAGCGAACGAGTGATCACATCGCAGTATACACAGTTGAGATGATGGCTATCTCACTAGCACTTCAGTGGATAGAGGAAATACAGCCAATGCGAGTGGTCATTTGCTCTGACTCCAGCGCAGCTCTGGAGAGTATAAACAACTTCTCTTCAGAATGTCGTCAGGATATTTTACATGAAATTTTACACATCATGTTTAGGTTACTTCATTTGGGAATTGTTGTTCAATTTGTGTGGGTTCCAGCGCATGTGGGTATTAGAGGGAATGAGGTAGTGGATCAACTGGCAAAATGTAGTTTGAAAGCAAAACAGGTTGATATAATTGTACCCATCAGTAGAGCAGAAGTCAAATCTGTTACAAAAGTTGTTGTCAAGCAACAATGGCAAAAGTTGTGGGACAGTAACACTAAAGGAAGACATTTATACCAGATACAAAGGGAAGTAGGAACGGAAAGCACTTGGGGGAGTAGTAGAAGGAACAGAGCATTAACAGCAGGATAAAATTGGGTCACTCTGGATTAAACTCATCAATACATCTGATTGGAAAACATCCAACTGGCAATTGTGATGGTTGCCAACAACCAGAGACAATACATCATTTATTTTTTAGCTGCCCGGAATATACAAGGCAAAGACTCATGCTGAAAACTGCACTGGAACAACTTAACATCAAGGACATGGATTTCAAGGCAATATACGAAAGTAACTCAAGAAATGAAGTAAACAAGCTGATCTTCAAGTTTCTCAAAAACACTGGTCTGAGGACAAGGATTTAACATGAACATTAAATAAATCAACAGTAGGTGGCGATATATGCTCCAAGTGGAAGCGATTCGCCATTAAAGAAGAAGAAAGAAGAAGTAGTAAGAGAAGGTCTCCATTTTCCCAAGACACTGGACATTGAAGCCTCACAGACAGCAGTCAACTTAAGGTGGAGGTATTTTTTTATATATTTTCACACAGTCTCATGTTACTTTAGTTTCAAATGTTGCTTAATTTTTTAGAATATGCACACTGAAAATGTACATTTGTGTCCACAGTTAGCTAGCTACCGTAGCTATTGTAGATAATTGCCCTTGAAAATAACAATAAAAGTAAAGGTTGGTCTCCAAAAAAACAACATTGTCCACCATATCAATTCAGTCATGCATTTTTGCACTTTAAATATAACATACTTTATATTGTGTATAACACACTGTCTGCTGTCACCCTCTCCTTAAAACTTTCAAAATATACATTTAACTTCAGTTGTGCTTTTTGCAGAGCTGCAGTCTATTTTAATGATATCCGTAATAAGTAGTTAACACAAAACAACAAAGCTATTATTCTGAGAAATTAAGTTATAAAACTATATGCCAATGACATGTTTGGGAGTAAAAGGCCTTGTTAGGTAGATCTCAAGGTCAACATTACACTTAGTACAATGCGGTTACTGAAGAGTAAAAATTATTTTGACCACCGCTTTCGTAAACTGACACTGGATTTGTCCCCTTAAATGGGTCCCAAGTGTGATAAACCCTACAAGAAAGTTGAATTACAATTATGTCTATATCAATTGATGATGGTAAATCTGCTTAAACCAGAAGGACACCACCAAAAAAGCAAGCATTATCGACAATTATTTGAATACCCACAAACAGTTCTATGGCAGACCTATCATTTTGTAAATTACAAAAATACAGTGTTTGTTTGTAAATATGCAAATTAATTATTTACATTTTATACAAATATATTATAGGCTAATATGTTAAGTTATTTACAAATGTATGGATCTATATGAAATGGGCTTTGTGACATTTCTGACTTCGCTCTAATTAGTTGAAGATTTTGGTCCGAAAAGTATTGCAGCAGATTTGAAAAAAAAACACAAATCTGATATGCAGGTACTAGCTATACAGAAGGTGGCTATAGTGGGGGGTTGACACTAAACTAACTCCCTGCCTGCTCTTACCCCCTTGTGTAAAGACCTGCTACTTCTCTGCCTCTGATTTGCTACACAATATCCTTTCAGGGGTTTGCTGGAATCATACGGCCAAGCCATATAACTTACTTTAATGCTATAAACTCTACAGTACAGTATAAACAAGGCCAGAGAAAGTGTAGTCGGTACCGGCAGTTCACGATATAGTTCCTAATGTCGTACGTAAGGCTACCTGCTCCAAACAAAGCTGTGGACCGAGCACGAAAGCAGCAGAGAAACAGTCGAACAATGGTAAGGTTTTTCGTCCTATTCACTAATAATTTTTTACGCAATGAAACAACAGTCTAGATCTTTTTTTTTACAAGGACACTTGTGTTGTGATATTTGAACAAACCATCCTTCAACAAAACCTCTTGTCTATGAGAGCAAGGAATGTGCTCTCTGCCAGCCAGAGGTGAGGTGTTGTAGGGTTATTGCAGTTGACAGGAACCATTTCCTGTATCCGTCTTTGGACAGTAGTAATGTGTATATATAATCCAATGCCAATATGTGCCTGTAGTATATTTCTGTAGCTTAGTGAGATAGTATATTGTGTAGAGTATTACATGTATTCAATATATTCCTTATATTGTGGATTATTTAGATACTGTATTGATATATGTCCTTTCTATCGTGAGTTTGTATATACTTCCCGCCAATGTTAATTTGTATTTCTATCTATCTGTCTATTTTTTCTTTTCTTTGTGTTTGAGTGTTTTGTATATCTCTTCTACTGCAATTGATGAATCTAGCAATCTTTACAATCATGAATCGCAGCTATGCTTGATTAGTGACAGTACCATTCATAGTTCTTGCTTCCAGACTGGATGAATTAAAGGGAATGAAAATAATTCATTTGAATATAAGGAGTCTATTGCCCAAAATGTATTTACTTCGTACATGGGTTGTCCTACATAAACCTAAAATCATCACACTCTCTGATATTTGGCTCAACAGTAACATTTCTGATAGTGAACTACAAATCACAAATGATGTGCTATACAGATCTGATAGATGCTGCAGGGGTGGCTATATATGTTTCCTCTGATCTTCTGACTGAGCTTCTTGTTACTTCTATTGAGCCTCTATGTTTTTGAATGTATTTCTTTAAATTTTTCAGGAAAATAAAGGCTTAACTATTGGTAGCATATATAGGCCACCTTCTTCACCAGCAGAGTCTTTTAACTGCATAATCAACACTATCAACACCATTTCCTGCGGAATTGAAATAATTTTGCTTGGTGGTTTCAACAAAAATTGTTTGGATAAATCATCTGATAGAGAGAGAGAAAACGTATCAGTTCATTAATGAACCAACTCGAATCACTTCCAGAACCCAATCTCTGCTCGACTGGATACTGGTGTCACACCCTGATGTAATTTTAAAAGCTGGTGTCATGTCTGATTGCTTCAGTGATCATTCAATTGTCTACTGTGTATGGACAATCAAATTGCCTAAATTGCCTCCAAAACTAATTAAAATCAGACAATATAAGAAATTGAATGTAGGTTTATTAACGATCTTGTTGCCATCAATTGGGACAGATTCCAACTCATACCTTTGTTAGACATGCTTGGGATTTTGTGTATAAAAAGTTAAATGATGTTGTGAACGCACCTATGAGAACAGTTAAGCTCAAAGGTCAACATCTCCCTTTGATTAATTCTGAATTTATCTGTCTCTTTAGGAAGAGGGATAAAGCATGGTCAATATTCGAAATCTGAGTTAGACCAAAACCCGTAATGCAAAAGCTTATAGCATAAGTGTGTGTGTGTGTGTATGTGTGTGTAAATAAATGGTATATGCATTAGGCTAATATATATATATATATATATATATATATATATATATATATAGCCTAATGCATATACCATTTTTTAAATATATATAATAGCATATGCATTAGGCTTCCCAGTTCCTGGTGTAATCCTGTGATTGTTAAATATTACCTAAGCTGATGACTGTCATGTGCTCGGTGTCCTGCCCACTCTGAGAGCAAAGGTTGTCTCAAGTTCGGCTTCATTGCAGAGTTAGACATTTCAGCGATGGAAGCAAAGAGGATCTCACCTGGTGAGTAGAGACCACTGAAATATATATTCAAGCAAACAAAAAAACATTTGTATAACTGTAAGGAATACAATAATATATTATATAATAAGTAATATTCTGTATTATTTTAGTGTAAGATGATCTGCAACCTGTGAAGAGGAGCAGCAGCTATGGATGGCTGACACCTTCCAGTGAGTTTAACTGAACTGAGTCACAATGATTTAACTGTATATCAACATCTAAAATTACAGAGGGGATGGTTATAATTGCAAACCTCTTTATTTTATTAGGATTTTAGCAAGTTTTCCAATAATAATAGCTCACACATTTACTCTTTAATTCTGTGACATTGTCATTGGTTGAAATTCAATTTAATTGTATCCATTACCACTGCCCAAGTATTTAGTTGAAGAGTAGTTTTTCTAACTCTTTGTTTCTCACAGTGTCTGAGCTGAGGGTTGTTCTGCTGGGGAACAGCTGGTCTGAGGAGTTCAGTGGGGAACTTCATACTGGGATGGACTGTGTTCAACACAGAGGAAGAACCAGACCACTGTCAGAGAGAGAGTGGAGAGCTGGAGGGGGAAATAGTAGTTGTGATCAACACCCCAGATCTGCTGCACTCCTTCATCTCTGAAGACAAACTGACAGAACACGTCTGTGTGAGGCTCTCTGATCCTGGACCTCATGTGTTCCTGCTGCTTCTACAACCTGAACACAAACTGAGGAACACAAACTGAGACTCTGCACAGTCCTGAAACTCTTCAGTGATCAGTCATTTGATCATTCACTGATTCTGATATCACCATCCAGAGAGGAGGGTTCAGGTATCATAGACAATTGTATGCAACATGCTCCCTTAAGAGACATGATCAGAAAATGTAGATACAGATATTTGAGGCAGAACCTTGACCATCGAGAGCTGTTAACACGTTTGGGTCAGACTGAAAAGGAGAACAATGGAGAGTCTCTGAGCTGTGATGTGCTTGAGTTTGAGGATGCAGGTTTGATCATGACGCCAACGTCTGAAATCATGAAAGCAGCTTTAAACCTGGTTCTGTGTGGCAGGAGAGGAGCAGGGAAGACTTCAGCAGCCAAGGCCATTTTAGGTCAGACAGAGTTTCCTTCAGTCTCCAACTCCTCAGGGAGAGGTGTGTGGACGCAGGGTTTCCCTGGTGGAGCTGCCTGCTTTGTGTGGAAAACCTCAGGAGGAAGTGATGGAGGAATCATTCAGGTGTGTCTCCCTCTGTGATCCTGAGGGCGTCCATGCCTTCATCCTGGTCCTACCTGTGGGTCCCCTCACTGATGAAGACAAGGGAGAGTTAGAGACCATCCAGAACACATTCAGCTCTCGAGTCAACGACTTCACCTTGATTCTGTTCACTGTGGAGTCAGATCCTACAGCTCCAGCAGTTGTTAACTTTCTAAAGGAGAACAAGGACATCCAGGAGCTCTGTCAGAACTGTGGAGGACGACATGCTGTTCTCAACATGAAGGACCAGCAGCAGATCCCAGAGCTGTTGAATGCTGTGGGAGAGACCAGAGTCGGAGGATCCAGGTGCTTCACAAAGAAGATGTTCACGAAGGCTCAGATGACGAAGGTTGTAGAGTTAGATAACACTAACAAAAGACTTAAAGCTGAACTGCAGGATGTTAAAAAGAAAAGTGAGATGGGAGATGTTGATGAAAATTCAGAACAGAGAGTGTCTCAGGATGGCGCTGCTTTGGAAGACAGGCAGTGGGAAGAGTGCAACTGGAAACACCATTTTGGGCGAAAAACATTTTACATCTACTGCCAGCACAAATTCAGTGACAAAAGATATGGGGGCGTGTGGCGCAGTGGATAGAGCCTTGGTGTTCGGATCAGGGGGTCACAGGTTCAAACCCCACTGCAGTCAGCATGTCGTTGTGTCCCTGAGACACTTCACCCCAAATCCTGTGAGGATTGCCCACAGTATTGAGTATGTAAGTCGCTTTGGATAAAAGAGTCTAACAAGTGATATGTAATGTAATATGCAAAAAAGCAACAGGAGAGAATGATGGACGACCTGTCGCTGTGGTAGACACCCCCGGTTGGTTTGACACGACACTGTCCAATGAGGATGTTCAAGAGGAGCTTGTGAAATGCATCAGCAAATCAGAAAAATACTCTGTGGAACTGATCAAGAAATGTTTTGGCAAGAGAGATTTCATCATCATTATTTTCACCAGAGGAGATGATCTGAATGATGAAACAATAGAGAGTTACGTAGAAAACTGTGATGACTTTTTGAAAAACTGATACTGACTGTGGAGGGAGATACCAGGTCTTCAATAACAAAGATCTGACAAACCACATTCAAGTCCCAGAGCTGATGAAGAAGTCCAACAAAATGCTGAAGGAAAATGGCGGCAGCTGCTACACCTCAGAGATGTTCCAAGAGGCTGAGGCTGCCATACAGAAGGAAGTGGAGAAGATCCTGAAGGAGAACGAAGAAGAAATGCAGAGTCAGAGGGAGGAGCTGCAAAGAAAACACGAGGAGGAAATGGAAGAAGTGAAGAAAAGAATGGAACAGGAGAGAGCAAAAATTGAGCAAAAGAGGTCCAAACAGCTTCAAGAGATGGAGGAAATAATCAACAAGGATCAACAGGAGAGAAAGAGAGTAAAGACACTGAGAAAAAAAGATAATATCAAGAATAAAAGGCAGGATGAAAATAGAAAAAAGGAATGGGAGGAAAAACTAGAAGGAGAGTTGGAGGACAATAAAGAAGAGATGAGAAAGCAAAAAGAAGACTGGGAGAAGGAGAGAGAAAAATGGTGGGAAAAACAACGTCAAGAAATGAAAAGAGACGACGAGAGGAGCAAACAAGACTTCAGGAGCTGCAAGAAGAATACAATCAGGAAAGAGAAAAACTTGAACAGAAAAGAAAACTAGAAGTGAAATTCAAAGAAAATTGCATTATCGCCTAATCTTTCCACTGATTCATGATCATCATGATGTGAGCACATGGAACATGATGTCAACTTAATTTAACATCAGGTTTCTGGTAAATATTATGAATAACATAGTTTTGTTTCCATAATGTGATTGGTGTTTCGAAATCCAGAAAGATTCATTTTTACTAATCGCAAATGTTCCCCAAATAGCAACAGAACTCTTTACTTGTCAAGAGTATAACCAACTCTAAGTTGCAGATAATCTCTTTCTGTTTTATCGACCTAATGCTGAAATAAAAATAAATTAAATAGTTTACAAATCAGTTGTTCTAGGTGAATCTTTTTAACATGGTGTGCTTTCATTAAGTAAATTACTCCTGCTATTGTAAGTGTTACATTCATCATATCTGTATGTATCCTTTGTTTATCTGTTGTAATATTCTTGTTGACACTGGGTGGTGTAGGGGAGCAGGGAAGCATAAAGTGGAGCTCCTCAGCACAGGTTGAGTGATCCTGGTATGAACACATGGGATTATTTAGAAATATATCTTACAATATGCATAGCATGTGCTGCCACTAGAAGGCGCCCTGTCTGTGAGCAGCTTGTTCTTAAAGTGTTGGGATTCCTGTTCAATGATCTGCAGCCAGATGCATTTTGTCACTGCGGTGAGAATTAGCATTAAATATGATTCCTGTTCCTGTCATTATCATTAATATCATTTGTTTGTGTATCTTAATTTGTTACGTTCATCTTTGGTTCAATAAATATATTATTCTTATTCCATATACTTCATTGCATACATATAGGTATTTTAAAATACATGTTTGGGTGAATATTGTTTAGTTGCAATGTTTAGTTTTTTATTAAAGCAGTTTTCCAGTTTTAGAAACTATAAACTGTTAACACATCAATGCATTAATAATTAAAATGATGTTATATAATATATATTATTCTGAAAGGGGCTATTCTGTATACTTTCAAATTTTTAAGAATATTATAATACTATACTCTTGCTAATTTAATTGAGTAAAGTTTTGATTGCTGGACCTTAACTGTAACTAGAGAATGCAATTCCTGAAGAAATTGCTAGTGGGAATGCTTTATCCTGAAAAGCTGACGCTAAACTGCTATGCTGAAATGCAATGTGTAAGAAGAAAGTGAAGAATTTAGATTGAAATGATACATGTGAATGTGTGATAAGAGAAGAAAAGAAAGCAAAAAGGCTTGGAAAAGCAGCAGAATATTTGAACTGCAAACTTTTGAACTAACTTGATGGTGAATGATCTGTCGCCATGCCAACGGCATTTGATCACATCCCATAATACGCTTAGATGCGTTGATGGCTGCATCGTTACCAAACCTGTGAAGTTTTGGGCCGTTTGGAGCATTTTCACTGAAGTTATGAGAAAACCGTGTTTCATGGCGAGCATTGTGTTGCCATGGCAACGGCATTTGAAGAAATCTCAAAACTGTCCCGTAGATGTCTTCATGGCTGGACTGTTAGCACACATGTGAAGTTTGAGCACTTTTTGAACATTTTCATAGGAGTTATAGCGACATCGTGTTTTATGGCGAGGAATGCGTTTCCATGGAAACGGCATATGATGACACCCCATAATTGACGTATAGCTGTTGAGGGCAGGACCATTAACCATTATCTGAAGTCTGCTGCTCTGAGCATGTCAGTTGGAGTTATGACATCATCGTGTTCCATGACACAAGTGTTTATATTTGAGCTAACGACGTGTCCAGAGATCAAAGGTTTCCATGGTGATGTGCAGTAATCAGTGAGAGGAGAGCATTTGCAATGTTCTGAATGAGAGATAAACCTCTCACATGTGAACGTTTTGTTGAAGAACCATAACAGATATCGGTGAAATTTCAAAGCGTGAAGCATGTCAAGGAACTTGAGCATCTGAAGTGTACTTTCTGTGTACTTTCGGGTTAATAATGTGGCCTTTTTGGCAGATTAACTAAAGGTGTGCGGCTGCTGTGGTGAGGAAAGATGAGGCTGAACTTACAATGGGGTTTAATGGAGACATGTTGAAAATTTTTGTCACTTCATGCCCTCAAGAGGCATTTTGTTTAATTATTTTGCTTAATTCCTTTTAATTTTTCAAGCTACGAGATGTTTTCCTACGTTTCTCATGAAAAATTATGTCTCAGGAATGTAGGATTTGGGAATTATGGCAGGTTTAAAAGAAAATATAGAGGCAAAATTAAATCTGTCCTCCACTCTAGCTGTGACATCACGCACTCTAAAATCTGAAGAAGTCCTCTTTACCAAGGTCTGAACAATGTTTAATATCTCTAAATGTACGAATCAGATTTAAAAGTTGTGTTACACGAATAATGTCAGAAAGATGTGTAACATTTTAAAGTTGGAATGAGGTTTCTGAGTGAAAGTATGAAGGAGCAGTTAGCAGTTGAAGTTGCATGAAGATTGTTCAAGTCTGAAGAGTTTCTCCATTGACTTCCATGTTAAAAATTTGAGGAATTATGGGATGTATCTCTGGAATTATGAAAGTTATGAATGAGAAATGTAATAGCCATCGATTCCCGACCGAGCTGAACGTTTTGATGTTTGAACGGAGTTTCTGCGATGTGAAATGTGGGAGAAGAAGAGGTGCAAAATAACCCGGCGGAATAATTAAGAATTTCGTGCGTAGCATAACAGATAGTTATACATATAAATGATAAATTATACACTGATATTACTACTTTTACTGACATAAAAATCGAATTACTTCTTCCACAACTGAATATAGCATTGACTGATAAAACAATAACTTAACAGTGATGATGGTTAGTGGAATATTTTAACATGCTACATAATGTAATGAACATGTAATGTTTTACTAGTCTGATACTGATTAAAGAAACATATCAGAATCAAAGTCTTATTTATTGCAAAGTTGTTCACATACAGGAATGACTTTGGTGTATTGGTGCAGAACAATAACTTAATAAGAGGAAATAAAAGAAATTCAAAGACTACAAAAGTTAAGAAAAAAAGGAATTTTTATGTATGAAATAAACAATAGAAACATTTTGCTGTCTTGAAACGAGAAAAGTTTAGCAAGTAGTATTAACTTTAATCAAAACATTTTAAGTGGGGATGTGCAACAGTTGACAGTGTGGTTATCAAGATAATATATATTTGTTCTGTTAACTTTCTATCGTCTTGGACAACACAAAGAACACAAGTCACAGAACATCAGACGCATTTCTACTCAACTTCAGCATCGCACCATGAGGACAAAGAAATGACATTCACCTTCTCGGGTCTCATGGTTGTTCTAATCATTACTCTTCATTACTCATCATACTCAATCATCCACTCTGTTTTCCAAAGAAAAGGAGCTGGTCTGAGGTGAGTCATATCTGTACAGTGATTTAAAGGGGCCCTATTGTTCTATTTTGGGGTTTCCCTTTTTTATATAGGTTTTTGTGATCTACAAAGGGAGTGTGGGCGTTTCTATGCTTCCATATAAGACTATGTATTTGCTAGGGTGGATAGGGTTACCAGAATATCCTCTGCATATATAGACAGCTTAAAATCCTGATTAAAACACCAGTGAGATCCCTGTACCTTCCAATTGCACAATTTAAATGTAATTTTCTAACATTCAACAAACAAAATAATAAATGAAAATAATCTGCAGATGTGCTAATGATCAGAAGCTGCAGCACTACATGATTTGGAATATCCTTCACACAGAACATTTTCCTCTCTTTTGCTCTTACGCCAACCATTTTACAAATTCAAGTTTTATATTTCTGAATGAGTTGACCCTTCTTCCCGCAGCCTAGTTTCAGCCCATTGCCATGTATATCGGCCTGTAGAGAATTGAAACCTGAATATAATCTCTGTCAGTCAACAGAACTGTTCCTCTGACAAAGACTGTGGTGGATTATTCTCTCTGCTGCAGGTTTCAGGTCTCTGCACATTGATTTATTTATAAAAAGCTCTTTTTTAACAAACAGATGATTCCCATGCAGGCAGGAAGTTTCTCCGGTGTTCACACCTTCTTTGGTCTTTGTTGTGTTGTTGCATGTTAATCAGTTTCACAGACAGTGTGTGGTTTGAGAGACTCACATTCCCCCGGCTCCTCAAACAGGCCTGAACCAGCCGGAGAATGTGGACAATCCTCTGCCTGACTCCAGGGCACGATGTTTATGATCCGAGGATGGAGAAGGCATGACCGTCATACTCTGCCTCTGATTGGATAGGTGAGACAGAACGTCACATCTTTGTAAACATTTTATAAATGAGCTGATCCATCTCCAAATCCTCAGTATCTGCCACATAGACATGTCTGCAGAATATGTGGGCTCTGGTCAATCACTAAGACGAACTAACTCTGTGGAAAGGTTTCTACAGCATCATAAACCAAACAGCTACTCGTGTATTTTATGCCTTTTTGTTCTGTATTTTATATTTTGCATATTATTGTTTGCCTCCAGAGTGATGAACTGGGACTTCTCTTCAGTCAAATCCTGCTCTTCAGTATTCTGCAGCAGCACGTCAACGTTAAAAATAGTCTGCTACATTCAGATGTTCAGGTTGGTTAGAAAAACAAAAACTGGCAGTAACATTCTGTCATTTCTGACTCAAAGAAGGACTTTCCTTGAAAGTGTAGAGCCGTATTCTCATTTGAATTTACTTATAGCTGCTTTAAATACTGTTCACTCCCTTTTTAGTGCCTCCAAAAATCAAAGTCTCAGTTTTTGGATGTTGTAAGAAGTCTCAAAATTAGAATAATTTATTATAAGGAATTGCTTATATTTCAAGGGACATTATATTATTGTTTTGAAATACAGACACATTTTGCAGAAGCTCAACATGAAGTTATTTATAAGAATGAATTATATATAAATATTTCGATATATGTGTTTTTGTGTTACTTGGAAATGCAAAGTAACTACAGCTATCATATAGATTTAGTGGCATACAAGGCATTTAGTGAAGACTAAGTAGAAAGGAGCAGAACACATTTCAATACGTGTGTCACTAGCTGGATCTTCAGCTCCACTTCAGTCCATATAAGGAAAGCAGACTGTCAGAAACTCATTTACAAGAACACCTATTTAATGTCTTGTCAGAGCAGAACCGCAAAAGTGGAAATATTTGTTGCTAAGACTGGCTTTCCGCGAGAGTTTAGATCACTTATGTGCAGTTTTTTAATCTTATATACTTTAATGGAGTTTAAAGATTTAAAACATAGAACACCCAACAGACACTGTCAATTTGCAAAGGTATCCGGTACCTGCAACCTCCAGGTAAAACCATAAAAGTTCAGCAGGTCTATTGAATGTAACCACCCCCCCCCCCCCATTTTGTTCTGAAGTGCCTTTTGGTTGACTTCCAGCTGAAGTTAAGACCTTACAAGGACAACATGAGTATAAGCTTCAGTTAAAAACACAGGAGGCGTGGTCCAACCTGGTGAGGACAACCCCCCCCCCCCACACACGCCATATCCTGAAAGCAGACTCAGGTTACACCCTGAAATCCTAACTATGTTTGGTCAAGTTAGAAGTTTAAAATGGGAACAGATTCTGAGGATCAGAACACATGACTTTATATTGCAGTACAATAAAAATACTGCAGTGAAAGAGAGGCACTTGAGTGGCAGAAGTGAAATATTCTGACATGTCTGTGCAGGTTCAGGGTGTGGACACGATAACTGGAACACTGCTTTCCAGATTCAAAGGCTTTATTGTCATATGCACAGTAGCTACAGAGTAGATATGGCAATGAAAATCTTAAGTCCCATGCTCCTTTACTATTTATTTGTATAAGAAAACAATAAAATACTGCAAGAAGAAACAGCGTAGAATAAAAAAAGTGCTAGATTACCTTTCAAGACCAATGTGCAAGTAATGCAGATGAAGCAAACTATATACATGTCAACACGTTCTTTTTAAATAAGCTAAATGTTGCAGAGAATGTTGTGAACAAGTAAATGCAGGAGTCTGTATGCATAAATAGAATGAGATAAACAAGAACATAATGTCAATTCAATACTGTACGGTAAAACCGTGCTTGTAATGTTCACTTGAGGTCACTGCAGTCAGCTGTAGATGCAGATAGTGAATTTTTCATTTTTAATATACTTAATATTTCATATTGGCCACTCTTTTGTGGCAGACAAGGACAGACACATTAAAGTTCAGGGACACAGTCTAGTGACCAGCTGGTTTGCTGAATTGTGATCAGCATATACTATTAAATATGCCTTTGGGATGGCCATCCTTTAACTAAACAACAGACATTTATATTATGTCATAGTTTGGCGTATTTGCTTGACCAAAAAAGAGGAAGGGTTAACAAATAAATAGCAGTCGATAAGAAGAGAAAAAGGAGAAGACCTTAAAAAAGATGAGAGACGGTAACAAACTGAAAAAAACTACACGGCACATTTTTAACTTGATTAAAAAAGTAATAGCTTTTTTGGCATGACGTTATAAAACAGATCAAATGGGCCGCAGCAAAGATCTCAAGTTTAATTATTAGATCAAATCAGTTTTGGCGTCAAAAGAAAGTTCATCCTCAAAGGTTCAAACACTACAAATTCAATATACCTCTCATGTGATTCATTTTTTATTTTTCTGCAGTCCAGTGTGGGTCCATAATCTTCACACACCTTTATTTCTAAACATCCGCTAAGATTCTAAAGATCTCCAACCAGCTATCATTTAGGGAAATGATGCACAAAACAGCAAGGTTTCAACCAAGAGAGAGAAAACAGAAGAGGATACATATTGTAATGAGTTGAACTCACATCGTTGGTCCTGATTTGCAGGATTTACTTGCAGCTTGATACTTAAACAAAACCAAGTCCACCCGAGTTCCTGCTCTCAAGCTTTTGTTTTAAAATCAGATAACGTCAGTATCAGAAAGAAGAACCTGACAAACAAAACTCTGATTTACATGACTGGTTGAACATAGACACTGAAATAAGCTGGGATTTCACACACATACATGACTGTAATCTACACATGTATCAAAGTGGAACTTTTAAGTTGCTTTAAAATGTACTTATTTTGTTGCATTGTGGCATTTGTTCAGTGCTCCATTTAAAGCATACACTTTACATCACATGTGTCAAATCCGGCCCGTGGTGGATTTAATTTCAGCCCACAGGATAATTTTGAATTACTATTAGATCTGGCCCGCCGGTATATTGCACACACACCTTCACTCAATCCTGAGGGTTTCCTCAGCTCAGAGCCTGACTCCAAACATTGATGAACTTGCCCCCAAGATGAGATGCCAGGTATCTGGCTTGAACTAGCATCACAGAGCAGCAAACTGAGTTTCAATGGATGTTTCCTTTTGCATTTTTTTTTCTTGCGACAACAGGGCATGTTTGTTTTTTTCTTTTAGGGAAATAGTTTTTTTGAAGCTGTTGTTGGCCTGTGGAAAAATGTGATCATAAGAAATGACTCTGGGAAAAGCTGCAGATAGAGCCATAAGAAATGAATGCAACTGATTATTTAATGTTTAATGTTGTGTTTATAGGCAATAATTGAAGCTTTGTTAGTTCCAGGTTTAATATGTGCAATAAGTTCATTTCAATACGTTTTGCAATAAACATTGAACCAGTCCGGCCCTCGACTAGTACCCATTTTTTTATTTTGGCCCACTGTGTATTTGAGTTTGACACCCCTGCTTTACATTGACAGACAGTTAATATAGTTGCAAACAAGATTATTTTAGGTTATTAATCAACAGATAAAAACATTTCGTTTTTGCAACTCTCACACCTTTTCAGCTTTTGGTTTTCTTTGTTGTGAAACCCAGTGCAGAGGCTAAATCAAGGGCTTGTCGGGGCCTTGTTGTTGAACAACAATGAAATGAAACATTGTGTGCACTAATGTAATGCATAGAGTCTATAATGTGGCTGAGGTGAAGTGTCAGTGCGGGGGCCGGGCCTTGTTGATGAGGCCGGTAGCGGAGGGGAGAGGTTTTGGTCCTGATGGAGCGCAGCCTCCTGCCAGAGGGGAGGGGGGTGAACAGTTTGTGTCCAGGGTAGGAGGGGTCGGCCACTATCTTCCCTGCCCGCCTCAGGGTCCTGGAGGCGTGCAGGTCGTGGAGGGATGGCAGATTGCAGCCGATCACCTTCTCTGCAGAGCGGATGACACGCTGCAGCCTGCCCTTATCCTTGGCTGTGGCTGCAGCGTACCAGATGGTGATGGAGGAGGTGAGGATGGACTCCATGATGGAGGTGTAGAAGTTCACCATCATCGTCTTTGGCAGTTTGAGTTTCTTCAGCTGCCTCAGGAAGAACATCCTCTGCTGAGCTTTTTTGGTGAGGGAGCAGATGTTCTGCTCCCATTTGAGGTCCTGGGCGATGATGGTGCCCAGGAAGCGGAAAGACTTCACAGCAGTTACTGGGGAGTCACACAGAGTGATGTCACCTTTAACTTCTATCAAAAGATGAACCTGAAATGCAAGGAAAAAAACACACAAATGAAATAAAGAAGAGTGCTGATCTCCTCTTGGCTTTCTGCTACCAACACATAAAAGTTACTTGGGTTTTAATATTTAGTCTTAAGGGTTTCTCTTCATTGTTGAATGAAGCTAAATTACAAAACTGACCACAAACCCCCCCTTGGTAAAAGTGCCACTGTAAAAGGGATAGGTAGATATGAGATTTGATCGTGGATGGGGATAAAGAACCCTCACAATAAGTTGATCAAGATTAATTTCCATAATAATGAATTATCTTGAATCAAAACAAGGTGTTTAGCTTGCTATCTTGGTGCAGAGGCCAAAGTTATAGCACAGGAGTAAAGGAGTTTTAGTGCAAGAAAACAGACTCATTCATTGTTATAATTGTATTTCGAACATATTTGTCCTCTTTTATGCAAGGGGACCTTATTTATGAATGTTGTTTTTTCACAAAAAATGATGCACACATTTACAAAATATTGGTCCTATCTAAACAATGGAATATAATATTAGTTTCTTATTTTAATTTCAGGTAAAGTGGTTGTATATTGTAATGCCATTAAAAAAATTGTGCAATTAAGCACATTTTTTAAACTAAATCCAAAGCTATAGTCACCCTAATTTAGCATTATGAGTATAGCATTCTGAACATAAATCACTAATATGGGTATTGTTCTTACTCAAATCTATCAAGCCTGCGGCGTATGGAAGTCTCCAGTGAGTGCATGGACCGAGTGGGCACAGGTAAACAAGAAGATTTATTTTAATTTTTCTGTCAGAGCATCGGATTTGAAATAATGTTGGGATCTAATTAATATTTTAACAAATATAACATATGTTTTCTATATTTTCTAGCTTGAGTTCGAAACTTATTTTGATGATTTTGAGGATAATACCATGAATTGCAATTATCTTGACCAATTATGTTTTTTATATTGTCCCAAACCTGTCATACATTTTTATCCCAACAATCTTTGTATTTTCCAGGCCAGTTTGACTCATTCAGCAAAGCAGAAGACCTTTGTGCAGCACCGACATTCTGCCAAAAAAGGAAATGCAAAATAAACAAACATAAATAAAGAGCGCTCTTTAAAATGTCTTAGTTTTTAATTAAACCACTTTTGCAAGTTGTCTCCTCCAACAGCAGAACATATGCACAATATGAAGGAGTGATAATTTATTTGAGAGGTGATTGGTTTCTGAGGGGTCGTTTTCACATCCACGTTGCTATTACACTTCTTACATCTTTACTCACTCTTCCGGGTTTTTTGGAAACTAGTTTGTATGGTTTGTATCCTGTGTCCCTCCACCTCCTGACAGATGCCTGCTGCAGCCAATCAAAACGCGAGCTGAGAGAAACTGAGGCATCCTGCTCACCTGGACCAATGAGAGTGCCCGCTGGGAGAACCTCTCCTTTTATGGACAACGCGACAAGCCCCACGAGCGTGAATAAAACCTGTGCGGTTTGGCTCTTGACGTTGCATTCACCGAGCTCAGCTGTGCAGAGAAACACCCGCTTAACTTCTCCGACAGACACACCAGAGACTCACCTGCACAGGTAAGAACCAGCGCTGCTTTTTCTGACAAGTTTAAAGAGAATTGACTCAACTAAAGTGCTCGCGCTGAGTTTTAATGAAGGAAACAGACTTATTACATGTTACATGTTACTTATTGATCAGACTCATCAACACTGACTCACTTCAGGTGTGTAGCAGGCAGGTGATGACAGCATGTTTAACCAATTAAACTTTTAAACACCCTTGAAATGCGTTTGAAATATCAGTTGAAGTCATTCTGAGACAGTGTAAATAGAAGATTTTCACCCCCTTTTTTTTTTTAATTAACCGAAGGGGTCCAGCTATGTTCATAATACGTGAACTATACTGTAAAGAGTTTTTTTGTTACCCAAATATTTAACTTTCTGATAGAAACTACTTCCGGGTCAGTATAATTCAAGTATGTCTCTATCAGGCAAATGGCTCCGTTCTTAAAGGGACAATTCTATATATTTGACCAGCATTTTAATCTGCAGTTAAAGGGACACTTTTTGTGCAAAGGCTACAAAACTTAACATTTTGGATAATTAAATCAGTAATGTTAACACAAGACTGAAATACAAATGCAATAACTTGTGAAGTCACTTTATTTCCATTAGATAAGGGAAGGACATCAAATTCTGGGACCTTTTAGTTTGAGATGTGTAACTGTTTCAGTAAATGAGTGTGATACTGCTGAGGAAAGGGCTGCTCCCTTCTGCAGCTCTCACTTCCTGTTTCAGACCCTCCTGAATTATCCTGAAACTTGATTTAATTTGTGGCACCATAATAGCTTGGAGGCTTTGGGTTTTTTACTCTTCACATATTAGGTAATTCATTAGTACAGTTATAAAGAAATTAAACGCATGTTGCATAATGACTCTGGAATTCAGCCAAACGGAGGCAGGTCTATATCCTGCCTGAACTTGTTTGAAATGCCCTTAAGGGATGGGACTAATAAGTCACATGGGTTAAGTTTGAGAACTTGAAGTGCCACGGCTGACAAAATGTAATTCCAGTAAGAAATGCAAAAGATGTGCTGAAAGTAAATAGTTTCTGTTTAATCCCATAGAGAAATTAACAAGTGCTTAAGAGTTTGTGCAAACTCAACACTGATGATGCTAGCTGTTGCATCACTAGAGGGGCATTCCTTACTCTTCTTGCATAACTTAAGACTTTCTTAGTTTGTAAAAGTCTTATATTTAATGTTTTTAAGTTTGTAGGTGGTTTGACCATAGACTACTTACTAAATACACAAAATAACAAATAAAACAAACTTACGGGAGTAAAATAATTCATATCTTATTTGTGTTTTTTCAGAAATGGATGATGACGTTGCAGCCCTCGTTGTTGACAATGGCTCCGGTATGTGCAAGGCTGGTTTTGCCGGAGACGATGCCCCCCGTGCCGTCTTCCCCTCCATTGTCGGTCGCCCCAGACATCAGGTACCAACATCAGCATGACTGTGACCCTGCTTCTTATGATTTAAAATCCCACCAGCAGTTAAATGCAGAGTAACTTCTGACTGTAAATGTTTGTGTGTGCAGGGTGTGATGGTAGGAATGGGACAGAAGGACAGCTATGTGGGAGACGAGGCCCAGAGCAAGAGGGGCATCCTGACCCTAAAATACCCCATTGAGCACGGCATCGTCACCAACTGGGATGACATGGAGAAGGTGAGGACATTTCAATCATGTTTGCCTGAGTTCACTCACATGGCCCTCAGACCAAGATCAAAATGTGTCACCTGCACAGTCGAGTGACGGGAGGTCCAGACGGTTGTGTTACTGTAGTGGGAAACTCTCCTGCACTGTCAAAACTAGAATGGGTGAAATGCATGTCAAACATCTTAACTTTAAACCTCAAATGATCAAACATTTCCTGGAGAGCTTGAAATGCCAAATTGGTTTAATTGACCAGCATGACTGCATCTTTGCAGGTCAAAGATCTCACCTGCTGAACATCATGCAGAAAGTTATACATTTCAACTTATCGGTCTGGATGTTTAGCCGCATCAGACCTACACTATTGCGTAGAAACAATGAACACTGAAAAGGCCTACCAGACACAGGTCCAGTGGCCTTTACCAGAAAATCCTTTTGCACGACTTTCACAAGTATTATGTAGTACCAAAAGAGCTTGTATTGCTTATGATTTGATGTCACTGTTGGTGAAGTAGAAGGATATTGTAATATTAAATGGAATTTCTTCAGTAAACGAATCAATTATTTTGACTAATGAACTAATCCGCTCCCCTGTCCTTCAGATCTGGCATCACACTTTCTACAACGAGCTCCGTGTTGCACCTGAGGAGCACCCGGTCCTGCTGACCGAGGCTCCTCTCAACCCCAAGGCCAACAGGGAGAAGATGACACAGGTGTGTGTGTGTGCACACTTTGGTCACAATCTGGTTTAATCTCTGAAAGGTTTCTTAGATTGTATTGCCCTTTGGGTAAACTGTTTAAAGGCTTACACTCTGACACATGTTCTTTGTCTTTGGTACAGATCATGTTTGAGACTTTCAACTGCCCTGCCATGTATGTGGCCATCCAGGCCGTCCTGTCTCTGTACGCCTCCGGTCGTACCACAGGTGAGAACTTAAAACATGTATAACTGCAACATCTATCGGCCATTAAAAGTACTGCAGCCAAACCAATTTCAGTGTTGCGCCAAATTGACATCAGTAGTTTGGTTTTTTCCTTACATTTTTTTCTTGTCTTGCAGGTATTGTGATGGACTCTGGTGACGGTGTCAGCCACACTGTGCCCATCTACGAGGGCTACGCTCTGCCTCACGCCATCCTCCGTCTGGATCTGGCTGGCAGAGATCTGACTGACTATCTGATGAAGATCCTCACTGAGAGAGGCTACAGCTTCACCACCACCGGTACAAATTTGACAGTACAACCTCCAAAAGTTCCTGAATATCTGCAGGCTCTTCACTCTGAATATTTGTTAATTGTTTATTAGTTTTGTAACAAATTCCTTTTCCCTTAAACTCCAGCTGAGCGTGAGATTGTGCGTGACATTAAGGAGAAGTTGTGCTACGTGGCTCTGGACTTTGAGCAGGAGATGCAGACTGCATCTTCCTCTTCCTCCCTGGAGAAGAGCTACGAGCTTCCTGACGGACAGGTCATTACTATCGGCAATGAGAGGTTCCGATGCCCCGAGGCACTCTTCCAGCCTTCCTTCCTCGGTGGGTTACAATCATAAACAGACTGTTTCACTAGAGAAAATGATTCAAAAATGCATTACATTAGAATCTGATCCTCCTTGTAAATCCAGATGATATTGCTTTAATTCTTGTAGCTTTTAAAGAGTTTGTACAGTTTCTTAGCGTTTTTTTTTTTTTTCAGGAAGTGAATTTATCAGGGTACCATCATGGCTGTGTTAGTTGTTTTGAAGTTGACTAACACAAAGTGAACTCTCTGTGTGTTAAGGAATGGAATCTGCTGGAATCCATGAGACAACCTACAACAGCATCATGAAGTGCGACGTGGACATCCGTAAGGACCTGTACGCCAACACCGTGCTGTCCGGTGGCACCACCATGTACCCCGGCATCGCTGACCGCATGCAGAAAGAGATCTCTGCCCTGGCCCCACCCACAATGAAAATCAAGGTAAACATTTTAAATAAATCTATGAACAATGATTTTTTTTTTTTTAATATAATTTCAGTTTTTTAACATTGTGTTCAAATGTTAGATTAAACAATCCATCCTGTCTGTATTTTCTTTACCACATACCTGTTTTATCCTCCCCTCCAGATCATCGCTCCCCCAGAGAGGAAGTACTCTGTCTGGATCGGCGGCTCCATCCTGGCGTCCCTCTCCACCTTCCAGCAGATGTGGATCAGCAAGCAGGAGTACGACGAGTCCGGCCCCGCCATTGTCCACCGCAAGTGCTTCTAGAAAGCTCCACATCTTCCTTCCCAGCGGGGAAGTTGCAATGCTTTTCAGCTGTTCCATACAACTACAACCATATCTTGTGTGAACAGACTCAAAGATAGGAAATGCCAAACCAAGATGAATGGAGATACTGTTTACATTTTAATTTCCTAGCAACTTGCCAAAACTTCCTGCAAACAACATTTCTGAACATGTTCCACTAACTGTGCTTATGACTTTCACGCCCTCTGGCGATCAACTGCTAACGGTCAATGGAAGCATTGTCTTTTATAAATCCAATGCACACAATTCCAAATCAATATCTGGCTGTTGTATCGGTATTCTAAAGGATTGTCATCCTAATAAATGCCAACATTTGATGTTTACAGCTTTTCTAATGTCATATTTGCAGCTGAATTTCACATGTAAAAATGATTCTCTCTCAGGTGAAGTCCCACAATCAAACCCTAGGTAATGAAAAGTAAAAAAATGTAGCATTAATGGAAGCAATAGAACTAAAGTATGCTGCTCTCGATGCTAACTTACAACACCATTACAGCGATTCTGTTGCGCTCCAAAAAGACCTGATCAAAAAAGAAATTAATTCTCTCCTCAGATGCCTTTCAGAATTTCTTATGCACAGAACCAGACAGACTTACTACTTACACTCCGCCAGACCTAGCCACCTGCTGGCCTTGAGGCTTCGGACCAATGAATATTTTGCTGATATTTTTAGTGTTAAATCTATAGATGGCACTGTTCTAACCGATCCCAAGAGCGTGAACACCACCTTTGTTTCTTTCTACAGGGATCTGTACAGTTCGGAGAGTGGCTTTGTCCAATCTGCATGCGATGATTTTTTTTTTTAAATAATATCCAAATGGAGTCTGTCAGTGACTCCATCACACACCACGAAATTGTGCAGTAATGGACATGCGTAAGGTCAGGTCGCCAGGCCCAGATGGTATTCCACCCAAATTATATCTCACCTTTTGGCCCTTGCTCGGCCCCTTGCTTGTAGAGATGATATTATTTTCTATTAAGGAGGGTTCATTTTTGAGAGACGTCAACACTGACCTGTTATCCTTGCTTCTTAAAAAAAGGCAAGGATCCGACAGAGTACTAGTTACAGGCCCCTCTCACTCTTAAACACTGACTTAAAGATCTATGCCAAAGTGCTGGCTAGGTGCCTTCAGTCTCACATGACGAATCTAGTACATAGCGATCAGACGGGCTTTATGAAATCCAGGCTAGCCGCTGACAATGTAAGGAGGCTATTACACATCATAGATGGGGCCCAATATCGGCCTTCCCCAGCTGCAGTTCTCACTTGATGCGATGAAGGCCTTCGACCGCCTAAAATGGCCCTTTTTGTGGTCGGTACTCAGGGCAATGGGCTTTGGCCGCCCCTTTTATTGACATGGTCAAGGTGCTATATAAAAACCCAAAAGCTATGGTGCTTACAGGCAAGGTATGCTCCCCATCTTTTGCTATCTCGAGAGGATCAAGGCAAGGCTGTCCGCTAAGCCCCTTGCTATTTGCGCTGTCACTTGAGCCGCTGGCACAGACCATTCGTCAGTCACCCACGTTATCCCCAATCTCTATTAATGGTACGCATCATCATCTTTCGTTATATGCTGATGTGCTATTGTATTTGGGCAATGCTGTACAATGTATCCCAAGAATAATGTCTATTGTCGATCGATATGGTCAGCTTTCTGGGTTTAAGATAAATTGGCAGAAATCTGCTTTGATGCCACTGAACCAGGCAATGATTGATGCACCTGTCCCTCCATCTATCCCAGTTGTCAAAATGTTTACATACCTGGGGATAGACGTTTTTCCTTCGATTCAGACAATAGTTAAATATTATGGTAACACGCTTCATAAAATCATTTCTGATTTGGATAGATGGTCCTCACTGCCTAACTCACTTCGCAGCCATGTATCAATAATCAAGATGAACTTTCTACCCAGAGTTAATTTGTTTAGTTCAATGCTACCTCTTCCTCTAACTCAGTATTGGAGCAAGCTACAGACAGCTGTGACGACATTTGTATGGCAAGGCAAACGCCCACGCATCAAGATCTCTACAATGCAGCGGGAAAGACAGGCGGGGGGTTTGTCTCTCCCAAATTGTAAACACTGCTATTGGGCCTTCACACTTAGACCCTTATTAACCTGGCTGGAGTCGGAGACATCAGTGTCATGGCGGGCCCTGGAAGAGAGTCTAGACTCTAGTGCATCCTTACACCCTTCAAGATCTTTTGTATTCGAACATTCCTATTGCTCAGTGTCGTTGCAGGTTCGGCCCCATTGTATCACAGTTGCTGTCTGTCTGGAGGGCATTAGAGAAACTATGTGGCTGCCCCTATGCATGGAATCCATGTTCCCCATTATTTAACAATGCCAGATTGTTGATTGGTGGCCATCCCATTCAGTTTCCTCAGTGGAAAGTGAGAGGGGTTCATATACTGGGGAACATCTATGGAGATGAAGGTCTGCGTTTGTTTCAGGAGCTGTGTACAGAATTTGATTTACCTCGTTCCTCCTTTTTCTTTTATTTACAGTTGAGGTCGGCTTTAAGGACAAACGGTGTTCCATTGCAAAGTCCTCTATCACCACACCCGCTGCATAAAATTCTACACTCCACTAGAGGTACAAGTGGCCTTGTTTCCAAACTTTACTGGTTCATTTCACAACACGCTTATGGACCTCTGGCGTTAGAGGCGATATAGAGGGCCGATATCCCAAATCTGGATCCAGAGTTTGATTGGGATGAAGTCTGGTCCAATATACTAATAGCGTCACTGGGTTTTGTTTCTTTCTTTAGATTTTCAAATGTCACTTGTTTTGCATCAATCTTGATACAGGGTACTTATTATATGTTATAGTTTGGATTCCTAAAGCTTTTTGGCTACTATCCCATCATTCAAGTGTGGTTTTCACTATAAGTAATGTTTTTTTTTTTTTCACTATGTTCAATCTGAATTGACTTTAAAGGTCCCATGACATGCTTTTCAGGTTATTACCCGTCCCCTTGTGTGTTATGTAGCTTTTTCTGCATGTAAACGGTCTGCAGAGTCAAAAACCCTCAAAGTACATCCTGTAGCGAATAAAACTCTAACACAGAAAAGACCTGTCTGTGCTGCCTCAGAACGCCTCGTTGGAGATTTTTCATTTTCCATTTTTTTCTTCCTGGGTATGGTGACGTGACCATACCCAAATGGACCAATTGGTCCAAATGGACCAATCCGGAGCCGTTACGTTACTTCCTCACACACACACACTCAATCTTTTCTCAGCTGCAGCTCCGCGGATTTCTCAGCCTGAGACGGCGGGACGCGGCGAGGCTGTGAGTCTGTGTGTGAGCACACACACAGACTCACAGCCAGGCTGCGGGTGTGTGTGTGTGCTCGGGCTTGTTTCGGGCTGGGTTTCGCTGTGTCTCGCTGTCTCGCCGACCCCACGCAGCAACTAGGAAACCACACCAGTAAGCCAGCTCGCACTGTCCGCTCCTCGCAGCAGCAAGCCTCGCAACGTCCCGCCAACACGGCAACCAGACCCCACACAGCATTCTCATCTGTTTGTCATTACTGGTGTCATTTTCTGGTTGCTAACGCCATTGTAACACATAATCACTGATGTTCCGCTGTAACGGTGGTGGACTCATCAGAACAGAGTGGGCGAGCTGACCAATCAGAGCACAGTGGGCTCACAGGGAGGGGGGGGGCAGGAGCTCCAACAAGCCGTTTAGGACAGAGAGTGAATACACATACTATACAGAGATGCTGTATGAGAAACCAATGTGAGTTTGGAAAATTGCACAATGTAAATCTATTCTAGTAGACCTCAACAATGGAATTATGATCAGTAGAAATGGCCATGTCATGGGACCTTTAAAATAAAAACATCTATATTGATTCTGACTTTTCTACATCCAACTCACAGGTGTATCATTGCTTTGAGAAAAAAGATTATTAATTTACCCCTTTTAGAAGTGAAGACATAGTCATTTGTTCTGGGTATGTCATTTTCGAGCCTGAAACCTGAAAAACAGGCTCAGTGCTTTACAGGTTAATACATTTTAAAAAATTGATCACAAAAAAAAAATATATATAGCATTAAAGTACTCATAGTGCTCAGTTTGAAGAAAGGACCATTTCCGAATAATATATATATTATAGGATTCTATCATTACTGCTTGGATGTGTTAATCATTTTAAAGATTCTATACATGCATTGAGACTATTACATATTAAACTCCATAACTGGGAAAACTGCAACAAAAAAAAGAACGTGTTCTTCTATCCTAAACAATAGTTTTCCAAAAATGTTTATGAATGAAATGAAACGTGGTTACTGTGAGATTAGTTTTCTTATTCAACAAAAAATTAAGCTCATACAAAGATTAATGAAATCAATGATTATAACAAGAATGGGAATCATATTGCAAGCACACCCTGACGCGCTTTCCCCGCGGAGGTGTGCTATGATGTGGAGGACTCCCCCCTCCTGCCCTAAAGCAGGGGGAAAAGAGTCCTCCCGCTCCTATGGGCCCATGTGCGCCTCACGCCCCCCGTACGCCCGGGGAGGGGGTCAGATGCCCACTGACCCACAGCCCCCCTCCCTCCTCACCAGTCCTGCGTTGCCCCAGCAAGCACAGACGATGAAAAGGAGCCAGACATGTCCAAGAGATAAAACTTTATGAAGGGGCCTGGTGTTGACCAAGATGCCGCCGTGCATATGTCCTCCACACTCACGCCGTTAAATAAGGCTGTTGACACAGCCATGGCTCGTGTAGAGTGTGCACAGACCCCCGTGGGGAAGGCTCTCCCCGCCTGTCCGTAGGCATGTGCAATGCACTCGCAGAGCCAGCCTGCCAGGCGTTTCTTGGACGGAGCTTTTCCCGTTACCCCACCCCCGAAGCACACAAACAGCTGTTCCGTGCTTCTAAGGGCAGCCGTGCATTCCACATAATATGCCAGCGCACGCACCGGGCAGAGGAGGTGTAATTTAGCCTCCCTCGCCCCATTATGGGGGGGAAGACTAAAGCCCCCCAACTGAATAGCCCTCAACCTGAATACACTCCTTAGGCTCTTGGGCACAAAGGAGGGGTTCGGTCTGAGTGTCGCCCCGCTCTGGTCACCCCGGATCATTAAACAACTCGGGTGCACCGATATAGCGGTTAACTCGGCTGCTGCATACACTTTCACTGTGGAATGAGCGAGCCCTCTGTCCACCAATAACTGTAAGTACGACAAAATAGATCCCAATTCACAAGATAGGGGCTCTATTTTCTGCTCCTCACACCATCGCTGGAATCCAAGCCACTTCGGCCTGTAACAGGCTGTGGTGGATCCCGCTCTAGCTGCCTGGATAGACTGAATAACACTATCAGACAATCCACCCTGTCTTAGCCTGTCCCTCTCAGGAGCCAAGCCTGGAGAGGTTGGCCCAGAGTGGGTAACGCCCCGATTGCACCTGCCTCCTGAGACATCGCCCCCCAGAACTGGGGGAGCGCCCAGGGCTGGCCCATCTTCATCTGTGTCATCTCTGAGTACCACGGCGCCCCGACGCGATCCGGCGCTACTAGGACGATTGACAGATGTCCTCGCCTCACTCTCCCCAGGAGAGGGAGAATGAGACACAATGGTGGAAAGGCGTAGAGCAGCTTCTTTGGCCATGGCTAGTGTGCAAACGCATCCACCCCCAAGGGCGGGTCGTCGCTCAGAGCCATGGAGAACCACAGGGCGCAGTGGCTGTTGCGCCGGCTGGCGAACAGATCCGCTTCGCCACCTCCGGGTGAAGCGCCCACTCGCCTGGCAGGGGTCCGCCCCTCGACATGAGGTCGGCCCCCCTGTTCTCCAGACCCGGAATGTGGAGGGCTCTCAGAGATAAAACCACCTCTGAAGCCCATAACCACAGTTTCTCTGCTGTGGCCAACAAAGCGGCAGAGCGGACTCCGCCCTGCCTGTTGATGTGAGCCACTGTGGTGCTGTTGTCGCTCCTGACCATTACATGTCTCCCCTGAATTAAGGGTTTGAAATGCTGGAGGACCAACGCTACTGCCCGTAGCTCTAGGAGGTTGCTGTGCCGTGTCTCTGTTAGAGACCAGCGCCCACCTATAGCTCTCCCCAGGCAGGTCCCTCCCCATCCCGTTCCGGATGCGTCCGTAAACACTGTGATGTAGGAGTTCACCCTTCCCAGTGGGGACCCCCACCGGAGGTGATCCGGGGACCCCCAGAACCGGAGGTTGCCCTCCACTGAGGGGGGGATGGTCACCAGACGCTGTTTGTGTCTCTTGGGATCTAAACGCAGGCTGGAGAACCACCTCTGCAGGCGGCGCATATGCAGTAACCCGAGTGGGACCACAACGTGAGCTGCCGCCATGAGACCCAGGGTCTGCATGATAGTCAAAGCTGTCACTGTTGCCCCCTGTCGCAGTCTGCAAACTGCCCGAAGCAAGGATGCCTGTCTGCTCTCTGACAGGGTGGCGCGTAGCCTGCCTGCATCGAGCACCACTCCCAAATACAACGCCTGTTGGTGAGGTATGGGGGTGCTCTTCTTCCAATTGACCGCAAAACCCAACTTGGTTAGGTGTAGAATCAATTGGGCTGTGTAACACATTGCCCGTGCCCTGGACCTGGCCATGACTATGAGGTCGTCCAGATAAAAGAAAACTCTCATGCCACGGCCGCGCAGCGGTTGGAGCGCTGTGGCCACATAATTGCTGAACGTGCGTGGGGACAGGGAGTAGCCGAACGGTAGTCTGTTGTACTCGTAGGCCACCCCCTGGAAGGCAAAACGCAAATACTTTCTGTGTTTCGGAGCAATCTCGACATGAAAGTAAGCATCCTTCAGGTCGATGGTTGTGAACCAATCGCCTGGCTGCACCAGTCCCTGTTTTATAGTTAACATCCGGAATTTTCTGCGTGCAATGTGGAGATTCAGCCTGCGAAGATCCAGAATGGGCCTGAATTCGTCTGTCTTTTTGGGAACCAGGAAGTACAGGGAATAATGCCCCCCCTCTCTGTCTTGCGTGCGCACAGTAGACACTGCCTGTTTTTGCACCAAAGCCTGAACCTCTGCTGAGAGAAAATCTCCCCTCGGGATGATAGCTTTGCCTCTCTTATGCCTGTGAACGGAGGAGGGATGCTGCAAAACTGGAGTGAATAACCCAGTCTCAGCGTCCTGTCCATCCACTCCGTTAACACGCAGCTGCGCTTCCATTCCCCATAACACTGTGTTAGAGGATGTGCAATCAGCTGTGGGGCCCCAGCGATAAAGCTGTGGTACTCTCTGGTGACCCGTCCCGCCGCAAAACTCCCCGCGAAGGAAAGCTCTGCCCATGGGGGGTCGACACAGAAAGGGCCGACTCTCTACTGAGGACCTTGTAGCTCTCGTGGGAGCGCGCGCTCCGCCATGATGCTTTCACCCAAACAGTGAAATGCATCAAGCGGAGCCTTTACACTCGGCGTTAAATGTTTTCTAACCCGCATAGCGCGGTTTATCACTCTCACCCACGCATGCGCACTAGCTGCCTCCTTTACTGGAGTTACAACCTGGGCAGCGAGTGGGGAATCTGTACGGTCAACATTACGTGGCTGTGTGGGTGTGTGGAAAGAAAAGACACTCAGACTGGAATACAAGTAATCTCTTTTATTGTTGTTAGCAAAAGATGACCTTGTTACAGTGGGGTCAAACAGGGAGGAGGCGGGATTCGCCCTCGCGTCCTGGCCGGAGAAATCACCTCTCTCCGCCGGGACGCTTCCTCCCGCCGCCAGTCAACTCCTGGAGGACGGAGCCCCCCACCCAGTACCCCTTCTCTGAGGCGGAGCCGGAGCGGGGGCCGGAGCGGGAGCCCGCCGGGTTCGGTCAGCCTGTCCCCGTGAGGACCAGTACTGGGCCGGTTCCTCGGGACGGACCGCGGAGGCAGAGGGTGCGCCAGGAGCTCTGGGGGCTCTGTACCTGGCTCTGGGCGCCTCTCTCTCCGCCTTACCACCGCCAGGCGCTCTCTCCCTTGCGGAGAGGCCTGAGGGCGAGCCAGTGGCAGCATGCGGCTGAGCTCCGCCCCTTCTCCCTCCAGGCGACTGAAGCGCTGGGTGACCGAGGATATCGATCCGAAGAGCCCCTCCATGGCAACGGGGGCCCCAAGGAGATCGTCTAGGTCTTTCTTGGCCAGTGCAGTCAGACCTAGCCACACGTGACGAGACGCCACGGTGGTCAGGGACATCACACGACCGGCTGCGGTAGCCATACCGTGGACCAGATTATTAATCTGGCCCACGCAGCGGTCCGAGTAATCACTCCTGCCCTCAGGCGGGGGGGCAGGAGTGTCCTGCATTTAGAGGGAAGATATGATTGGTCAGTTGTACTGTCATTTGACATTACTCTCTCATTCAGTTACTATAGCGGGCCCTCTGTGAATTTACAGCAGGACCAACAATCAGCTCCTTCTTCTTCTTCTCCTCCTTCACAGTAACTCGCAGAGACGGCTCAAGGAGCTTCTTTCATGTAACCCTTCACATTCAAACAGAAACTGAATAGGCAGATTCAAAGGATTTATTTCTTTGGAAATGTTATTTTAAATACAATTAAATCAAGTTATTTTGGTAAAACTAATGAAAAATATAACTAAAGAAATATTGAAAAAAAATGTTTTCAAATATTATTTTTTTGAATATCTTCGGCCCTCAGAGAGGGCCTAGAGGGCCCTGACGGCTCGCCACTGGTCAATGTAACAACTAGTAGGGTTCAAGAGTAGACAAATGGTGGCAAACCATTAAAGCAAGCACTGACTGTAGAGCTTTATATTTGATTAAATATCATATCGTGTTTCCTCATGGCGTAGAGTTAACCGCAAATAACTGGCTTCAAACAAGACGAAGCAATTACCTAATTGGTTACAGGCATAGAGCAGATCTAACCCAAAAGGTGGTGCAGACAATCAGCAAGCCACAAGAGGCAAGTTAACGGAGACAAAGGCAGAAAATGTATACAAGAATAAAACTGCTGTAGCCTATAATGCATCAAAATCTAAACATTACACAAATTATATAAAAGCATAACATTGATTTTGTGTTCTGCAGAGTTTTATGTTTTGTTGTGTTTCTTTACGTAAAGTTTCTTTGTGTTTTTGTGGAGCAAATATTCAGTTTATTTATCATAAACGGTCTATATCGTAATACTCCTCTACATTCAACTTGTAATCATCCAAAAAAGACAAAAAACAATATACATAGAGGTCGGCTTTTGAGATTACATTGAATTTGATCATCTTTTGCTAATTTGTTGTCCAAATGAAATGATATGTATACAGTTTATCTTGTG
The DNA here is from genome assembly GCA_031216635.1 of Dissostichus eleginoides. Lineage (NCBI taxonomy): Eukaryota > Metazoa > Chordata > Actinopteri > Perciformes > Nototheniidae > Dissostichus > Dissostichus eleginoides. Next base: position 33,900,393 of record CM062269.1, read on the forward strand.
TCTACTCACCAGACATAGTTGCTGTGTCATTTTCCTCCAATAAAGAAATACAAACTTCAGACTGATAACAGATAACTGAGTGCAAAGAGGAGGCAAAACGTGTGTCATAACTAGAAACCTCCCAGCTAGCGGGGAACGTTCTCACAACTTTGGCTAACATTACCTACAGGTTCTAATAATGTTTTAAAGAAACGTTTTAATCTGATGTTCAAAGAACCTTTTTAGGATGTTTATTATTTCAAATAATGTTCCTATAAGGTTTAAGGTTAACTAAAATAACGTTTTAACTGCAACATTCAGAGGATGTTTTCAGGATGTTATTAAGGCCTGAGATGACAGAACGTTTTTTTATAAAACGTTCCTTTAATGTGATATGTTAACAAAGGTGGAACGTTTTGCCTGCAACATTCTAAGGATGTGTTTTGGACGTTGTTGGGGTAACACATTAAAGATGTTCTTTATAAAACATTCCCTCAATGTTACATGATAACAAATGAAGAACATTCTCCAAGCAACATTCTGAAAATGTTTTCAGGATGTTATTGAGGCCTGAGATGACAGAAAGTGTTTTATAAAATGTTCCTTTAAAGGTGGGGTAGGTAAGTTTGAGAAACCGGCTCGAGATACACTTTTTGTTATATTCCATGGAATGCTCTTAACATCCCGATAGCAATGAATATCTTAAGTGCTTTGACAAAAAATCCATAAAAAAATGTCATCTGTGGAAGCCGTAGTACTGTAAAAAGCACGACCAATCATCTGAGCCGGCCCGGCTAAAATAACTGGATGGCCTACCTGCCTGTCAGCTTCCATCTGTGCACAAACTTATCTCGTGCCCTCATTGGTCATGTGCGCGTTCGTGTGTGTTGGAGGAGGGGCTCTGTGAGGAAGTGGCAGATTTTTTCCGGCTGTGTATTTTCAAATTCTAGCGCACTCGAGCTGGTTTCTCCAAAATTACCTACCCCACCTTTAATGTGATATGTTAACAAAGGTGGAACGTTTTGCCTGCAACATTCTAAGGATGTGTTTTGGACGTTGTTGGGGTAACACATTAAAGATGTTCTTTATAAAACGTTCCCTCAATGTTACATGATAACAAAAGAAGAACATTTTCAAAGCAACATTCGGATAATGTTTTCAGGATGTTATTCTTTTTTATAAAACGTTCCTTTGATGGCAAATATTAACACGGTCATGGTCAACGTCAGATTTATTTCTAGAGCGCTTTAAAAAACAAACTTGTTGCATTTGTTTGAAAAGGATGTTTTAAAAATCTGATGTCACCATATTTTCCTTTTGAAAAAAACAAGCACGTAATTCATGATAAGCTGTAAGCAGATATTGCATGTTTGCGGTGGCATGTGTGAGTTCCCAGCTAGACATTTTTGGTTCTCAAAAATTCTGAGAATGTTACCATTCATTAATATCATATGTGTAAAATATCAGAAAATAATCACACTTTTTTCTGACTATAAAGGTTGTGTCTCGTCTGTAGGTTCTAACTGTTAGATAAGCTATCTGGCCGTGTGTGGTTTGTGAGGGCTGCGTATAAACAGTGTCCGCTGTTTATGCATATTGGATAAAAATCGTTATTGCACCCTTTAGATTTGAGACCGACAGACATATAGAAGAACGGACCGACTGTCACTGCCCGTCCCTGAAACCCCTGTTAGTGTTTGTATGTGTTTGTTTCTACTGTGTGTCTCTCTCTCCCCCCCTCCCCTGCCTGCTGGTCTGCTCTACACGGCTGGGAGCAATCTCCAATCAACCACACCTGCAACCTGCTCATCAGCCACACTATGAAAGCCTGCAGCCTGCACTCATTCCCTGCCGGATTGTTGCCGTGAACGGTTTGTTGTGTGCTGCTCTAGCTTTTTACCAGCATATTCTTTGACAACTTTGCCTGCTTTTGCCTCACACTCTTTTTATGTCTCTCCCAGGAGGAATCCAAGGCCTTCCACACTCCCAAGACCAGCCAGGCCTCTCTGCCCACCCTGGAACAACTGTTTCCCACTGCCGCCATAACCAACCTCCACTCCCAGCTCCCCTTTTCTAATAAACAAATGTTACTTTCACCAGCTGATTCTGATTCTGGGTCCCCTCCAGTACATGTGACACCGACAGTGACTTGTACTAGCTGCTGGTCGCATTTTAAAAAAAAGAAAAGACTTCTGATAAATCGGAACGATAAAGCACGTTATCCTACTCTAAAATAATAACATTCTGGCAACATAAAAAAATCGAACTTGCAGCTGAAAATGTTTTAAGAATAGTAGGGCATAATGTTCTAACAATGTTATCAAAAACATTTAAAAAAGGTTATTACCAAGCATTTTAAGAATGTTTTTAGAGAAAGTTAGCCTACCTTTCAGAAGTACATTCTGGGAACCAAAATAAAACGTCCCGCTGAAAACGTTTTAAGAATAGTAGGGCATAATGTTCGAACAATGTCATCAAAAACATCTTAAGAAGGTTATCAAAAACATCTTAATAAAAGTTATCACCAAACATGTTAAGAATGTTTTTAGAGAACGTTATCCTACCTTTCAGAAGAACATTCTGGGAACCAAAAGAAAACTTCCCGCTGAAAACATTCCTAGAACAGTGAATGGTAACATTCTCAGAATAACTTTAGAACCAAACATTTCTAGCTGGGCTGATTGGAAAGAACAGATAAGACTTTGACCCTCACTTTATTCATAGTAGATAAGAAACATGATCTTCTTGCAGGTACCTGAACTCACCTGAGACGACCTGTGGTACGAAAAAACAAAAAGGACAAAGATAAACAATATAAAATGTTGTGACAGCATTATCAAGAGACTTCTCTTATACAGTAATGTCAGTTTATGACAAGTACGTTTAGTGAGCCATGAAAAGGAAAGTGCAGAAACAATCATAGTCCAACCTTTGAAAAGTATAGTCTGTATGATTAATGCTCTTATTTTATATTTATATAACTGGCTTCCCTACAGTTATTACATGAGAAACATTTGTTGTTTTAGTCAAAAACAAATACAGATCTTAATATAAATCAAACATGAAAAGCATGGAGACATGTCACAGTAGAGACACAAAATACTAATATGAATCTGAACATGAGCAGAATATGTCCTCTTTAAAGAAAATACTTACTTACTCAAGATTTAACACCTTTTTAAGGTATTCTTACCTACATAAACCCAATAACCATTTAAAGATAAATAGTGATCTGGTCGGTATAAATGTACATGGCCAAGCAGGCCATAAGCCGCTTACGTGACGAAAGACAAACATCTCAGAGATCCTGAACAGACTCAGACTGCAGGTCAGAGGTCAGATTTATTATATGGTGCTGGAACAGGAGCAGATCTTTATCCACACCATTGATAATGTTCTAAAGGTTGTTCATAATAACATACAATTCCATCAGCTATTTATTTTAACATTTGACTGCAACTGAATATAAACATAAATGAATAAATAGAATTCAAAAATACAATATCACCAATAACTGAACAACTACAATAATGGGCAAAACCATAAACAGATTCAGAATACTGTTTTTATCTGCAGGGGGGAATTAAGTTGCATAATAGTTGCTCCATTTATAATCAAATAAAAATACAAAGATAAAATAAAATGGAATACTTATATTTAGATAAACAAAATAAGTTACAGTAAAAATGTGCAGACATAAGATGAAATGAATAAAAGAAAATACAAAAATAAGGAATTAAGTGAGATAAGTAAGAAAATAACTTAAATGTCAGACCTCCACTAGTGGGGCTGATATGTGAAAAAGATGTTCATTTCCGGCAGAAAGTGTGAAATTTCGCATACAGGGGTATTTTGGGGCGCTGATTTCAAAAATTGGCGGATCCAAAAGATCTAACCAATGGACCGGCCGCCATCTTGAATTCCAATATGGCCGCCAAGACGAAATGTTGAAAATCCCTATCTTGGGTTCTAAATGACCTGTGGCGCTGAAATTTGGTACACAAGGGTAAGTTGACATGCTGAGTTCAATAAGGCAATCATTTAAAATGTCTGACAAACGGTATGGCCGCCATTTTAAATTCCAATATGGCCGCCAAGACAAACATCGATGTTTTCATTGCTTTAATAGCACAGTGTACGGTAATCAGTGGCGCAATCAGTGTGATGATGGGAGGACTTCATGTAGAGATGGCCTTGTTGAAAGCGATCGGCAGCTTCCTGGAGGGGAGTGGTTGGGCAAGTGTAATGACCAGTGCTGGTGTAACAACAGAGGGAAGAGCAGATAGTCTTCAGAAAGGTTCGCAAATATCGAGGTCACAATGGGAACACCAAGTCACAGTAGCGGCGTTGTACGCTCTGCAGCGAAAGGCATACGATGACTACCGGAAAACATGTGAAACTGAAGATTTACAATCATTTGATCTTTGGAGCAAGAAGATGGCTACAAAGTACCCCCAGTTTTGCTACTGGAATAAAGTCCTGCAGTTGGAGTGTCTTCTCTTGGCATTCATAAGATCACAACGGGAAGCCAACTACACGTTCTATGTGGAGACTCTCACGGCGATCATTCCGTGGATGTTTGCCATGGACCATTACCATTACGCCAGATGGTTGACAGTGCATGTAACAGACCTTCAGGAACTTTCAAACGATTCCATGGATATCCATCGTGAATTTGTCAAGGGGAACTTTGTCACTCAGAAGTCATCACACAAGTTCTCTGCTATGGCACACGATCAGATACACGAACAGCAGAACGCTATAGTGAAAGGTGATGGTGGAGTCATTGGAATTACTGAGAATGAAGGGGCTCTTCGCCGGTGGATGGTAGCTGGTGCAGAAATAGCCAGAATCCTGAATGAGTTTGAGGACCAGTTTCAAAGACAGAGGCAAACTGATGTCCGCCACCACGAACAATTGCCTAGTGTCCAGAAATCCTTTGCATCAGATCTCAATAATGCAATCAGTTCATTTGAAAAACTTGGAAACCCGTTTGCGGAAGACAGTAATGACTTGTATGTGCTTGACACAAAGGTCATCATGCCTGATGAAGTGATAGCCACAGTGCGATCCATGGAGGGGACTGGCAAAACACAATTTGACGGATTTGTGGGGCAGCGAATCAAGGATACTTCTGTCAATTTCTATGATAGCATTTCAAAGAACAATCTGCCACTGTTCAAATCGAAGCCCAAGAAAACACCTGGAAAGTCTGAGGCGAAGATTACACGTATGAAAAGTAATGTGGAGCTCTTCTCACGAATGTACATTTCTTGCCAAACTAGAGATGGTGATCTTAACAAATTTTTTGAACATGAGTGTCATGGGTGGCCACCTGCATTGGCTGAAGGTATCAATACAATGCGCCCACCAACCGGCAAGGCTGATCTTTTGCCCTGTTTGGAAGCTTTAGCACAACGTCCTCATGATGCGCCCAAAGGAGAAGTTCGTATTTTCGATGGGGCTGCCTTAGTCCATCATTTGGAGCCTAAGAAGTGCAACAGTGTGATCAGGACATTTGGTGACTATGCACAGAAACAGGTCCTTCCGTACATTGCCCGAAAGTTAAATGAGGGGACTGTGATGCGTGTTGATGTGGTGTGGGACACCTACAGAACGGACAGTCTCAAAGAAGGCACCAGGCTTGGTCGTGGCACTGGCATACCACTCCATGTGACTGAACAGACATCCGTGCCACGAAACTGGAGCAGCTTCCTTCGTGTAGATTCCAACAAAAAGACATTATTCAGTTTCCTTGCTGATGCCCTGCAAACGATGGCTATTCCAGAGGGAAAAACACTTCTTACAACCTTTGAAGAAGAGGTTAAATCAAAGCCCCCTTCTGATGTTTCTCAAATTCAACCATGTACGCATGAAGAGGCTGATTCACGAATGATGCTACATTGCTTGGCATGCATATCAGCAGGGGTACAGAAGTATCGTCATTCATGCAACAGACACGGATGTGGTTGTGTTGGCTATCGCAATGGCAAGCATTATGGACGGTTGTGCAATGTGGTTGGCATTTGGACATGGAAACTATTTCAGGCACATTGCTGCTCACACTATTGCGACTCACATTGGCCCTGAACGCTCATGGGGGCTTCTATTCCTGCATACTGTTTCCGGATGCGATACTGTTTCTGCCATATGTGGGATTGGCAAAAAGACTGTGTGGAGCATATGGAATTCCATGCCAAACTTGGGGGAGGTCTTCAATCATCTCTCACATGCACCAGCGGAAGTAACAGATGATGACATGGACAACATAGAGAGGTTCTTCGTTGTTCTGTACAGTAGAACTTCCCCTCTGAAGAAAGTGAACGAAGCACGCAAGCAGCTGTTTGCTCAGGGAAATCGGCAATCGGAAAATATTCCACCGACAAAAGAGGCACTGCGTCAACATGTGAAGAGGGCAGTCTTTCAGGCCGGTCACATCTGGGGACAGTCCCAAATTGCTAACCCAGAGCTGCCTTCACCTGCAGATTGGGGATGGGCTAAAATGCAGATGATGTCTGGCATCCATTTTGGACAGTAATGCCAGAGGCGTCAAAAGGGTGCCGAGAGCTGATCAAGTGCAAGTGTAAAAACGGTGTGCTGGAAATTGCAAATGTTCGCTGCTAATCTACCATGCACAGAACTATGTTCCTGCTCTGGACAATGCTTCCAAGATGAGCAGTAGGAGAAGTAAAACGGATGGAAAAAAGCTTGCAGCATGTTACGGCTGCCAACTGGTACGAAATATACTTTGAAATGAGCTCTTTTGAACTATTGAACAGTTGAACTCAGCATAATAAAATGTACTTGTGTTTCAAATTCCAGTGCCTTATGTCATTTACTTGTGACTTGTTATATGATTCGTCAACTAGGATCCATTGAATTGGTATTGCTTTTGCAAAGAACCCGGGATTTTCAACATCTGGTCTTGGCGGCCATATTGGAATTCAAAATGGCGCCATACCATTGTTAGACATTTCAAATTATTGCCTTATTGAACTCAGCATGTCAACATACCTTGTGTACACAATTTGAGCACCACAGGTCATTTAGAACCCAAGATAGGGATTTTCAACATTTCGTCTTGGCGGCCATATTGCAATTCAAAATGGCGGCCATAAGGTTTGTCAGACATTTCAAATTTTTCAATTATTGAATTCATTATCTCAAAATGCACCTGTGTACCAAATTTCAGGGCCATAGGTCACTTGGAACCCAAGATAGTAATGTTCAATGTTTCGTCATGGCGGCCATATTGGAATTCAAGATGGCGGCCGGTCCATTGGTCAGACCTCTTGGATCCGCCAATTTTTGAACTCAGCATGTCAAAATACCCCTGTATGCAAAATTTCAAACTTTCTGCCGGATGTGAACATCTCGAGCAATTTTTGTTACATATCAGCCCCACTACACATGGACCATTAAAGGTCCCATGTCATGCTTTTCCAGTTATTACCCGTCCCGTGTGTTCTGAAGGTTTTTATGCATGTAAACGGTCTGCAGAGTCACAAACCCTCAAAGTACACCCTGCAGCGAGTAAAACACTAACACAGAAAATACCTGTATATGCTGCCCCAGAACGCCTCGTTGGAGATTTCTCTTTTTCCATTGTTTTCTTCCTGGGTACAGTGACGTGCCTATACCCAAATGGACCAATCCGTGGAGCCGTTACGTTACGTCCGCGGAGCCGTTAGTGTCCTCACACACACACACTCAAGCTTTTCTCAGCTGCAGCTCCGCCGATTTCTCCTCCCTGAGACGGCGGGACGCGGCGAGGCTGTGAGTCGGTGTGTGAGCACACACACAAACTCCCAGCCAGGCTGCGGGTGTGTGTGTGTGTGTGTGTTCGGGCTGGTTTCGGGCTGGGTATCGCTGTCTCTCGCTGTCTCTCGCTGTCTCTCGCTGTCCTGGCCACTGGGCTCACAGGGAGGGGGTGCAGGAGCTCCAACAAGCCGTTTAGGACAGAGAGTACTATACACATACACATACTATACAGAGATGCTGTATGAGAAACCAATGTGAGTTTGGAAAATTGCACAATATAAATCTATTTTAGTATACCTCAACAATGGAATTATGATCAGTAGAAATGGCCATGACATGGGACCTTTAAGGCCTCAGACCTGCGTGTGAGTTAGATAGCTGGTGTCGCGTATGATGGATAATGACGTTGGACTCCTGATCCCGAGCTGCTGAGGATTCTGGTATTTCTGAGCCTGAGGCTGCCACCTGGACTCCTTCAGAAAGCTGCTGATGCCTGTGGGGACATCTTCAGAGTGGTTGGTATCTTGGTGGGCCTGAGCAGTAATTATCTTTGAGCATTTGAAGTTTTTTCCCAAAAATAGTTGTAAAATCCCCAGTTAATTCTGAATTCTAAGTAGAAAGTGTAGATTATTTCCTTTTCCTCATTTTGAAATAATTAATAATGCAATGCACTTCATAGCCACATAATGCCAATGTCCTGTAATTGATAAGACTGTTGTGACACATCATTTTTTATAAGATTTTTCAGACTTAAATTGGAGAATAACAATCCACATGTATCACCATATATGTAATTTAGGTGTTAATATAAAAAGCATAACCATCTCCACATTAAAAGAGTCAAATCATACACAAAGTCATAGGTTTCCTGCTTATAAATAAAAGGATAATAGTACTTTACAGTGTTTTAAATACGAGTTATACTACTGTCATACATAGTATACAGGCCACCATTGGAGTAGCATAATATTAATTAGATAATTATTTCATTTTAAATAATTTGTGGATCTAAAATAATTGTTCACAGTGGCAAGTAGGTTACAACGGACCAAAACACTTCCGTTAGGAGAAAAGCGCTGCAGCTTCAAAAACGCTGCAAATATAAAAACACAAACGTGCCAAAACACGTGCAAAAGAAGAAACATTTCATAATCACAACGGTTCATTTATGCAGCACTTTTAGTAAAACCTGCGCGTGATTTACTCAAAATGCAAAGTGTTCTAAATGCTGCCCATGTGTTGTGAAGTTGGTGTGTGTGTTTTGTCACATTTGTGTTTTGTACTTACATCGTTTTTGAAAGTGCAGCGTGTTCCTACGAATGTAAGTGCTTCAGGCCGTTTTAGCGCGTTGGCCCCTGTCAGCCATCATCAGGGCCGTCCCTCCCTACAGGCCGATCATGCAGGCTGCATGGGGCCTCACATTGCGCAGGGGGCCTCGCGCAGGGGGCCTCGGCTTATGAGCTCGGCTTGTGCGCAGTTCTCAGCGCAGTTCTCAGCGCAGTTCTCCGCGCAGTCTCTGCATAGCACATAGGCTAATGGAGATGCAGTTATTTCCAGCATTCTTTATTTACCATTCATTCAAGTATGTTATGCCTTTTATCTGCTAATGTACAGGAGGAAGAGTGATAAACTGTCTGTCTAGTTGGCTTACATAACAGTTAAAGTTTACAGCCTAAAAAACATGGAGCATTTTTTCCCCTTTTATTCATTTGTATGTCAATTTGCACATGTCATGGTGATGCTCAGCCTCTCCCCTTAACTCCTAACTTTCATCATCATGTCAACCACAACACAGAGAAATACTGATAGAAATGTGTGTGTAGTTGTTGATACATTGCTGACAGAGGGAGCTACATTTGAATACAGATTTAAGAAATATCAGTTTTGAGCATGTAATAAGCATGTTTTGTCTTGACTATATTACAACTATATTATAATAAAATAATATAGTATTTATATTATTGAATTGATTATGATTATGATTATTATTATTACTAGAAGTAGTTTATTTGCATTAATTATATTTTAATCTTTTTGAGGCTAGTATTTGGCAGGAAATGCAGACGTATTCACCTGTAAACGCATACTGAACGACATACATGCACATTTACCATTTACCTCACTGTATAAAAAAGTAACTGTGTTGTTAATAATAATAAACAGGAATTATAGTACTTTGTTTCCAAAAAAAATGTTTTCACTCCTGTCGGTTGGGGGGGGGGGGGCTCCTCATCTCACAATGTCGCTTGGGGCCCCAAATTGGCCAGGGACGGCCCTGGCCATCATAATTGTCACTTTCCAACACAGATCGCCGGATAGAGGATTAATTGGTTGACATTAATCAAGACCAGACATTTAATTAGCAGATTAATCAACAAAGAAAAATATAAATGTCAGTCTACGTCAAAGAAATGCAATGCAAATAAATACAAGAGAGGAGAAATATCAATATTTACGTGTATTATGTAAGACAACCGAACAATGTGACCTTAGAAAAGAAGAAATCAAGATATTTAGGATCAGCAAGGATTTTATTGATAGTAAAACCTGCCTTTCATGAAGCATATTCAGGCAGCAGCCTATACACAAACAATGAAACACATGAGCACATACTACGGTTTAAAAAAGCAGAAATTAAATCTGAGCTGACAGAAAATGCTCCGATTTAGTTTAATATACACAGTTAAGCTCACACACACTATTTTATGAACATATAGGTTCACCTACTGAATTAAAAAAGAACAAATGTGTTTAAATGTTTTTTTTGTTGTGTCCATTACTCTCCAAGTGTGCTTGTTGATTCAAGAGTTGTTATTTCTGTGACTTGACTAACAACATCCTGTACAGCTGCAAGCATCATGTCCACACTCGTCCCCACATGATGTCCTTATTTTTCTACTAAAAGACGATGCTGTCTTCATTTTATATCCTGCCTACAAAGCTCTGATTGGCTGGCATGTTCCCCACCTTCATCATTTGGGCTTCTGTGAGATGTAGCTCAATAACACTCAGTTGTTTTTTGGTAAAAGGAGTCAGTGTTTGTGCACTGTAGTCTGTTTTTTAGGAAAGATTAAAGCCCCCTATGTACACCTTGTATATGTTCTAGTATAAAAAGGGCCATAGGGTGCTCAAAACATGCACACTTTGTAATTTGTGCCTGTTAGCTTGCACAGTTTCCATCCCCTGGTTAACAGATCCAGATGTTTTTCTTTCAAGCTCTGAGCTTCCTAATGAGGAACATGCAGGAGAATGAGGTGCAGCTGGGATTTAAAGTGTTAAAGGTCCTGGAGCCTGTGGATTTATAGATGTCTCTCCTGCAGCTCCGCAGGGTTTCCCATGCGCATCACATCTGGGTCAGGAGGCCCTGCGTGCCTGCAGCGGCGGGGCAGGCGTCTGCATGTCTGCTGTCAGGACGGACACATAAATACCTGGACGTCCAGATCCTGCTCTCACTTTCAGACCATCTGCAGGTGGAAGACAGGAGAGAGGCTGAGAGACGCTAACATGGTCCCACTGAGGCTGGTAGCCTTCGGCTGTGAGTACCCACTCTACTTTAGTCAAATATGCAGCATTTCTATTTTAATGCATTTATTCTCTCTAAATTATGTTTCTCATATACATACTATGCAGTATATGTACATATGTGTGTATATATTTGGAATCATTTGGGTTTTCAAGCTTAGAAAACATAGTTAGTTCATTATAGATGTATAATAAATATTTATTTTACTTTATTTTATTTTATTTTAATGTTGTCCAACAGCATGATGCATTAACACGAATTGTGGACACAAAATTATTTTTTGCATGCAATTTGATTTGCCATTTTCTTCAGGATTCTCTACATGTATGTTGAAATAAATTTAAATACATTCAGAGCTTAATAACAGCTCGTATATCCACCCCAATTCAAGACTGCTGTCATTTTTCAGATTTCAGTTTGACATCAATAGGTCACAAATGGAAAAAAGTTTTAACATAAATGTATATCAAACTGTTTTATGATGCATTTAAATGCATGTTCTGAATTACAGTTAAAAAAAAGTGTGTTATACCTAAATAAACTCGTGTTGTGTTTTCAGTGCTAGCTGCTGCTTGCTATTTCACTCGTGCTGCTGGTAAGTCTTTCAATGAAACATTAAACTGGATTCAAATTATAAATTCATAGTCATGTCTTTTGACAGCATTTGTATAGAAAAGAAGGTGTCAAACTAATAACTTGCATAACTTTTTTACAGTTTCATAACAAATGAATACATACAGATATTTAAAATCTAAAAAACTAAACATCTCTGATCATTTTACTGGAGATATTTGATTGTAAATAGAAAAAAAAGACAAACACAAGGGGCAGAAAGCGCGATGATGATGGTTTGTGATCTGGTTGTGTTTTGACAGAGGGAGAAGTCATCTACGCCTGTCTCAATGAAACCGCAGAGATTTCATGTGGTAAGAAACACAGGAACACACCTTCAACACACTCTCGTCTTATGGGAAGAGAGTTATTCAGTCATGTTACACTTTATTGTTACTATGACTAAACATTATGACTGTTTCTAACTCATTCAACTCATTACCAAAAGTGTTACTAATCTTTTATCTTATGATCAAGAAACCTCATTAACACAAAATTAAGCCTTCTTTTTTTGTTCAAAAAGGCAACAGTTTGAGTTATTATAACCTCAGTTAGATCACAGGAGCACAGCATGACTGGTATATGTCACAGCGTAGTCAGTATTCTGTTAGAAACCATTTTAAATCTTTAATGGCAGCACCTAATGACACAAGACGCTATAAATTAAAAATAAAAACAGAAAGTAATGAAAGTAGTGAACACTACTTTTACTTGCAGAGGGAACACTAGTATGAAACCCTTCATGATATTTTTTAAATAACCCTTTAGTCCGACATTAAAACATTTAGAAACGGGTCCAATTCGACAGGTTATACCAACAGTTTAACCTTAAAGCAGAATTTACCAATACAGGTATGTCATATTTAATGTTTATTATAAAACTGACAATTTTGTGGGGCATAAAAGCTAGTTTGGACAGGCATTAGCTCCTAGGTAATTGGTATACTTCATACGCTGTTCACTGGGCTGGGATACAGAAAAGGCAGAGGGTAAACCAGCCAAGGACTTCAAACATTTAACCCCCAAACCCTCAACTCTCCAACTCCAATCCGCCATTTAAACGAGCACCAAATGCACTTGCGCACTTTAAGACCATGTGCTATACTAAATAGTTAAACGTGTGGAAACTTCCTGTCCCCAGAGGGTTGATGGTTATAAATGATGTCAGTCAGTTGGTGAGCAAATTTATTTTTCAGTAGATCAGAATCCTAGTTTTTCTAGGGCGGGTACATTTACAGTAGCAAAGGGACAGTCCAAATGAATTAAAATAAAATAAGTAGGCTAACATATTAAATAAAGAAGCAAGCACATGTATAATAAAAAAAGAAAATGAACACACCATGCTTAAAAAAAAAGGAGAATAAATAGCAGCATGTAATAGGTAAGTGAAATGGCAACCAGTCATATGTCATTTGTATATTTTGGATTTTGTGTTCCAACAATCATGTTC